>JAQIUQ010001817.1:0-432626 GCA_030378365.1 Hybognathus amarus | reverse complement strand
ATTAGGTATTGCTGGCCCTGTCAGATCACTGGGACCATTAATTTACTTTGCATATTATTGCAGAGCTCAAGTAATGAATTCAACATGAACACTGACAGTCTGGACTGAGAACCAGCAGACCTTGCAAGTGACCTAGAGACAGTGACACATACTCATGCTTGGTTTTAAAGAACATGTGCTTCACATTTTAATGTGTGTGCATAGTTGTGTGTTTACAGCAGATGTGTGCTGTTGTCACTTGAAGTCACATTGCTTAAGAAGGTGAAATCTCTCTGTCCTTGCTGATGGACAATACATTCAACAACAGAGAGTAAAGCCAAAGCATGGCTGCCTGAGAGCTCATGCTTTTTCGGCATTCACAATGGCTCACTTTCACTCCAGCTCATACCTTATCCATATCTCACACACAGAACTGACCTTTGGGTCTCTGTCCGCCCCGTACAATCTTACGACTCTTCAGGGCCCCCTTAAAAGGGCGGTGTACTTTACCGCCCCTTTTCTTTGCATGATTGTGTTTATGGGGTGCAACATACATGTATCCCTGTGTGTTTCTTTCTTTCACAGAACTGCCCCATTCTCCATAAATTTCACCTTTATCTTGTCAGCCCCACGCTCTCCTCCTCTGTCCCCTGAACGAGCGGATGACTTCCTGAGCTCACTGAAACACTCCCTCAGAACCATTAGCGGCTCAGAATCTGTCCCTGTCTTGGCCGGTGTGTTGTGATTGGCTTAAACTGTTGCTCACGTTGTCCGCGAGATTAACTCGCCCATGACCTTCACGCGGGCGAACGGGCGGGCATGCCAAATGTGGATACCATAGTACGGTGGATACACTAAATAGATGATGTTAGAGACTGCAGTATCACTGAGGCAGAATTATAACCGAGAAAGCCTGCGATGAATCGAATTAAGCATAACCTCACCACACATGGCTGTTAAATAATTTTGTGAACTAATTTGCTTCATTTTTAACTTTATACATGTTTGTTTTACACAATAGCATCTGACTGGCAATGATAGCAATTAGACTGGCTAACTAATGTTAAACACAAACAGCGTTTGCAGGTTTACGTCTTGATCAAATCGAAAATAAAGTCATAAAGCATATATATATATATGAAAAATACATTTACAAACATTAGTACTTATACAAAATTCAGGTCCATAAGTGTTCTGTAACGCGTTTGCCGTCACACAAAATAGCCTAGCCAGTAGCCCATAAAGCCTACAAGTGTGAGCTGCTGGCATTTGAAAAAAAAACAAAGAATGGCACACCTGTTACGGAATTACAGACATGCAAATACATTTAAAATGATGAAGTCTTAGCCAACTTACAGATTGTGTCCAACAACTGCTGACTTTTAACTGCTGGTTTTAAAGTCTGGATCTGCTTCATGATTTAGAAACAGTTTCTTGTTCAGGTTAATCCAGTGTTGAACTCTGGAAATTTTGGAAGCTGTCTGCGAAATGCGGCACAGAGAGCTAGATCTGCGATCGTCACTTTCAGGGAATATAATCAAACACAAATTGTATCCATTGTTGTCAGTAGTGTCCGGGAAGCCCGAAACATAAGACCTGACACAGCCTTGTGACAACCCACTGCAGTCAGGCCTCTTGGGATTTGGAGGCAGGGCTGCATGATGTCATAACCCAGCTGTAGTCCAGAAAAACTAGTTGTTTTTGTATAATTTCCAGACTTCCCCTATTTTTAAAAAACGATATCTCTGCTTACACTAAACTTTCAGCGCTGCAACTTTGCAGATACTGTTCATGCACCAACAGCAACATTACACACTATTTAAAATGAAAAAAGTGAAATCGCAGAAACCCGCCTTCAACGTCGGCAAGCTACCCACCCTGCTTGCCATACATGAATGCCTCCAGGTTTAGCCTCAACCAGTGTCCAGTTGACGAGGGTTAGGTTTAGGTTGGGGTAGAGTTAGGATTCGCATAAATGTCATCTATCGTTTGTTGTTAAGGGGGCCTGAAAAGTTTATATTGACGAATGGTCAAGAGACGTCCAAAACGTCAGTTATAGGCTACCAAATTGATGATGTTGGCCTAGAATGAATAAGCATCATGTTCACAATCGCCTTTGCACTTTCTCAATTTCTTTTCAACATGGGGACAGGAGAGGTGTTAGTCAAAATGGGGGAACAAAGAAACCTGTTTAATCATATTTTATTATACACATATTGTTGAAAATTAGAAACTAGAATATGTTACTAAAAGCAAGCTTGAAAAAGTACATGTGAACTTAACTCACTTGCACTGTCAAACGTGTTACCCCAAAACTGTGTGACAGTGTGCATGGTGTTCACACTCACAGACCTGAAAAAAACAACAGAGACATTAATATGTCCAGTGATCCACCCCATGGAGTATTTCTGAAGAGCATTTCCGAAGCCTAAGAGTGGGTACAAGCCGGCTGTCGCCATCTCTGGCCTCCGCCACTCCTGCAGAACTCGAAATCTGAGCAAAGAGGTGGGGCTACTGCGGGTGGGTGCAGCCGAGGTGTCTGGTTTCAGAAACCTACCCCATAGGACGACCTGCCATGAGATCCCACTTGTCCGTTGCGACACTTTGTGTCTGCGCCAGTTCTACTTTATCTCCAATGTGGCTTCACACAGCGAACATCTCAACACCGCCTCGAGCAAAGCATCCTGGGAAAGGCAGCGCTGAAAAATCGTTGAATCAAGAAAGAGCTGCACTTACAGAAATCCACGCTCATTCAAGGATGTGCATTTATTGCATGGATCGGAAAAAGCCCTCACACTTGCAGGATTTCATCTGATGGACCAAGCTCAACTTGTTACAGTAAACATTTAAAAAAGCACAGTCTACATGTTCAGTGTGAGTACGGTACTGCAGAACCGAGCGCCTCACCTGAAAACACAGACATCCAATAGTACATTTTCACAGAGGTAAACAACTGAAAAAGAGCGCTGGCTGTTCTCTTCAAAATCTTAACGATAGTTGGAATCCGAAAAGGCAGTGAGCTTGAAGGCATAATGCGTCATCGAACCTGTATGCAGCAATTCGAAACAAAGCACAAACATGGCAGAGAAGATGGTTAAGATGGTCTCAAATGGATGAAGTTACACAAAAATTGGTAATGCTTCCTTTTTTACAGCACAGTATTTAGGTGTACTTACGGGTTACTGGTAGGTTTATGGCTAGGTTCAGTGTTAGTAAGTAACTTGTAAGTTACCCAACCCCCCCAACACGCACATATAGTATATATATATATATATATATATATATATATATATATATATATATATATATATATATATATATATATATATTGTGTATGTATGTATATATATATATATATATATATACACACATATCTGTGTGTGTATGTATATATATGTATATATGTATATATATATATATATACACATATATATATATATATATATATATATATATATATACACAATACACACACACACACACACACACACAATAACTTGCATATATAGGCCTGCACAAAATATACAGAAACTTGCCTGTTTCTCACACGTAATCCTCTGTCCACAGTCCCCATGTGTGCCTGGTCTGCTCTGTCTCTGGCCGGCACCACGCCACCCAGAATCCCTCCTTGTCTCACACTCACTCCACTCATTCTCAGCCTGAATCCATCGCCGACCTCTCATCTCAGCTGCCACCCTGCCTCCACCTTATGTTTGATTTGTGCTTGTATTTGAGTTTGCTTCCCGTGTTCAGCCTGGGTTCTGGCCTGGGCCGTCGGGCCACGTGCTCTTGCTGATTTTTGCGATTGGTGGGATCTTCAGCCCATCTCCACCTACCTGTGCCTAGTTTTTGATTTAGAAAATATTAGAATTTAAGCTTTTGACTCAACATCTTGACAAACCTGTAGTGTGGCTTTCAGAGGGCTTTGAAAAAATATGTTTTTCAGTGACTGGTATGGAACTTAGAATATGCTCATAGTGCAGTTGAGGAGATGGACAATCTAGGGCTATGCATCAGACCAGCAGATGCATTTTGTTTGTATTGGAGAAATATATTCTATAAAACTTTTTTTTTTTCTTTTAGATGTTACGATTTTGCCCCAACAACAAATGTCAGGACTAACCAGATATAGCCTGGGGTTGTTCACATGCAAGAAGCTAAGAACAAACAGAAAATACAAAAAAAGCATAATATACAGTGGATAGGATTTTATATACAGTGTTGGCCTATATATACATGTACATCTATATATATATATAAAAAACGGTAATTGCTGTCAAAATGTCAGAAGTGATCTGGCAAGGCAGGAAGAGTAAAGACGAACTGTTGTTCCAAAGCCACCTCATTTGAAAATGTCTTAATTGCTATTCATACGTTCTCAGAGGGTATTTTCTGCAGTGCCAGAAAATGACACACAGCATGAGAGGCATCTGCAATGTTCGTCAGATGTTTCCGAGCCTGAAATGGGAAGTAGAGACTTTGTCTCAGAGGCTGAAATGATGCACTGATTGTCATTCAATTTAACAAGATGTGACGGGAGGAATGTGCAGATCAACAAGCTTTAAAGAAGAAGAAATGAACCCATCCATCGCTTACTTGTACAGGCTTTGTGCCGTCTTTGAAATTATGCATAGTGGGCCTGTCCACTGACTTCAGATGATATAGAGCCTGTCTTTTCATTTGTCAAAATTTAAATTTTCGTTCTTCCCCCTCAAAGGCAGTCTTCTGATGTCAGGTAGACTGCTGCCAACTCGCCCTGAGAGCCCAGATTCAACGTTTGTGGATTTTTCACCGGAATGAATGCAATTCAGACTGCTTTGTGGGTGTAAAATGTCCCAAAGCATAAACTACGACACAGTGCAATCTATCATTTTAATGGGCTTCAACTTCCAAGGGAGATATTCTTTAATTCAGCGACATACACTTTGTCACTATTACAAACACAAGAGGACTGAACCTCCACAAACATGAACGTCAGTTTCCCAGACAAGCTTATGAGGGAACTTTTAACAGAGGTACTGAATGACAAGCACATCCAATTACCTGTAGATAACCTTGTGTGTAAATCGCAATGGACTTTGTTTTGCAACGCATTTCTAATCATCTGTGACATCTGAACCAGGCAAGAAATGGACAGTACTAAGAACACACAGAATTAATTACACTTCAGGTGACGAGTCCAAAAAAAACATTAACAAAACCATGTCTTCATGTGAACTGAAACACTGATTCTTATTTAATATCCTCACATGAGAAAAAAAATTCAGGAGTGAAGATGTGAAACGTATAAGACAGCAAAAGACTATCAAACATAAGCCCAAGTTTAGCACTTCTAACAACTTTAGGAACGTTAGCAAATAATAGGCTGCAATTACATCAGAAATGCTCCCAAGGCTGTGTCATGATTATTAATTAAACACCCTTCAGAATGCATATAAATCTGCTGTCTGAATCCAGTTTTAGGAACAGTGACAAGCTGAGCGCAAACATGATGTGCCTCACATTTCAGATCAAACAAAAATATAAATAGCTTGAAAAAGAGACAAGAAAACAAATTACAACCATAAGGTCGAAGTACAAGATAATAATAAACCTACAACAACATTTAATTAAGTTTGACATTTTCTTCCCCTTAAAGGAACAGTTCACCCCAAAATTAACATTCTGTTATCATTTTACTTTCCCTCAAATCATTCCAAACCTGTGTGGTTTTTCATGCTTTTGGTTTCAAGTTTGAACACTCTAAACAATGCTGGGTTGTTTCAACCCAAAATTGGGTAATATATGGACAAACCAATATTCATATAAAAATATAATGAAACATTCACTTTCAGCTGTACATTTTTAAATTACATTTTTAAACCAACATTTGGGTTTGTCTAGCCTGGATGCTAGCCCGAACCCTGCCGGCACAACGTTTTTCTGGTTCGGGAAGTTCGGCTCTGGACTTAATTCATTGAGGAGTAATTATGATCAGTCAAAAAATGATCGAGCCAATCAAACTGCCAGGGCGGGCTTTATATGATGATGGACAGATGATCTGCAGGGACGTAGATCATCACGTTATCAAAGAGTGCTTAACTGGTTTCCCTCAGAGATGACTGCAGCTGGAGAATTGAGATGTATACATAGTTCCCACAGGCGAATTAATGTCACATGACCTCACCGAGAGACGCCATCTTTGAGGGCAAAACCGCTGTGTTTACCACAGGTTTTTACAAAGTTTTATCAGAGAATGTCTTTTTACAAACAAATATTTGTTTCTGTTTATATTGTTATGCAAATCATGAAAAGACAAAGTGAAATAGATTATAAAAAGACTATTAAAACAAGACAGAGAGAGGTACAATGCGAAAAATTCATTCATAAAATGGTGTGGATCCGAATGCAGTAACGAAGGAAGCACTGAGCAATGATTATGCAGCTTTGATTATCTGGTATTGGTGAGGAGTTTTTACACATGTGAGTATTTCCAAGCCTGGAAATCACTGGAGGCGGTACGATCAGATTGACGTGGGTTGGTTTGGTGACGTTTGCTCAAGTGCAATCAATGGAGTCATCATAGCGAAGTAGCATGATGCTAATCTGTCTATTAAAAAGCCATAGCCTGCACAACTTAATTCCTATGTTCCCCTTAAAACAGTCACCGGTGCTTTCTGTGATATGCATGTACTTGCGGGCGTCATGGTTCGGTGCATGAATATAAAAATAAATAACTTGCGTGCAATTTAATTAATGTAATGCGGAACTACATTATATGCGGGTTCTTTAGGGACATAATCTGAGATTGCAAATGCTGGGATATGAGATCAAACAGTGGAAACAATGTTTTGTATGTTTTTAATACCTCGTCATTTTGTTCATACAGGACATTATTCAAACTGCAATGTGTTAACTTATATTTGTTTACACTCGCAATAAAACACAACATTGTGCTTTTGTCAAACAAATTCTTGCGTGTTTTGAGTGAGTTTCTTTCCTGTTTAACCTCGCCAGCCATAATCTCCGTCGTTGTTCAGACAAAAGCTTAGCCTTCTCACATCCATGGAGTCTAATGACGGGTATATTGTAAAATCCTGATTTAACTGAACCTCCGGCACTGTTTTATCATCCATTGACCCAGCAGGAGATGACCATTTTCAATTTATAGCATCAAACTCATTTCACTTTCGTTCAACTCGTATTGCTTCTCTCTAATGTTTTGCCCTCAGCAATGGCGGCAGGTCAGCAAATGCCCATATGTTGTGACGTCATGTGGGAACTATGTATAGTATCCCGCTGTCACGTCTGTTGTAAAATAAATCGACAGCGCATTAATTTTAATATGACGAACAGAAACCTGCAATCAAGGCGTTTGTCGAATTCGGAAAGATATTTTTGCTGTCCTTCCTAGATGATTCGGCAAAAGTGTAACTTATCAGCTGGCTCTGGTCGCTAAGAAGATGGGATGTAATGAAAAGCCTGTGGTTGTTGTGGTTTCTCCTTTGGTTCGCACTCATGAAGGACCAAATAAAAGAAGCAACACTCGTGATTTTACTTCTAAAATAAGTAAGTTCTGTAGTTGACAACTGTGTTATGCAAAGTAGTTGACTTACTGCGTTGCTCTGATTGGTTGTATGTCTATTTGAGTTTCTTTTTTTGTTCTGGTTGGAAGCATAAGCCTCATAATCAATGCCCTATGGAGCAGTTTCAGACTCACATTCTGACTAGAATATGAGTATGACGAAGTCAGGCTAGGGTTTGTCCATATTCTACCAATATGGGTTGAATAACCCAGCATTTTTTAGAGTGAAGGTTAAAAAGGATGCAATATCTTCATGAAAGCATCAAAACGGTTTTAAAAGGGTTTTATACAACCTGATGGGCTACAACAAACATCTCTGAAGTTGTGTTAAGATAACACGTACAAGATTCAATTGTTTTTCACTGGTAATCTTCCTCTCCAGTGAGTCATTTAAACTAGTAATAATTAGGTCAGTTTTGTGAACTTGCTCATGAATCAGACATCATCAGGAACTCTCATAAATACGCCAAAGGGAGCTATGTCAATGGGTGGATGTCGAATTTTTAACTTTAATGCAGTCTGGTCCTTCACACAATATTTATGCATGGTTTTAGAAGACCTTAAATATTGCCCATGCATCATACAGTATGCATTGTATGATTCTAGAGCTTTTACATCCTTTTGAAGCTCGAAAGTCTCCATTTGTTGTAATATGCAAGACAAATATGACATTTTCCGATGATTACATTCGTTACAGAACGGAAAGAAAGCAGGCTAGTCGAAACAGATTTGGAACAAAACAGTGAGTAAATAATAAAAGAATCCTAAACTTTTCAAAGAGCAGTCCTCTATAACATTCAAGGACACTGAAGGTTAAACAAAGCCAGAAGTAAAAATAAATTAAATATAAAAAATAGGATAGAATCAGTTGATAGATCAATCAATGAACCCCCTAAGCAGTTCTTTTGTCTCTGCACAGCTGCAAAAATTAGAGAGAGCTTAATCACCACCAGTTTAGGTGAAAAGTATGCATTCTACCGAGACCTCATTGCTTAGCTGCTTTTGTTGGTGAAGATGAACTACCCATGACAATTAAAGTTCCAGGCCATTACTTTGCCTGAATAAACGGGTTACCCCACAAAGCTTAGCTGTTCTAAAAAGACCTCAGGCTGGTTCCTTGTCAATTCCCAGAACTCAGGTCTAGTTCCTTGTCAATTCCCAGAGATATTCTGTTATTCTGAAGTTATGTTAAGTGAGGAAATACCTCAAACAACAGGCCTGTCATGTTAAACAAGGCACCAAAAAATCATTATCACTCTTATCTAACATAATTTAATAATAAATCATCAGAGAAAAACACAGGACCTCACCACTCTACACTCCCCTTGGTATTGTGGTGCAATCTGCTCTGCTAGAATCACACCCAACCTCATAAGCACTGTACACCTGCAGGTTCAGATGCAAAGCAGGTCACTTGCGGTTATTCACATCGGCCAACAATGTCCCAAAATATTCAGGGGATAATCACTGAAAACCAGGGCAGAGGTGGTAGTGTTTAACCTCTGGGTCATAGTCTATAGCTGCCAGCCAAGGGGCACGAGTACTGCAGCACACCGAGTTAATTTAATCACTTTTTGAAACGTTTTGTAGGTGGTTTCATGGTGGGGAACTGCTTCACAGCTCTGTGCGAGCGCCAAAGCTCATACAGCACTGCCAGAAGGCCTGCCGATGGCAGCACACATCGCACCTGGCCTATCCAGGTTCAGAGTCTGGATTTCAGCCTATCGCTGGTAACAACTTCAAAAAGATTAATTTGATCTTACAGGGGTGCTATTGCATAAGGGGGCTTTGCATATACATACATACTCTAGTATAGCCTTCAGCTTGAAAATTTGAGAAGGTAGATTCCTTAAAGCTCAGCCTGATACATGCTTTCCCAACCTACCTTTTCCAATGTGTTTAACAAGTGTTATATCATTTGGCTGTCACGGAATCACATGGGTGCATGGGTGCGGCCGCCAGGGCCCCGGTGTCGGATCAGGGGCCCCTCAACTGCCGCCGATCTTGCAGGAGGAAAGGGGCCCAGGCAGTGGCGCAGAAGCCAGTCCCGGGCCCGTATGGTCAGAAAGAATCGTGAAATCGCAATTTGGTTTCATACTCTGATCCACAAACCTGCAGAATCGTGAGACACCCCTTCCACGCAGCGCAGTTCTGCTTATCCGTCCAGTATACCAATGCTACCATCATCTTTAAATTCAGGCCTTCTATTAGTATTATTTGAGGTTAACACTATACAAAAGATCGTAGACACACCGAAAAAACCAGTTGAGGATAAATCATTCTAAATTGGCGGAATTCCAGCGTTACTTGTGGACTGTTGCATTCGCAGCCAAGACTTGAACATAGAAATCCTCAGAAACAGCATTAATACCAATATACTGAAACATTTGTTTATCCATGCTACTCCCTCAGTAGTCCATTGCCAGTTCCAAAAAGAAAAAATATCAGTCTACACTTGCATTTTTATGTTTAATATTAAGGAGATAGACATGCACTCATGCACTACGAAGAAAATCTTTAGTCTAGGAGTGCAAAATATATATTTTTTGTAATTCCGTGAATTTACACTGCACAAATCCAGATGAGGAAGGGTTGGCTCTCCACAGAACATAAAATATTCATTTTATTTTATTTTTCGTGTTCGAATTTATGAGGAAAAAACAATGTTACAGATCCTGACAGTTCTCCGTTATTCAGATGGTCTGTGGAATTCAGATTCAGATAAAATATGTAATTGAGTAAAAAAAGTTATCTGCTTTCACATCCTCCTCTAGAGTTTTGCGAATCATAACAGAGAGTCCAGCTTCTGCCAGATATTTAAACTAAATTAACTACTTAGCCATTTTCAAAAGTAAACTTAACACTAAAAAACAAGTTTGATACCTCATGGACTTTCCTAATTATAACATTTATTTATTCATTTAGCTGACGCTTTTATCCAAAGCGACTTACAATTGCTATATATGTCAGAGGTTGCACGCCTCTGGAGCAAATAGGAGTTAAGTGTCTTGCTCAGGGACACATTGGTGTCTCACAGTGGATTCAACCCGGGTCTCTCACACCAAAGGCATGTGTCTTATTCACTGCGCCATCACCACCCCATTTTCAATTATATGTGAAATTACTATAAAAAAAGCTTGATAATAGTCAAGTCTCCTGCTTCATTCATGAACACAATACAAGATAGTTTCAAAGCAACAGTGATAACAGGAAAGTGGTTTATTGATGCAAGCAGAGTTCATTTCGGCTGTACAGCAGCTCTAAAAGAAAAAAGTGTCATTGTTCTGCTGAAGTTAGTTGAGTGTCTGATTCAGTTCCGTAGTAAAGATCATCATCAAATTATATAATATGCATTATAATATCATCTTAATACATACAAATATATGTTACATTACTTCAGTGTGCTATAAACATTAATATATAGTACATACAACACACAACAAGTCTTTTATTTTGTATGTCCAGGCTCGGTATTCACACAGCAGACTGTTTTCCTGACTGCATATTCTATCAGCACACATGTCCTTGAAAGTAAACTCCCCACCATAGTTCACACATGACCTTCATACAACATCTCACTGCTTGAGTCTCCGTTCGACCTTAACCCATTCATTGCCCTCTGGCAAACACAAACATGTACACACATTAATCTTTCACTTCACATAAAATAGAATTTTCTCATAGCCCTTTGACTTGGACTGAGACAAACTCTTTGGATGCACAAAATGTCTGCAGAATCCTTCAACAAGGGCAACAAATCACTCTTGGATTAAATTCATTCATTCAGCCAGGCTCCTGGAAAAGGTGAATGTGGACGGTGTGAAATAGTTTTGTTACTGAAAGCTGATTATTACAGACTCCCTGGCACTTGGAACTGACCTTCTTTGTTATTACAGTCCTAGGGTTTGACTTTAGAGAGCCCAACACAGCAGTTCACGTCTAGACAATCAATCACGGGCCTTTTTAATGAAATTAGTCACTTGTCTTTTATCACAAAATCCCAATTATGTGCGACACAGGGAGTAATTTTTAAATAATTTCTGCTCTGAGTGGATGGTGCAATTCTTGTCCCTGGGTGCTTCAATATAACCTCTAACATGAAAAACAGACAATTCATTAAAGCGGTCATGAATTGAGAATTACAAATTTCCTTCATCTTTAGACACAGGTTTATAACAGGTCCTATGGAGTTAATTTTGTGCCATAATTAAACAAATAAATCCAGCGTTTTGCCAACAAGCTCGATCTGCTTTGCAAAGGAAAACTCGACTCGCAAACAAACAGAAAGCAATGTGAAAGTACAAAGGTCAATTTGAGTTAAAATGCAGAGTAACAGTTATGAATTCTGTTTTATAAATATAATTAAATGAGCTGAGATAATATTTCGCAAATAAATACAAAACATCTCATTTGCATGCAACCTTTGAACAAATACCAAATCTAGTGCATACAAATGCATCTGTCTGTTATGATTGTGAGACACTTGTTTTTTTATGAGATCTCGGCAGTTTTCACAAATGCATTGAAAAACGTCCTCCTCTAAAACAGTAGATGGCGCTATGATAGGGGATTAATTAAGCGACTCCTTTGCCTACAGCTAAGGAAAATGACCGATAACTTTTTTTTAAAGACATTCCAGATATCGTCAGTAAGAGTCAAGTAAGTCAATTGTTTGCTTCATATCACTGCGTTGATTCGTTTTTAAACAAGACATTGTTCATGCAGGCTTTTAAGGCAGACTGAAAATAAAAGATGATGCAGTGACGAATCAATATATTGGTTGTTTACTTCCAAGACTTGAATGCGGCAGTCATATATAAATGTGTTTAGAGAGGGTAAAAAAAAACAGGACAGAAAATAGATTACTTATAAATAAGATTTTTTGTAACATTTTATTTGAAGGGTGTGCATAATACTGACATGACACTGTCATAAACATGACATAACACCTGTCATGAACATGAAGGAGTCTTTATGAATGTTCATGACTGTTGTCATTAAGTGTCATTCGGTAAATTATGACACTTTTAATGCAAAGTTGACATTGTTTAAAATGTCTTTGTCATGACAACTTGACATTAACAAAGACAAAAAATGTATTTGTTATGACAACTTTGCATTAAAAACACCCCTTCAAATAAAGTGTTACCTATTTTTTTAATGAAAAAATCTTTATAACATCATAAGTGGACTTTAGAGAACATAATGAATAATAAAAAATGCAGTTCATGAACCTTTTAAAACAAATTTAATCCCTTTCTTTAATGGACATACTGTGCAGTAGGCCTTTTTTTTAAAAAAATCTTGGGTTTCTTGGGAATAATGTCAATTTTTATACAAGTTGATCCTTTCTCATCAAATTCGCTTTTCATATTGCTTGTTGAACTAACAAAGGGGGGTCAGAGGGTTCGGTTGCACCTAACTCTCTAAGCTAATACATCTTTTAGAGGTAATTTGTTCATTATTATCCTTTCTTATTTTAAGACCAGGCTCAAGTTGGCACCCTCAACCAAGTTGACACCCTCAATTAAGCTAGCTGCCAATCCCTCTCTGGAAAATGGCTTACTTTAGCCTTTATTTCCAACATGTTAATGTTCTTGCCTATATGCAAACAATCAAGTGATAGTAAATAATATTGAAATGCCTGAGCTTGATATCCACTACAACAGGCATGTTCAAAGTAAATGTACAGAGCTCCTAAGGTCTACGCAACAGGAATGGCCCTTAAGTTGTTCTGAATTCCATTTAATTTAGGACAAATTAAAGAGATTTGTACTTATTAGTATAATAGAACAGTTTTACTCAAGGGCCCCTATAACTTGGTGGACTGCATGGTATATAATCAACTGAAAAACTATGATAGGAATAAAAGAGAGCGCATTAGAAGATGCAATTAAACTCAGCGAGAGTTAATAGGTATGATGCCGTGAAGAGGGACGAATTGAAAGGCATGATGTGTCTGCCAATGAGGGATTTCATGCCAATGTCTTTGAGCTTTTCAGTTGAGCAAGAGCAACCAGCACCCCTGTGACAGAAAACCCACTTTTATTGTGTTTCAAGCTTTAGCACTTTCCTAAAACATGCCCTTCACAGTGTTTTCAGGGGAAAGAACACCTGGATCATGCATTGCCACTTGGAGGATGGGCTACATAAAAGCTAAATCTCCAGTGTGGCATGTTAAGCTCCAGATAATCTGCCGCAGTGCACACAAGAAACACCACTGCATAACTAAGCGTCACTGTGACACGGCACCTGGTCAGAATTGCAGATGGTGGTGTTCTGGGACACTCTTAAAAAAAATAAAGGTTCTTTATTGGCATCGATAGTTCCATGAACCTTTGCATTCTACAAAAGATTCTAGATTTAAAGGGGTGATGAACTGAGAAATCAAATTTTCCTTGAGCTTTTGACATCTAAGAGGTCATCATATTATAAGAATATCCTGTAAGTTTCAGAACTGAAAACGACCTTGTTAGTCCAATAAAAGCTTTTATTGACACCAGCCTCAACAAACGTCTCGTTTTTGAAAGTGTGGAAGTATGACGTCAATGACGCTAAAACCCCACCCGCTCATCAACGCCTACTTCAACACGGCCAGTTTAGCCCCGCCCACCGATTCGCGCATTCACGCATAGGTAAACAAAAGCATACCTCGTGATGACAAACCGGAGCGAGCTACCAGCAATAAACATTCCGTTGACAAAATGTTGTGCCGTGCCCTGGCTGTGGAAGAAGACAGTTGCTGCATAAGCTTCCTCTGGATTCCAATATTAGGAATGCCTGGTTAAAATGTGTTTTTAATGACGTTCCAGCAGATGAGTGTAAAACATTATCCGTATGTTCGCTTCATTTCACCGAGGATTGTTTTGTGAACAAGACACAGTTCGAGGCTGGATTTGCAGACCGATTAAGATTAAAAAAGGCGCTGTACCTTCTATATTGGATCCAACAGGAGTGGTGCAACACACTTATGTGAGTAATATTTTTATTTTAGAAATAATAATCTACTTGGCTAGCATTGCATTGTTACAGATTGTTTGATATCTAATAATTATGTGTATGTGTCTACAAGTATCCGTTATATTCGAGGGGCTGTTGGTTCATTGTCCTGTGATTCAGGATCGCACTCTGGGTCACACATGTACAGAGTTGAAGCTCATTATAATATGCAAAACTGTTATCCACTCACAGCAGTGGGCGTTTACTTCCTAGTCTACAATGTGATACCCCCATAAAATCCGAGCATTTTTCAAGTAGGCTGAAAACTATAAGGAAGAAAATAGCCCATAACTTATTCATTTTTATGTTTTTGAATGTAAAAAACCAAGCGAACGTCATAAGTTGACCTCAGACAACAAAATAAAAACATTTAAAAAGCCAGTTCATGACCCCTTTAAAATGGACTTCACACCAAGATAAATGGGTAACGCTTCCTTTTACAGTACAGTGCTTACAGTGTACTTACAGTGTACTTACCTAGAAAGTACTGGCTAATATAAGGTAAGTACATGGAACAGGGGTAGGTTTAGGGGTAGGTTCAGGGTTAGTACTAGTTATTACCCAGTAATTGTAGTTACTACAATAAGTACATGGTATTTACATGGGTAACTGGAGTGTAAAAGGAACCGTTACCGAAAAATGTTCACTGAAAATTTCTTTGGGGAACCAAAATTAGTTTTTCTATGGCGTCACTGCTTTTTGGAACCTTTACTTTTAGGAGTGTAGGTGCAATGCAGAAATCCACTGGGGCGATGTCATTCTTCTGTTCCGGTTGGAAATCATCCCTGTTGACAGAGCCAACTCATGTCATTAATATCATATTCAAAGGCATCACAGCAATGTGAGTCACGTCAATGCCAAGAATGTCCTCCAGAAGCATGCATAAATTACTTTCAATGGCTTGCACTGGGTTGGTCGGCAAGTGATCCATCTGCGCTCGTAACAGCTGAGGCTCAGTGCAACGAAGAATCGGAGGGCAAGGCTTTCTTCCAGCATGCTCCCTTAAGCTTAATAATATGTCATGTGGAGAATGATGTAACACAGGCACAGCGAGATGTGCTGCTGCTCAGAAGGACGGACTCAAAGGAGCTGATTACTGTGGATCATCTTGAATGCAACAAGCATCCAAATCTCCAGCGAGACTCTATATAGTGTTTGACGATAGTCACAGGAACAAGAGAGGGTTTAAAAACACTCACAACTGCACTGAGTGTGTTCATTACAGCAGCTCCACAAGGCAAACCAATGGCAACAAAAGTTTTGTTGTTGTTGTTGTTTAACTTAAGTTGTCAAGACTGTCAAGTCTCATAAGTGCTTTTCAACTGTTTAATATTGAGTATGAGCTCTTTAAAAGCAATGCTCTTCTTAATGCGATTATATCCATATATATGGATACTTTTAATTGTGCTAATTGGGAGTAGGTTGTCATCTTAATTTATCACATTTCAAGAAAGAACATTTCTCTCTACTGTATGTAATGAGAGCCATTCTTTGTGTGAGTGAGCTGGCCATGTGATTGGATATTCGCTTTCCACAAGATGGCAACATTGACTCATCTTGCTGCTTTTAATAGTGTGCTAGTCTCTTAGGCAGCCGAAGCCAGAAGAACCCAGCGCGTTTATGTTGCAATTCCACCTGCTGTGAGACCAGGAAGAAAAGGCCTTTGGTTGTTCTTTCCATGGGTCCTTTTCACTTCTGGCTGCCAATATTTGTCAAGTTATTCTGATACCATTACAGTAACAAACATTGCTTTAGTAGGATGTTGTGAGATATGGCCTGTTTATTGCATATTGTGACCACTCAAATCTCTAGAGTGTATACGTAGGTAACTGAATAAAATCGGTTTTAAACTTCCCCACATCCTTCTCCAATCAATACTGAGGCAAGAATAAAATTTGCTTTGAAAAAGTCGAGGACAGAATTAAACATGAATATTGCATGGTTGAACAACGTGGGCTTCCCATAAATCATAAAACAGTTCTGTGTTAAGACTTTCTTCTTTTTTAAACACATGTAGATTCAGATCAAAATCACCTCGCGGATTAAAAGCTGTAAGGATCAAGTCTGGCTAAAGTTAATATTTATTAATTTCACAATTTGCTTTTTAATTCTGCTTTAGTAGTTCTCCAAAGTGCAGAGTTAATAATTAATAAAAATTTAGCTGGTACCTCTGCTTAAAAAAATATTGATCAACGAAAACTCCTTGAAGTCGGCCTGAGGCGAACTTTAACAGCATCTGGATCTGCCAGTGGTAGAGACATTTAACATAGATGAACGTCTAAATTATTCAAACAAAAATGAATTAAAGAAATACATTTATACAATCCTTGAAGCTATGAAAGATCTGAAGACTTTAATAGACAGCGCTGCAATCTGGCATAAAACTTTTCACATTTACAGAGTGTAATTAATGTTTCAAACGCCAGGCTCCTCCCACACAATCTGTTAAATATAGTTAAATATAAAACTCCTCCCACAGATCTAGTGTAGGTCATACTAATCCTTTTGGTGCAATTTCAGAGAATTTATTCTTTGACAAGTGAATCATATTTTCATACACAGAGCTCATATTATCAAGCTTAACAAAGGTTATCCGGGGCTATTATTCCGTCTGTGTGACAAAATATGTGCTACCTTGTACCATGGACACCACAGAGGAGGTCTTTAGATAAAAAGTATTTTAGGCACTGCAGTGAATAAAGACTAGAGCTCTAGGGCTTTGAGAAATGATGCTGTACTGAGTAAACAATGGTAGGGATTTACACCAAAATCTTGTATTTTATCACTTTTCAATGAGCAGTGTGAGGCTAAATAACATTATATGTAAACTATCTACTGCTTTATACTACAGGGCTGTTGAATGCTTGATTCTGATTGGTTGAGAACGTTCTAAAGGTGTGCAATTATTTTCAGGGAAACGCACGGCTAAAGTAGTTTCAGGCAAGTTTGAACCGCATTACAGTTCCATATCACTGCGCATAGTTAACGGAAAATAGGATTCAATTCATAACAAGAGAAGACATGCAGCCCCAGCGCTTGATCTGAAATATTTGATGTCTAACTTCACAATCAACTGACACATACAGTTTAATTTTAATAAATAAAGTATATTCCTATCTATAATAGGCTAAATAGAAAATTAAACTGAATATATAAATAAATGATACTCCTGCTAACAAATAAATAATTATTGATAGGCTTACTTGTTAAAAGGGCTTTGTGTTTTTCATTTATTGGGTTATCTACTGTCAATTTTAGAAAACAATAATGAACGAATTATTTAAAACGAAGTTAATAAATAAATAAATAATATTAATATTGACGCACATGCTTTTCTGTCTCATTATTTCAACGACAGACTAGTTTAGGCCTACGCCAGTTATGAATAATAGGCTACTGACTGATCATGCCCAAACGCGCGTTCAGCACAGGAGCGCGTTCAATGTGTTCACTCAGATGCTACTACAGTCGATGGAAACAGTCGGTCTTCGAATATTTCAGCGAATTGTAAGTGTGTCGCCCATCATTACATTAGTCTGCTATCAGTGGCTCAAACCTCCGTTACTACTACCTCTAAAAGGACGTTTTGGAATTAGCAACGGAGGCATGGGATTAGATGCGCAAGATTAGTCCTACATACAAGAGCGCTTTAATGTCAAACACTTGACAAACGTCTTGATATGAATAATTTGAACCATGTTTTGAGGTGTGAGTAACTGGTAGCTGTAATAAGCGGAATAATTGACGACAGGCCGTTGAATTATTAGAAAAATAATGGGTGGTAATGCGGTCACGAGCGCAAAGCGGAGTTGAAACGATGTCTTACTTATCAAACGATGATTATTTGTGATTCGTCGCAGAAACGCTGCCAAGATCCTTATCACACGGCATTACATTTTATTATCTTTGGCCTCTCTGGACAAAAAGTCAAAGAGAGGACACAGAGGCATTGCATTTTATATTCGATCTCGTAACCTCCAGATGTTCACCTCTTAAACATTTCCACAGATACAGGTAGAGCTTAATGACCCGAAAATCGCCAGGAGATCAGGTAATGAAGAGCAAGCCCGTTTGGTTTTAATTGGGACTTTGAATTGCGATTGCAGGGTAATGTGCTCCATGCATCAAGAGTTTGAAGAACAAAAATCTTCCTACAAATATTTTGTTTGTATGAAGACCTTCATGAACTTCACTTCATATAATTGTGAAGGGAGACGGTTTGTGTCATAAAGGTGAGTTAGCCGAGACCACGCACAGGCTGCAAAATGTCATCCAGAGTCCGTAATTATTCAGGGCTCTAAAATTAGACATCAAGATTCTTGTGACAAGGACTGAGGACTACGGGTCCCTTGGGAAAGAGAATGAAACACAGTGGCCTTTGAATCAAGCTTGTTATTCCTTTGACTATTGACTGTTTTTTTCCTTGATAACACTGTCAGCAAGAGATGAACAGTTTGATCAGACGTCTTTTGAACCTTTTTCTTACACAGATTATCTGTATGATTGCTATAATTTTTCCCTAGCATCCAATGACCTTGTGGGCCATACGGCTCGACTATCAGTTTGTCAGTCCTCCAAAGACATAATGATTGTTACCCTTCAGCATAAGCGCATAATGCTGGATAGAGTGGGTTTCGCTTGCTAGAAGGACAAGTTTGATATTTTACACTTAAAGCCCTGTTTTAAGATCGTTTCTGATGAAATAGAACAGTTAAGATTAAAATTTGGACACATGCTGCTTTTTTCTAACTTCATTTACTTGACTCCTTTAAGGGAGTTTGTGTGACAGGGAACTGGTGACAACCTCAGGCCCAGATGCTGCTGCCCCACCTCTGTTCAGCTGTCCACAGTGGACTCGGCTTTGAACAGCCTATTACCGCCACACAGCACCAGGGAAAGCAATCAGCACCACTGGAGCACTTCGCTTGGACCAGATGGTGAGAAAGATGAATCGCACCATTATATTAGAGCCCAATAATTCCTCAGATGAAACTAATTAAGCTGGTTCTCTTACCTATCTTCAATCACCGAACATGGTCCCTCCCTCAATAAGTGTTGAAATTCTAATGCTCCCATCTGATAAAGCTTTACCTTAGTCCCTTGTAACTTGCTAATGAAAATGCTCCTTTGCTTCTTCAACATGGTTCGTATTTGTCCAAATCTTCAAAATGGACTTTAAATGTAACTGTCTTGCTCCCAACATTTCCCCAACATTGACAACATTTTTTGGCAATCTATGTTTTCACTGTTATAGGTTAGTGGGCCCTATTACTCATCTTTCAAAGAGTATAAAATATAAGAAAAGAAGCAGAAACAAGCAATCAAAGCATGGTTATGCACACGCAAACTTAAGTTAATGCGATCATCAAACATTCAATAGCTCATAAACCGCAACTGTCTAAAGTTACTGGTGTTGATGGACTTAATCTACTCAGTATATGTTTTAATATTCATTCTAAAGCAGATTCGGACATAGTCTTTGCAGTGGTTCTGTTCTTTCTTTTTACCATATTGGTAACACTTTATTTTACGACCCGCAAACAACTGTGTAAGTACACTGAAATTATGGTGTACGTTTCTGTAATTATAGTGTACTTCTGTAAGTATAAGGGAACAATATATTAAGTTTGGGGTAATAAGGGGGTAACAAACAGATATACAAGCAAATTATTTAATTAGTTAAAAAAATAACAGGTACCTATTCTGTTAATATATTCCAGACAAAAATTGTAAAAAAATTGTCTGTTGTTTATAAAATGTATCACATTTCTGGCAAAATATGTTCTTGTGCAATGTTACACGGTAATTTTGACATCTGTAAAAATTAAAGACACACACACACACACATATATATATATATATATATATATATATATATATATATAGACACACACTATGATAAAAATGTAATTTATTGGCTTTTCTTACTAGATTACTTAATGTTAAGTCAAAATAATTTGTTTTTGCTATGATTTTAATTTAGAGCATGTGGTAATTACTGTGGTAATGCATAATGCATGTGGTAATGACCATGTGGTAATTAGTACTTACCTTATACCATTGAATTGCAATGACACTAAAATGTCAGGTCAAATATACGGTGTAATTAAAACAATTTTTTTTTTTAATTTTATGACTCTGCAATTAGTGCAAATAGTGTTGTTTCGTATTGCTACATAGTAAGCAGTTTTGTTACCCCCTTGTTCTGCGTAGTTACAGGGTAAGTGTAAGTCCTGCGGGCTGTAAATTAAAGTGGTGCTTGTTACCCCTTTATTACCCAAAACTTAACATATTGTTCCGTTATACCTACACAGAAGTACACTGTAATTACAGAAACGTACACCGTAATTTCAGTGTACTTACACAGTTATCTGCGGGTCATAAAATAAAGTGTTACCGATATATTTTATGTTCAGATATTCATACAAGAAAATATTCTAGAGGCCATGAAAGTTTTGTGAAAATCAACAAAAATGCTGGTGCTGGTTTGCAAATTTTTACATTTTAATTTTTTTCAGGAATATTTTATCCCAAAAAAATACTAAACCTCACATTGACAGTCATAATAATTCTTGTAATTCATGCAACCCAGGCTTGGAAATAGATTCCAGTGGTGACAGTTCTGCAAAATTAAGTTGTTTTTTGCATGTTTCTAAACAGTTTCAACGTGAAATATTCAATTTGTGGCGCTACAAGTGCATTGAGTTTTATTTAAAAATGAAGTGAATCTACTTTTCTTTTCTTTAGGTTTTTCATCATATCTTAGTAGTTGTAGTATCAAAGTGGGTGGCATTAAAGGGTTAATGCTCTATCGCATTTAAAGTTTCGCATTGGACACCTAATCCTGAGACCTAACAATAGTGTAACAAAAGCAAACATGAGATTAAAATCCATTCGCTGAAGCAACCATGCCATTTAAGTTGGCTTCTGTAAAGTATTTTGATCTTTTATCATGACTCATGCTTCACAGGGCTCGTACCCAAGCAAGTGCAACTGAAGTGTCATTCACTCTGCTGCGCATAAAAGCATCACATTAATAAAAAAATACACAATATATTGACCTGTATTCAATTTGATATCATGCGCTGAACATATTTGTTATGACGCAAGATGAATGCAAATGCACCAGGGTTCGATAGAATTAGGTTGAGTATGAAATCGGACCAATGCTGCAGGGAACTATCGCACTCGGACTGCAGCAAACATGCCCAGTGTGAAAGCCCTATGTAAATGAGACAACTGTCTGTTTCTGCATATATATTAATCTATATTTAAAAAAGGGAAACCAACGCTTTAGGCTGCAGATACAAACTGTAAACAAAGCAGCGCATGCTTACCCTTTTAAATATCAGTCCTGCTAATCATTTTCTTTATTCCTCTTCGCTCCTGTTAATAATAAAATATTCGCCAAGGAACACTCAAGTAAGATGACATAACATTTTAACAGTCTTCTATCTGTACAGTTGTGACTTTTTTTTTTGCTTGCTGTTACTTCCAATGCTACCCTGTGGGCTTGACTCGAAGTTTTCAACCCATAAGCTGTCACCCTTCGTAGGACCGCAGAAGAAGTGCCGTTCTCAAAGGCCTCCGGAGCCTGTCGACACTGCGAATCGCTAGCCGTAATTCCTCCCTCAAGCTTCGCTCTCGCCTCTCCGCTCCCCTTCATGGACGTGCAGGTGCTGTCTGCAGCCCACAATTGCGTCGTTTCGGGTAACGAGGCGGAAGAACAAGCCACGGGACTGCTGCTCCATTCTGACATTGGACAGTAAGGCACTGCCACCTCCTTGATCCAATTCGACGCTGAGATTTTGCACCTTCTCTCTAAGGCTGTTGACCGGCTCGGCCTCGAGTGATCACCATCTAAAGAGTCCGCACCTAACAGACTCGACGACTGTTTCCTTCACCACCATCAAGCGCCCGTCATTCCGGCCGACACCTTTCTTGCAGAACTCCACACTGAGCTTACAAAGTCGTGGAATACTCCATTCTCTGTGAGGCTCCAATCTCACTTTTCCTCGTTGCTTACCTAGGTGGACGGCACCACAGTGAAGGGATACACCTCTATCCCCTTATGGAAGAGGCGGTCTCATCGCACTTTTGTCCATAGGACCACCGTCTGCCTTTGTCGGCTGTGCTTATGTCGTCGCCGGACAGATTGAGTCTGCCCTTCACTGGATGGCTGTACTACAGATCCTCCAGGCCAGTCTCCTCCGTGAGTGGGATGAGAAAGGGCGAAAACCAGCTACCGTCTTGGACCTGAGAAGCATGATGGATCTCTCCCTTCATGCTACTAAGTCTGCAGCTCCGGCATTAGGAAGGTGCATGGCCACGCTAACCCGTCACAGGGAGGCACCTCTGGTTGACGCTTGCTGATATGGCAACAGGCCGTTCTCCCTCTGGGCTCTGCAGCCCAGTGGTGAACAGGATCCACGACCGCTTCTTTCAGGTGCAGAAGACCATGCAGGCCATGAACCTGTTCCTGCCGTGATGCTCTAGTTCCTCTGCAGGCCACCACGTTGTCCAGCTGCTTGGCACGAACCACTTCACAGCGCCCAGCACAGCCTAGCCAGCCCTCGCAACAACAAAAGGGCGGCCGCACTAGGTCTTCTCGTCACAGGGGGCAGCGGCAAAGGATAACGCTGAAGCCAGAGCACATGAAGCCCTCCTAGCGGCAACAAGAGAGAAAAGACGGCTGAGTCCCGCTGCGGCTGGACCACATGTAAATGATATACCGTACATCACGTTGATTGTGCCTGTTACTCAAGAAAGCCACTAGATGGCACTGTGTTGTTTATGTGACGAACCAAGCAGATTAACAAATAAGTCTAGGCTATGTGGAAATGTTTAGAGAAAATAAACAGAGATGTTGAGATCATACGTTGAAGTATTTTATTTAAAAAAAATACTATTGTGGTAGCTTGTCTAACACCAGACGACATATCATTGAGAATGAAACGTGGTCTGGCAACCACATGTTCATTTTCTCATATTTGAGGCGTGGTTTACGAATGCCCAGAGCCATATTATTGGGTGCTTCGAATGTCTATCGAATGCGCCTGTACGGCTATCAAATGCAATAGTTGAATAAAGTCATTATTTATGGGGGTTTTTTCACACAAAAAGTATTCTCGTCGCTTGATAAACTTATAATTGAGCCACTGTAGGCACATGGAATATTTAAACATTTTCTTTAATGACTTTATGGGCCGTCAAGTGCCAGTCCCTTAGGCAGCCTATGTAGGAGTGATCCAGCTCTCAGATTTAATCAAAAATATCTTCATTTGTGTTCCGAAGATGAACGAAGGTCTTACGGGGTTGGTACAGCATGGGGGTGAGTAATTAATGACTTAATTTAAATTTTTGGGTGAACTAACCCTTTAACTCTCCTAATGCATTCCCATATACATTTAAATGGATTGATCGCAATTAAATTAAGTAGCTTTTTTGTCTCATTTTAATTCAGATCAAGTGAACTAATCAAGCAGTAATTTTGACTACAGAAAACATTAAGATGCTATTTTAGTATTTAACTGGCTCTGGTCATCATTTACAGTACTTTCATTACATGGAAAATATGTGTTTGTACTATAAACACTGTAGAACTGTTTGTACTATATAAATATATATCTCATTTTGTGTTCACTGGAAGAAACATGAGGGTGAGAAAATGATGAAAGCATATTTCTTTTTAGGGGAACTAAAGCTTTTATAAAAACAATACTTGAAATATTACAAAGAAAGTCTCTTGAACCTGGACTGCATTACAATCTGTCATATCCTAATTGGAGCCAAGAGAAAATGGCTTCTTCACACTCTCAGTTAGGTAGTAGCTGTTCGCAGAGCACCCACGCTTGTAACATTCTCAGCTATTGCCAACATAGGACCGGGTAAAGATAAAAACTGCTCAGTTAATTGAATCTAACACAGAACTATAGCCAGTTTCCAAAATACTTAACACAACAGTATTTGTTTATGTAAGCACATAGTGAAGTAACAAAAAATTCATCCCACAACCCCCATTTTGGCAGCACTGAATCAGGCGTAAATGGTGACAAAATGATGGCGGGTCTTGTTTTCCAAAAAAAGTCTTTAATATGTCACAATAAAATGTCAATATGTTCTGTATTGTGTGAAATACATCACCACATAGCAATGACACACATCTTTGGCTGGATGTCATACACATGCCTTGACCTTTCTGCATCCCGGATGTTATAATGGGCAGTAAATAAAGGATGGCCAAGCATACCTAAGCCACTTCCAACTTGTGCCGCCTTCTCCTGGCATAAAATTCCCTAGCAAAGCACTGCAATGAGATGACACTTTCGTAAGTAAAGTATTAACACCCTCAAGAAAGGATGCGAATATAGCCACAAGCACTAATATTAGAGCATTCATTCTTAAAAGGGAATAATGTTAAATTCATTTGCATGGCACTGTAAAAGTGAAATAGCCCCTTTCCTTCTATTTCGACCACAATTTGGATGCAATTTCTTTATTTTAAGTCCTTATCACCAATTCAATCTTTTTAATCTTCCCTCGTATAAAGAGAGGTAAAACACATCGGGATGGTTTGATTGTACTGCCGCTGGGTATAAAATCAACACTGGCAAAAGGACAACAGTAATCACATTCACCTAATCTCCCATGACAGATTCAGGACATGCTTTTCATTATAGCAAAAGTGGATAACTGAGCAATAAGCACTGTTTCAGAGTTTACTCAAATCCTGCTCAAACTAACAAAGAGATTCTCATTCCTGAGCAGTTGGTATATTTGCTCAGATTTAAGGCATGAAAGGTATATAGAATTTTGACTGACGTTCTGAAACATATTTTTTGTTCTCTGCAGCTATACTTATTTTGTAATTATTCCATTTTACCGGTCACTGATGATCTAATGAACATAAAGTCACCATAATATCAAAATTAACAATTCCTTTTTTTTGCACATCATTTTTGATTTTTTAATTAATGTGCCCAATCAATATTTAAGTTGAGTGGAAAATCAATTAAATATAATTGTACAGTTGTATAGTTAACATTAATATACATTTGTAATCTTTGATTTCTTAAGACATCAATGTTTATTTAATGCCCTTTTAATATTCTGAATAAACCTGAAAAGGTTTATACTTTTTTTCTATATTGTCATCCAGCATGATAAACATGCAAAATTCATAATCACACGCCCTACAACTTTTATGACAAGCACTGGCTTGTAAAGTTATGTTTATGGTCAGTGCAAAGTATTATGTTCATTCTTCAGTAGCGTGCAGCATAGCCATATTTGAAAGTCATACTTGTGTTGAATAGATTTACAATAAATACTGTATGTCACAAGCAGCAAGGGGAGTGAGGGAATGATTCATATAAATGGTGGCAAGTGGTGGCACAGCTGAAGAACTGGCGTCATCATAGGGTAATGTCTGAAAGCATATTTTACAATGGCCTGTCATTCCCTTATAGCCTTTAAAACAATTTAGATGCATGTTTGTGACAGCTGAAGACTGCTGGTCAAATACAAATTCTGCCTATTCACACTAGTCACAATGGTCTAGGCACAAAATAGTTAAAGTGATACGGCAATGCTAACAAAATACAATTCCAGGACAGTTAATAAAAAAATGATTGCAGTTTACAAATAATCGTCCTTAAAAAATTAACAGCATAATATCTTGCGAATTCTGTCATTCTCACCAGAGTTCAAGGTCTAAGCTTAAAAGGATAGTTTATCCAAAAATGAAAATTCTGTCATCATTTACTCACCCTCACGTAGTGCTGGGCGGTAAACCGGTTCAAACCGAAAACCGGTTTATATTTTCGTCACGATTTTGATTTTGAATAAACCGCCATACCGGTTTAATTACACAACGTTCGGAACGACCGTTACGCTGCGCGACCATAGAGTCCGCGACACTGTTTCAGACGGACCCTTTACCCGTTGCACTACTAAGCACCGACGAGTGTAAACAAACAGCAGCGCTCTGTTACGTTACATGGACGATGGATGCTGAAGAATTAGTACAACATGACAGTGATGACACCGAAAGAGACTTGTGCCAAAAAGAGGAGCCGGGTCTGTTGTTTGGAGGTTTTTGGTTTTCCAAAAATCCGACGTCGACCAAACAACCATTTTATGTAAGTGCTAGCCTGCGAGGCTAAAATTCTCAGCTGGGGAGAATGACCCGGCAACACAAGCAATTTGCTTCCAGCGCCTTAGCCGCAAACATGTCTTGGAATATCAAGAATGTATTAAATCAGCCGCGGATTTCAGCGCCCTCCACATCAGCATGTAACACAGGGAAAGCTAAAGAAAGTCGAGCCAAATATTGTTTCCATTATACAGGATAATCCTGTGTGCCAAGTAAGTTAGCACTTTATATTTATTTTTATGTTTGTTCTGGTTTCGAAGCAATACTTTTGAAGGAATAACTAATGCAAGTTGCTTAATTTTGTTTTAATTTCTTTAATAGACCTCAAAAGCAATGCAAGACAAGATTTCCTTTTATATTTACTTGAATGCACGTAATGTTCCTGGATTTGTACTTGAACTAGCAAAAGTATTCCAAGTTGTTCTAATTGTGTTGTTTAAAATAAAAGTTCTGTATTTTGACTGCCGTTGTCTTTGCATTTTGATTCCTCACTTCATTAGAATCATGAATGGCTCTTATTTGTAAACAGCATAATTTTCTGAGGCCATGCAAACCTGTATTACTAGTGTGGAATTATTCTACAATATTCACTAATGACAGTAAAATAGACCATCCTAAGTCAATTTACTGCAGTAATTCCTCTCTTAACCAGTAGAAAATGCATTGAACACCTGACTATGCATAAAAAAATAAATAAAAAAAACGAACCGAAAAAAACGAAAAACCGTTATGATTTTGAAAAAAAACCGTGATATCAATTTTTGGTCAAACCGCCCAGCACTACCCTCACATTGTTCCAAACATCATGTATGAATTTTTCTTCTACTGAACACAAAGGAAGATATTTTGATACTGTCAGGATTCCACCAGCTTCACTCACTCCCCCCAATCGTTCAGTCCCCTTATTTTTAATCACGACCACCGGAACCTCATCAGTTCACCTACCTATTTATTCAACTCCTCTTCATACACTCATTGTCTGGTCTCATACATGACACTACAGACTATCACGCTATCTACCCTCTACCTAACCAAGTTCCATCCATCGATCACCCGCTGAACCTTCACTTGGAAGCTCAGTCTCCAGTCTATGGTCATTAGCCTGTTCCTAGTGACTCCATCCGCATCTGTAAACAAAGACTCTGGTTATCCTTCAGCTACACTAAGTTCCATCCTGAATATCATCTACTTGCATTCTCATCATATCTCTGTCTGGATCTGCAACCTGTAAACACTATTTCACTTACTACCTGTCTGACTCCTGTAGGCTACCATCCGTGGCAGATGGGTATATAGGTAACCAATCTGGTGATGGGCCCCATTCCACAGTATGCAGTCTTTAAAAAATACTATGGAAGTCGGATGAGTAAAAGACTTCCATAGTATTCCAGACCTGTAAAAATAAATTTATACAGGTCTGGAACAACTTGAGGGTGAGTAAATGATGACAGAATGTATGTGTGGGTACATTATCCCTTTAAACAAAAGTTTCAGAACAAAAACTAGACATGCTGCAGTTGAAGTGATTTGTTGTTTATCCATAATTTAGTAGAATTAAGACCAAAGGAGAAGCTGTCAATTCTAACGACTTCCTCCTGATGGTGCTCGATGAAGATAAGGATGTTTTCATTTTGAAAGCAAAACATGGATTTCTTATTAACTGATACTACAATCTCATTCAGCAATGACAATTGGTTTGACATTAGAGTGTTTTCAGCATGACTTTAAAAAAGCAAAAGTCTTGCCTATGGCTGATTTACAATTTGAAATCCACAGTGTCAAGTCCAATTTACCCTTGTGTTTATAGCCTCCCTACTATGCTTTTATTTTTTTTATAATGGCAACATGATAATAACGCTTTCATAATAAACAAGCATATTAAAACTTGTTGCTGGATGGAGATAAACACTGAGGTATGTGAGGTATAAACTATGCGGGCTTGCTTTGCTGCATGCTCATGCATGCAGAATATAAATGCATAGATGTAACTAATAATTACGGAAGCCACAATGTCTCTAATCTATAAATTCTATAACAGCCTTAAGAAAATAAAATCAAACCTGTGTCTTGGAATGTGGTTCTGATTAGGTCAGGGAATTAATTTCAGTTGTACACAGTGCCACACGATCTAACCTCTGGGGAAAGGAGTGCTAATGACACTAGCTGATGTGATTATTTTTCTTGCAGCAGAGTGTACCTCTAATCATTAAGCCCACTACAAACCATCTCAAATTAATCTTTTGGACAGGTGGCTAAACTTATGATCCGGTCCGGTTGCATTCTCTCAAGGGAAATTCTAGTAACAAAAGTACTTCCCACGAGCACACAAAGTTTCAGCCATGATTTATTGTGCATTTCGCAAGAATATACAGTCACTATGCTTGATACTTAAGCACTGTCACATAGCACATGAGAAAGAGTGCGGTATTACTCACTGATGGAGAATCAGAATTTTGCTTTTAAGGCAAATTTACTCCACATCAGAAGCCAAAAAAAATGGCAAAATTTGTCCAATTTTGTCAAATTTGTGTGTATCCCTCTGTTGTTGGCATTTGTTGGCGCTCCTTTTCACCAGTTGAACTATATTCAGTTGCTTTTTGTCTGGTCATGGAATGTCTGAGAAGTGACATACTATTTATTTATATTTTTTTTGGATTAGTGTGTTAACCGTTACAGGATTTTTTTGGATTAGCATGTTAACCGTTCTCATTTAACACGTTTAATCTGTCACAGTGTCGGGTTGTGTTCTCTGGGTTGTGTTCTCTAGAGGTTCTCACAGTGTCTTTCACGTTTGACTTCATTTCCCAGCATTCTGTCTGTCACTCATCAGTTCATTGCACTCATTTGTTTTCCATCACCTTGTTAGCTGGTGTATATATTCCCTGTATGTGTTAGTGTTTATTACAGAGTCCTTGTTATATGTCAACACTTCTGAGGTCTGTTTTCCTGCTTGTTCCTGGTTTTGTTCTTATGTTTTGATTGATTTTGGATTTTGACCCCTGCCTGGATGACGTATGATTTTGGATTGTCCTTATTATTAAACATACTGCAATTGGATCTTCTGCTTTCCGTGTGTGGTTTCATGACAGAATCGGCATTTGTTGAATTGTGTAATGTCTGAGAAGTGGCGTATAATAATCTGGTGATTATCGGTGTCTGTCAGTGCAGTGTGAATTGGCTATTATACTACAATCGGGGCTTTCGCACAAGAGGAACATTTTCAAAGTTCCTCTAACTATTGCCGGAAGTACCCAGATTTTGTGCGTATTGCGCACCGCAGGAACTCAGGAACGATTTTAGTTCTTGGAACTCCTTTTGAGAGTTCCTGAATGAATCAGTGTTTTAAACAAATTGGTTTAATTAATGTTTAACATAATTCCTCAAATAAAAATAAAATTGACTGTGATTTCACTTTTTTGATTTTAAATAGTGTATAATGTTGCTGTTGGTGCATGAACAGTATCTGCAAAGTTGCAGCGCTGAAATTTCAGTGTAAGCAGAGATATCGTCTTTTAAAAATCAGGAAGTATAATTGCCTACAAAACGACTCAATTGGGACTACAGCTGGGTTATGGTACGTCACTAACCCACACATTTGCATCAACCCTTCCTCCGGAATATGCAGGAAAGGGCATGCGCATATTTCTGCGTCACGTTGAGTTGTGTATGCGTGTTCACCCAGCTGTCAGGTCTTCTGTGTTTCGGGCTTCCACGGACGCTACTTCATCAACAATGGATACAATTTATGTTTGATTATATTCCTGAAAGTGACGATCGTAATTTAGCTCTTTGTGCTGCGCATTTACAGAAGACAGCTTCCAGAATCTCCCCAAGTTCAACACCAGATTCAACACCGGATTCAACAAAAAACTGTTACTAAAAATGAAGCAGATCCAACTTTAAAACCAGAGTCAGCAGTTGTTGGGCCACAACCTGTAAGTAGGCTAAGACTTAATCATTTTAAATGTATTTGCATGTATAATTCCAGACGTAGCCTTGTGTTTTATTTATTTTTAATTTTTTCAAATGCCAGCGCTGGCTTTATAGCCACTATAGGCTACGAGTTATGCTAGTATTTTGTGTGTACGACAAATGCGTACAAACATTATGGACCTGAATTTTGTATAAGTACTAATGTTGCAAATGTATTTTTCATGTATATATGCTTTATGACATTATTTTCGATTCTGATCAAGAACGTAAACTTGCCAACGCTGTTTGTGTTTAACATTAGTAGCCAGTCAGTTGCTATCGTTGCCAGTCAGATGCTATTGTGTAAAACGTGTACATGGTTAAAAAAATTAGCAAATTATCATTCAGAAACGTTTATAAGAGCCGTGTGTGGTGAGGTTCTGCTTGACTCGATTCATCACGGCTTTCTCGGTCTCGATTCTGCCTCACTGATACTGCAGTCTCAACATCATTATTTACGTGTATCCACCGTCTATGTTATCCACCTTTGGCATGCCCGTTACGCCCGGTAAAGGTCATGGGCGTCAACCTTCCGGACAACGTGAGCGACAGTTTAGCCAATCACAACACACCGGCCCAAACGAACCAATCTGAGCCCATTGGGTGTTTCTGAGGGAGTGTTTTCATAGAATCAGGAAGTGAACCGCTCGTTCAGGGGACAGAGGAGAGTGCGGCTTACAATAAAGGTGAAGTTTATGAAAAATAAGACTTTTTAAAAAAGAAAAACCACGTATACATGTTATATTGCACCCCATAAACACAATCATGCAAAGAAAAAAAAAACAGTCAACCCCCCTTTTAAACTCTACGCTTATACTTATCTATGCTTTGTTATGCTTAGCATCTAGTCATGGCCCTCAACCCACCCTCTTTTTGTTGATTGGCTGGCTGTTTTCAGGCCATAGGAAAACTGAGAGACATGTCGATGTCTCAGATTGAGTACAGAAGCAAACTGAAATAGAGCAGAAGTATGAAGTCTGATGCAGTCAGGCTAGATCAGACCTGGTTCTGCATGCAAACCTTTTAGACATCTATTTCTGTTAAATTCATCTTTCTGTTGTTACATCACACATTACATTCATCTAAAGTACTGTTACATCACAAATCACAAAGGAGGATGAGGGTTTAGTCATCTTCAAATTCCTTCAAAACATCTTTGTAAACCGCTGAAGTCATCTCCCATTTTGAAGTGTCTAATTATCTCTTGGCAGAAAGCAGAGTATGAGGGTCTTACAATCCCAGTATTGCTAAATAAAATTATAGCAGAAAACAGTGAAAGCTTGAAGTATTATTGTCATTTGATCAAATGGAATAGAGGAGATATCTGTCAAATAGGTTGCAACAAATAACATTCTGTAAACTTTTTTGATACAAACCACTGCTTTATGAAGTGTGAAAATCAACATGAAGGCAAACAACTTTATAAATTCAATCAAGATATTTTTATACATGCAATAGACTGTTAAAAGCACAACAGCAACAAAACTTTTGCAATGTGAAAAGTGCTATTTGTTTATTTTTTTTATCCACAGTAATGCCCCAACACGTTTGACTGCTCTCTCTCCAAGACTAAATGAGCTTTCAAAAATTCATAGAATATTGATCAGCTGGCAAAGTCAAACACGATATCTAAGATCACAAAGACTTGGGGCGAGATGCACTATCAGCTAGAAATAGTTGTCACACCAAGTACATAAGAGAGCTTCAAATGAGACATGGATGAGGCCGAGTCAATGGTGTCTGCATCGGGCCTGATTTGGAAGGTCATCTGTGGGTTGGTTAAATGACAGAAAACAACAACTCCCTGGCTGACTTGTGTCATGTCAACTCTTCTGGGGCCTCAATTATAAAATGTTGCAAAATGTAAAACTTAGAAACTGAACTATATTTATATTATGATCAATTTACAAATGTGCGTAGATGCGATTTAGAGAATGGACATTTTGCTGTGCACAATTTCAAGATCATTTGTGATTTTATAACTTTCACTAATGATCTTGAAATTGTGCCGTTTTGGATACATCACCTAATTAATGTCATTAACATATAAAAAAGCACCAATCAACATCCAAGTCCTTTACTTGAGAACCCTGAGCAACAAGAAGTGCTTGGATTTCAAAATATCAGTATAACTCCAACTTTCTGCCACTAGGAAAACTGTGTACATCTGCTCAGACGCTAAGTACTTTTCCATGCCAAAGACCGTTTTAATAAATGAACCTTGACGCGGACTTTAGCGTATGCACACTTTAAGATCAAATTTGCGAGTACGCACGCTTTATAAATGAGGCCCCAGATGTGCATTTAAAATGATTACTTTTTCTAGCTAAGAGGCAGAGACAATTAAACAGACTAATTCTATGTACCATTGGGAGGTTTAGAGCTGCTTATTGTAAATAGACAAATTCACCTAAACCATTTGCATGGCTCTGTTTTACAACTCTGTTAGGTTAATTGCTTGTTTTGGCAGGTCATGACACATTTGTTACCTTCTCCAAGCTGAAGAACTCACAATCTGCTTGATTTGTTCTTCAACATCATGCTCTGTCTTTAACCGCAGCACTATACTTTTGAACAGATTTTCTCGGTAGCTCCTCAGTAAAAAAATAAAAATAAATGGTGTATTATTTTGCAGTGGCAGAATAAATAAATCTTGCAGAATGGATCAACTATGATTTGTGTCACTTTCAAGCAGTGGAAATACACAGTCGGCTGTAAATTACAACACTCCATATGTTATCAGCAACTGTGCAAAATGCAAGTTGTTGGATGCATGCAAAACACACAATCAATGCAAAAGTAATTCATGAATCAGCTAGGCACTTCCAAGAGGGTGTAATTTCCATTTCAATATGTGATTGCAAAGACTGTTGAGTGAATTGGATGGTTATTTCGTCTGTTCCGTCTTACACTTTGTCTCCAAACCAATTGTTGGGGAATAAAGATTTCAGAATCCCAGTCTCAAGCCAAAAAATGCTGCAGTGAAAGTAATTTAGTCTTGCCATAATAATGATATTCCCAATAATACATTGATCGATCAAAGCTTTAAAAAAAGCAATTTGACATTAATTTATGCAACTCATTATTATTGTTATTTTGCTATTGTTGTCCAAATTAAATGGTCATTTTTAAACAACAACAATTAATTATATATAACTAATTATATATTAAAGGTGCCATATGGAATAATTGAGGTAAAAATATCCAAAAAATGCAAGTATAAAGTGTATTTAAAATGGATTATTTATGTAGAAGAAATGTGAAATAATTTTTGAATTTGGAGCTTTCTAGACTGAGAAAAGCCAGAGAATGTATTTTTGGCTTATGTGTATGAAAGACAAAAACTCCCAGAATGCAGTTGCTTCGCTGCCCTAGGAGGCCACACCTACACTGTAAAAAATGGTAACGCTTCCTTTTACAGTCCAGTTACCTAAGTAAATACTATGTACTTATTTTAGTAACTACAATTACTGGGTAATAACTAGTACTAACCCTGAACCTACCCCTAAACCTAACCCTGTTCCATGTACTTACCTTATATTAGCCAGTACTTTCTAGGTAAGTACACTGTAAGTACCCTGTAAGTACTGTACTGTAAAAGGAAGCGTTACCAAAAAAATATTGTTGATTTAACTTAAAAAAGTAAGTAAGCTGGTTGCCTTAATTTTAAGTTGATTGAACTGGAAAAAGTGAGTTAATACAATTAAGGAGATTGATTTAATCATCAGAAACTCAAAATAATAAGTTATCTCAACTAAATAAATTATTTAAGTTCATTTGACAAAAGAAAAAATGTTGCAATAACAAATCCAGATTTGGCTTTTTGCGTTCTACAGTCGCCATTCATTATGTTTATTGTGGCGAGCAGGGCGAGGCTAGGGCCGCGGTGAACAGCACGAGGGCGGTGGCGTGATTACTGATGAACGACACCTGTGAGACGCACCAGTCTCGTATCTCTCACGGAGGAGCGGGAATTTTATTTGCAATATTAAAAAGCACATCAACCAATCACTTGTTTAATGTTCATGTAAACACTACATTCAGTTTCACCAATCGGTTAGTTAGATTGAACCACAAGCTGTACATGTAAACAACGAATGGCAACTGCAGAAAGCAAAAGTCTCGGAAATCGACGTCCGGACATGTCCGTGAAAAGAGGATGGTAACCCCACTAGTCAGCTTTCTCTGACTAGTGGCTGACACTGTGTACGTTCTATGAGTGAGATCCCACCCTCTATGGGTGGGTTGAGAACATGCGGGACAGCCCCTACTACTGGCTGTAGTCTTTAGCCTCTGGCCAAAAAATCCTTTGATGATGCAAAATGACGATCTTTGCATCATTTGAGGAATTTTTTCAGGCAAAATATACAGAAATCTCTCATCTCAGGGGGAGAGTGGAAAGCATGGTAATCTGAAAATATTACAGGTTTTCTACAAATACAAAGCTTAATGCTAAATCCTGAAGTATCCCTTTAAACAAAAATTGAGGAATGGCAAGCAAATTGCACATTTGATTTTGAATGCAATTTGAAAATATCATGCAATGCATAATGGATGAAGCTATCATGCAAAAGATGGGCAAAATTGTGCTCTCAAACCATGGTTCTCTGGGGAATGTGAGCCCGCTGTCTTTCAAGCCACACATGCACATAGATGCAAAGAGAATATTTGCATGCATGGTACAACTCGGGGCTCTTGAAATGTTTAAAAGTTCCCTTGATGTGCATGATACAACTATTGTCCCATCGGAAAAGAACCAAAGGTGTACCTCTGTCATACTGCTGTCAGAGCACAATGAAGGAAAGGACTGTTTTGGCTGCAGTGCTTATCCAAAGGTACAGGTTTCTCTGAAGAGGCTTTTATCCGATTCCCTATAGCAGACAGAGATGAGAGACTTGACTCATTTGAGGACTGCTTCCAATGCATAAGAAAGAAAAGAGGAGGGGCAATTGACACAGCAATGCCAGCCCAATTAATTTTTACTCCTAAGATATTCACCATGAGTTGTGCAACTGTGTCACTGCAACAGAAAAGGAAAGTCTGCAATCTTACCTCTGATGCTCTGTGATACAACTCCAGATTTGGAAAAGAATGTGGCCAGAAGGTCTTCGCTTTACCAACTCTTCCCACCTTGCAAACTTGAAATGCATTATCTTCAAAAGCAAAGGTGCTTGGGCATCTTCAAGTGAACTCCAGACATTGTGTCTTCAAGCAATTATTTTTATGTGTTTTCTGATATGCTTAGGCATTCAAAGACAGTCCATGATTTGATATTAAAGAGCATGTAATTTAGCAGCTGAGGGACTTTTGAGCGTGAACGAGGCCTGGCGACAATACCATGGCAAAGGCTGTGCTGTCTCTTCCATTTAATTTTCCAATCCACTTCCTCCACGTAGTTGGGAGAAGTGAGTTTTGTTCTGGTTTGATACACCGTCTAATGAGAGGTACTAAGAGCTTGTTGAAATTGTTCTTTGGTAATGCATTCTGAAGTCTCAGAATGATGAATATTTCTGCTATCTTTTCGCACTGTGTTAAATATATTCCAGAGCCCCTGACTTCTGCTCTCTTTCAACTTTTTAAATCAGCGTAGTCTAACTAGTATGAGAGATTTGACCATAAAATCATTTTCAAGGCACGGGAGTGATCATGTTCTTAGCTGGATATTTGAGCGTCGCATTGGTCTTTTTTTTTTTTTTTGGTACAGTTAGATGCCGCAGTATTGCAAGCAGAAATTCCATTTCTGGGGTGTAAAACATTTTGAATATGGCATATTGATGTGAATGGAACAAAATGATAATCATTATTTCAAGTAGGCTATTCCTTCCCCAATATGCTGAAGGTTTTTATGAAGAATGTCTCTCTGGTGTACTGATTTACTGAAGATTACAGCAATGCAGTTATTTTCCATTTCAATTGTTAAAGAATAAACTTGACTTTGCACCAGTACAATAAGTAAGAAGTTCACAAAGAATAAAGCTGTTATTATAAAATGAATCTTTAATACATTATGTCAACATGAAGTGGTGGTTATAATTTTGTATTTGATGAAAATAAAATAGTTTTATGAGCTTCTGGTGCCTTTATTTAGGGGTGGTTTTGATTAAAACAGATTTCAGCTTTTATATTGTGTTGTAAGAAGGTCACATTATTTTTGAAAAGTTTTGAAGAACAATGTTACTTTTGAAAATACTTTTACACATAGATTTTTTTTACCCTTGAATCAAACCAATTTTAAACCTAATACACAAAAATATATCATAAAAATAATAGGTTCAGCAGATCATAGTTATTAAGCTATAAAACAGTTAATTAAAAATGAAACACTTTAATATTTAAATTTTGTTTACACAAATTATGACTTTCGCACATTTTCATCATTCATCACCGACTAACATTTTTACTCCTAATAAAGTTTTGGTAACACTTTACAATAAGGTTAATTTATTAAACATTAGTTAATGTATTAACTAACATGAACTAACCATTTGTTACTGTATTTGTTATTCTTTGTTAACGTTAGTTAATACAAATCTAGCTGTTCATTGTTCATGTTAGTTCACAGTGCATTAACTAATGTTAACAAGATTTTAATAAAGTATTAGTAAATGTTGAAATTAACATTACCAAAGATTAACAAATGCGGAAGAATTATTATTCATTCTTTGTTAATGTTAACTAATATAGTAACTAATGAACCCTATTGTAAAGTGTTACCAAAGTTTTTGTTTCCCCTCAAATTCCAATAAAATATTAATAAATAAATGAATATAGTGTTATGCAAATAATGACGAAAGTATAAAACACTTTTCACATATTATTTAATTGTGTGTATTTAGGACACCTGAAAAATCTAGCTGCAATTATTCTTTGCAAGATGAAAGAGACGTTTTAATCCAAATAATATTAAAAATGTAATTTCCACCACAGAATGCTATTAAATATGATACATCATTTGACATGTGCTTTGACATGACAATAAAATGACTCAAATGCTTGTCTACTCAATAAATAAACTAGTGAGAATGTGAAAAAGTGTTTTATTTTATTTTAAGTCCACAGACGCAAATCTATCCATAGTTGAAGCATGTGAACAAAATCTGCACAAAGTCTTACAAAAATGCCAACCATCTATCTATATAATTTTTAAAGAAGGTAATGTTCACTCAGTCCTATCAGCAAGATACAGTAGCCGCTTTATCTGCATCCCCACCACCCCAGGCTATGTGCATTTGTTTCACTGAGCCCTGTCTAAGCTTTGAATTCTGGAATTGTATTTTCACCTTGATGTCTGATTGGATCTTTACAAATGCATGTATATGCAAATGCAGCAATATCTGGCTTTGCTCCAGGCTAAACAAATAGACAGTGGTTGCATCCTAAGAAAGGGGTGCCAACATTTCTCGCTGTGAGAGCAGCGCTTGGTGAAAGTTGAATCTCTTTGCTTCTCCAGCTGACATGTTAGACTGTACATTGTGTATTTTCTCAGAAGGGAAAATCGATAATGTGTGTCAATTCCATCAAACATATATCCACAAGAGCCTACATCTTATTCACTGTGTTTCAGCGGGTGCAGTGTTGGGGTTAGCAAGACATATTTCCTAAACATTGTCTTGAAAATTGTTCCATGTATCACGCAGTGGCTCTAGTCTAATCTAGTTTAGAAGCACAATGGAGGCAGTGTGATGTTAAAATGTAATCTGGGAATGAACACAAAGGTTAAGGTGAACACAGAGATAATAATCTTGCTTGTTTTGTGAATATTTTTTGATTTGGGGGAAAAACAAACTGCTATGGTGAATTTCACAGTACTGTGTACTGAGAAATTCTTGTTAACTGAAGTCTTGTTGACAAAATTTTACTGACGACGAGCAGAACTCGTCTGTAGTCAGTGAAGCAGGATGTTAAGTGATCAAAGCTGTGTGGTTGAAGCATTTCATTTTAGTGCATACAGAGACTCTGTAGGGAAAAAATAAGCCAAAGTATAATTCACTACATTACGGTTAAGATATACAGTCTAGCCAAAAAGGACTCTGATCTTGGTGGTAATGCAAATACATATAATGAGACTGATTATTGAAACTTCACTAAAAATGAAGTTGGGATGCTGATAGCATTGTTTTTACACACAGAATTCATTAATGGAATTATGCAAATCACATAACTCCACAAACAATGCCAAAAATGCTGTGCCTGCAATCAAGCATTTTTTCCACAAATAGAGCTTCTTCTTCTTTTAGGGCTGCCTAACGGCGTATGCGACTTCACATGATCTTGATCTCGGTCTTACACATTGTGTAGAGTTTGTGCTATTGTTACTGAGCCATGTCGTTTTTGGCCGTCCTGGGTGTGTTTCCCATACAACGATGTAGTTCACTGCTTTATTACCATAGTACGATGCATCGTTGGAGAAATCAACTAGCTAGTCAACGACTGTTCCCGAAACCCACTGTCGCAAAGTATTCGCTCAACCACGTTGGTTTTCGCACGTGGGTGGAGTAATAACTACTTTTAATGAAACTGTTTGAGATCCAATTAACACTAGAATTTTTTTAATATAAATTACAGACATGTCATCTGAGGACTATTTCTAATTGTTCTCGGTTGTTTTGCTTTATTACCAGACTCAATATTTGGCTCGTTCTTACATAGTAGAGCACGTTCGCACATGCTCACTCTTCAAACACGGTACTTCAAATCTTTTGAAAAACTAAATAACGTAAATTACAATTGTATGTATTCTAAATAAAAGGCACCGGTTGTACTGAATTTCAGCTTGCTTATTTTGCTGAAGATAAGGATTTTTACGTCCAAATGTGTTATAATATAAAAACGATGCCTCTGACCAAAGGTCGAGAGCTGTCATTTAAACCACACAACTTTGCGATGCTGTTTGCGAATGTTCATTGGAACGATGGTTTGGGAACACACTCGTTGAACAATGCTGATAACGATGGAACTTGCGACTATAGTTGGCTAACGATGCTTTTGGCAACGCACCCCTGGTCGTATTTTCCCTTCTATTTTTCCTTTGCAGGATAAGCTTTAAAAGCTGGTCTTTATGGTTGTTTTGGGTAATGTGGCTTAAGTAGTGACATTTCCTGCTAATGATGGTCTTCAGCAGTTGCCTGTCAGTGCCTATGTCCTGCAGAACTTGTGTATTGGGGTTTTGGCTGTCCATGGCATTCTTCCATACAGCCATATTTCGAAGGCTTCAAGCCTTTTTGTTGCTGTTGTTGTGAGTGTCCACGTCTCTACTCTGTACAGCAAAATTGACCAGATGTAACATTTCAGTGTGCGCAGTTTCAGTGGTGTACTCAAGTTGCCGTCTGCAAGGAGTGTTTTCCATTTAATAAATGCTTGCCTTGCTTGTTCAATTTTGCTCTCTGATTTCCGATTTCAAGGTTCAGGCTTTTGAATCAATGTACTTACACCAAGGTTTTTGACTGGTGTAGCTTGTTCCAATTGTTCGCTGCTCAGCTTGCATTAAAGTTCGGCTGACCTTCATAACCTTTGATTTCTTTTTGTTAATTCGTAGGCCCCATATTTGACTTTCTGCAGTAACTTCGTCCAAGATTTCTATGTAGATCTTGTTCTGAATCGGCCAGCAGTGCAGTGTCTTCGGCATATCTGATGTTATTTATGTATTGTCCATTGAATTTTATACCAATGTTTTTGTCTGCTAGTGTTCCATCAAAAATCTGCTCAGAGTAGATGTTGAAAAGAATCGGTGACAGTGAGCAGCCTTGTCGTTCACTTTTTTTGTATTGGTGTTGGGTCTGTCAGTTTGTTGTCATATCGGAGTTGGGCTGTTTGCTTCCAATAAAGAGCAATCATGAAGTTGGCAGTCCCAGTTGTTTTAATAGAGCTGCTAGTCAGTCATGGTCAACTTAAAGGATTTCTCGTAATCTATGAAGCAGATGTACTTCTTTCTGATATTCATAACATTGCTGTAGTAGAATTTGTAAACAGAAGATTGCTTCTCTTGTGCCCAGTCCTTTGCAGAAGCCAAACTGTGTGTTCCTCAGTGCACCCTCACATGTGGAGCGTATGCGCTGTTGGATCACCTTCAGGAAAACTTTCAGCACGTGGCTCATCAAGCTTATCAATCTGTAGTCTTCACATTCCTGGCTTGTTGCTCTCTTTGGTATGGCCACAAAGATGGATTGTAGCCCGTCGGATAGAATTGTATTGTCTTTGTATATTTGATTGTACCAATTAGTAAGTACCATTGTACCAATTGTCGCATGTTATTGCTGTCTAATAATTTGAGCAATTTGACATTGATTGTATCGGGCCTGGACGCTTTACCTGACTTATCTGTTTTGATTGCATGTTCTACTTCTGATGTTAATTTGCAAAGCGTCTTTCAAGCGTCTGTTGGTCTTTTCCTGCAGATTTTGAGTTTGTGTATATAAATTGTCAATTTTTTCGTGTTCATTTAGGATTGGTTGGTTGTTGTCCGCATTCAAGATTGCTGTTGGGACTGGTCTGTAGATATTACCAGCTTCTTTGAGCTTCTTGTGTAGGTTAAAATTGTCATGTTTTTTTATTAATTCTTCCATTTCAACGCATTGTTACTCCATCCACTGTTCTTTTGCCTGTCAGATTGCTTCTCTGTTGCTCGGTTTCTCCCAAGGTTTTTTTCTCCATTCTGTCACCTGATGGAGTTTTGGTTCCTTGCCACTGTTGCCTTGGCTTTTGGCTTGCTGAGTTGGGGACATTTAATTATTCAACAACATTTTTGATCTGCATTACTTCAGATGGACAATGGCGCAATTTTATTCTAGAAACACACTTATATTATTTTCATGACTGCTTTGATCCAATCTGTATTCTAAAAAGTGCTATATAAATAAAGGTGACTTGACTTGACTAGTATGTCTAAATGCAGAGTACTCATAAGACAGTAAATAAAAAAATACCCAGATTTACTATTTCCTGCAAGATTTTTAAGTGCATATCTGATCTCATCTATCCCAGGAGGCTGTTTATTTATTTATTTTAGCTTTTACAGTTACAATATGTTTCTGGTTTTAAAATGTAGTTTTTTATTAGTTTTTTTAAATTCTGTCATAATGGTTCTTTTCCATAAGATTAAATGTGGTAATAAAGAGTTGGTAATGCTTGAAACTCTATCCATATTATGTGGGAAATCAGTTTGATAAAGAAAAGATGGCCTACCTATAGCACATATAATAACAACATTCAGTAACGTGACAAAAGAATGAAATGACTCAAACCCAAAGACTCGATAGGTGAACTAATAAATTCTGTATCTGGTACCAACTGCATAGCTCAGCTTATGGAAATGTCACGGGATGAACGAACGGCTCAGATTGGGAGGTGAGGTAAAATAAAATATTTAAAAGCCTATACCACAATTAAACCCTTCATAAGAGAAGAAGAAGAGACGAGATGCAAGATGGAGGGGAAGTTATTTTTATTAAAGATTATGAGGGCACATTAATTAAAAAAATAAAGATGTGCACAGATACATAATTCGGAAATAGTCGGAATAAAAAATAAAAACACGAATTATAAATTTTGATTACATGTACGTGCCAGGAGATAAAAAAATGTCTTTGGTGCATAAGCTAAAATAACACACACATCAAAGTTCAATCAGAGAAGAGATCGCACAAATAATAGTAGAAGATTTCTTACAAAAAGGCCTTGATTGCTCTTCACTGTGTTAGACTTAGGCAAAATAAATGTTTTAAATGTACTGGATTGCAGGTGGTTTGCAAATAAGGGACATTTTGCGCTGAAATAACGTGCGCGTAAATGGTGCAACTTTTTAGTGAATCAGACCATTTAATCAGCACAGGAAAGAGGAAACAGAACATCCTAATCTGCAATCTGAGTTGGCCTTCACATCAGAGCTCACTCAGTGAATACAAGGAAAGCTGATCTGTAAGATCTTCAAGCATTTGTCACAGACATCTTTTGCGTTGATAGCAGCAATGATTATTCCGTAACACGTGCGATTAATCTACCTTGATGTGATAATTTGTTTCCGCTCTGTTTGGGGTTTTTAAGTGAACTTTGTCTCAGCAGGGTGGCTTTGCAGCTTACGACGACCAAGCGAACAAGAGGCAGCTGATTTCCATCCACTCGCTGTCACAACAATAGCGCTGTTAACAAAGCAGAGGGGGCTTCATGCATAGTGTGATGCATTGCTTTTGACAAGTTGAGGAAAATTATTTGATTGATGAACAAAGTCATATCCCACTTGTAATTAATACTAGTATGTGTGAAGTCCTTTTGAGAGCAGGCGCCAATATTGTATTAATTCAGGGTTTCAAAAGAGGATGGGAATCCCAGCAGACAGAGGGGCAGGATCTCATTTATCAAAGCACAGTCTAAATATCCATGACATTATTAATGGATTCTTTGTTAAAATGAGACAAAATGATTAAAGAGGTAAAGGAGGGATTATATCTATTTGTACTGCACCATTTCAACCCATGTTTGGAGTCATGCTCAACACATCTTCATGCCCCTTGCTTTCTACATCATTTTCTAGCCATTATAGAACTATTTTGTTCCTCTATCCAATGGCAAAGAATAGAGATATAATGGCCTAAAATGTATTCCTGATGATACAGTTGACCTGATTCAATTTACGAGACTCAGTCTGACTCTCTCTCTCTCTCTCTCTCTCTCACACACACACACTCACACACATGCATGAGCAGTACAATGTTACAAACTAGTTCAACAACTTAACATTTCCAATTACTGCTCTCCCACACAAGTAGCTGAAATAAGATGAACTGATTTTTCATTCTCAAGGACACTTCTATTTTTCGATACAGATGTTTGTAGCTCTTTTTTTGGCACGCTGTGCCAGAATTGGCACGCTATGCCCTCTTACAATTAAACATTGTATCTGTATATAAGACATTAATCATTAAAGAACTTGACTTACAGAAAAAACTGATTTATATATTTATATATATATTAGAGCTGTCAGTTAAACGCGTTATTAACGGCGTTAACGCAAACCCATTTTAACGGCGTTAATTTTTTTATCGCGCGATTAACGGTCTTTTTGTCCTAGCAAACTTTGTAGTTTTTTCACATACTTTTGCAACAGGATGCGGCATGCGTCCTGATCCATTTCAGCGTCTCGCGCTCGTCATCCACTCAAAGCCGGCTCGCAAGCCCGAACGAGTGTGTGCGGCGTGCCTGATGTTTTGTTTCCGGTCTAGCTAGATCCGCTTGCGCTTTGGTCGAAGAAGCAACGAAACGTCCTCGCGCGGCGCAAGCAATTGAATGAATGGGTTTCAGAGCGCAGCGCGAGGATGTTTTGTGCCGCACACACTCGTTTCAGCTTGCGAGCCGGCCAAATGGTGACGTTATGTTTTGAGTGGATGACGAGGCAGAGACGCCGAAATGGATGCCAATGAGATTCTGAATGTAAAGTTTACTTTTAAAAAGTTGCCAAATTGTCCCATTGACAAGACCAAAGCGATCTGTATGTTTTGTCATTATGAACTGAGCTATCATCATCGCAGCACGTCCAGCCTGAAACACCACTTGATGATGGCCAAGCAACACACACACACACAAACACAGATGATGCAAATTCTCCACCCCTCGTCAATATCAGGACCTCGTCAGTATTTCTTTCACCCTTTTATTGATGGACAGTGTTGCATTGTGTGAGAGATTATTTAGGCTATATATGTTAGAGTTAAATTGAACACTATTCCAATGTTATTTTCAATAATAATAATAAAAAAAAACATTTGCACTAAACAAGCCAATCCACTTTTCCATGTTGTTAAGAGCATTAAAATGAGAAAAAAATGTAACAAAAAGAAATCAAAAGACATTAAGAATAGATAAAATGTGCGATTAATCCGAGTTAACTATGACATTAATGCGATTAATCGCGATTAAATATTTTAATCGATTTGTACAGCACTACATACATGTATATATATATATATATATATGTATATATATATATATGTATATATATATATATATATGTGTCAAACTTGAACATCACATGTTATCCACCTTTTGATGATAGGCCCAGGTCTTTTCAGCATGAAGTCAGCTCCTATGGTACTGTAGAATTTCGATGGCTTTGCACAACCCAGGTTGGTGCTATGAATCATTGATTATACATCATTTTTAGTATGCCGCAATGCAGACGGCCACATTAGGTTCAAATGGAAGGAAAGGCAACCTGAAGTCCCTGATCAATATGAGCAAACCTGGGAAAAGCTGTCAGGTTGAGGCGAAGGACTCCCCTCTGCTTCTCTGGGCAAAGGAGTAACCTTTTGCAAAGCAAGGTAATGAAGAAGCTCATCATATTTAATGAGGAATTAGCGATCCATTGAAAAACAAAGACCATCAAAGAAGCAGCAAGGAGACAACACTGAAGTCAATAAATATGATTCCATTTGGGAAAGTGAAGAAATTGATGCATTAAAAGTTTATGTTAATTAGTGGGGTCTCTAATTGTAACACTACAAATTGGTTTTGCATTTTGAACAAGACTGGAAGGAAAAGGCAATTTTGTATTGAAGTAATCAAATTGCCACCTACTATGAAACCTCAGAAGCTGCTGCAGATAAAAAGATGAGGATCTATTAAAACATTTTCCACTGTCATACTTATAAGAAAATCTAAACCAATACGAGGAAATAGATATGTTATTTTATTTGACTGAATGCATCCCGTCTCACATTGTACTGTATATTTCATTAGAAAATGACAAATTGCTGCAATTGACAGAAACAGGTTCATGGTTAATTAAAAATATAATTACATGCACTTAAGCCATTTAGAGTAAGATGAATGGGACATCATTAGGCACACTTTGAAATCCAGATGTTCTTTAAATCAGTTCATGTTATAATGTGCAATCAACTTTACCAGAAAAAATGACCATATCCTGCTTTGAATTGAACCACATAAATTGATGTCACTTCATATCTCCCTTGCACTACTCTATTGCCAATACAAAGGTAGACAGCAAATTCACTTTTTTTGAGGAAAATGCTATGCCTATCAAATCTTGCCGGTAATGCTGACACATATGGCAGCAGTTACTTTGGACTTGTTTTTATTTGTCAAGGCAGCAGAGCATCCGATGTCTGTCCTCCGACATGTGTCTCTGCTGGATGCTAATAATTATGGGTGCGTTTTTTCCCTTCCTCAATTAGCACCTGCTGTTTAATTTATAAGGATGATTTAACAACCGCACAAAAGTATGAGTTCCAACCACAAACTGTAACCACTTGCCAGAAACAAGGACACGCAGTTGTTGGAGACAAACAACAACTTTACTCACTTGCCGTAGGCGGTCTGGCCAAGTTCAAAACATTGAGGTCATTTATCTTCACCCATTAGGTTACAGTTAAATGGCAGAGCCTAAGTGCCTCCGTGCTGGACGTGGAATTCCACGGGAAAAGTGGGCTGCGATATCTATGCAAATGCCCTGCAGAGGTTAATAAAAATATGATTACCTTTCTGTTTTCTTAAAAGATAACACATGCCGACAAGCATGCTACTAAAGATCCATTATCAATTAATCTGCATGTGTGCAGTAGCTATAGCATTCTATTTCTGTAGTATACCCTCTCAACACTTTAGCTGCTGCTTGAGCTCATTGAACACTGTGTTATTATATGTCAAACATACAGGGAGTTGACTCACTATGACCTTTATTTTCTTCATAAAAGCCAAACTGAATTATTTCAATTTTGCTACATTTATGTTTAATGATAGGCCCCCGTTTTCACTGGTTCACTTTTATTGGCTGCCACATCAATAGAGCAGATCTGTGTTCTTGTATTTATGTGGCCTGTGCACCTTCAATACACAGGCTGAGGACTACACTGTTAGAAAGACGTCATGCTTATTAGCACAACAAGGAACAATCTGGGTTCAGTACAAGTCTAAGCCTAATTAAAAGCATTTGTGGCGAAATGTTGATTATCCCAGAAAATCTATTTCCCACTCGTCCCTTCAATTCTTCAAAAAGCAAACATCTGCAGGCAAGTTTCCTGAAGACTATTATTACAAGTTAGTCATCACATTCTTGTTCTTTAAGACTGTTGTTCATAACTTTTTTAAGCCCTTGTGTGGTGTTCAAAAACCCTATAACACCTCTCGGTGCTATATGATTGAATCTAAGATTGGGTGAAGATTTGGTATACATGAATGATTTCATAAGCTATTTTTATAGGCCGGTCATTTTTGACCAGGAACACCACAAGTGTAACAAGGTAACAAAGCTCCCACAAAATGAGAACATTTTCAAAAAACAAATGAGATTTATAGTTAGACCGTTTGGGAAACAAAGTCACTAAGTTTCAGTCCCAAAGCGATAACATTAACTCGAGTATTTTTAAGATAAAGATATTTTCTAAATTCATGATAGCCCGAACACTACACATAGAAGGTTAAGGATAGATTACATAAAAATGTTAGGATTGATATAATTTGAATACAAAAAAGTAAAACTGATTATGGCGTGTAAACCATCAGCCTCAGGAACATCACGCCCACAGACCACACTTCCAGGAGTTTCCAAAGTCATCATCTGATTTCTAGGAGACTTGCAAGTCGTGTTCTCAATGGACCACCAAACAAAGCCACCCAAACACCATCACTAAGAAGAAAACTGTTGTGTTTACAACTGACTTGTATGTGAAAAATTTGTAGCATAGCAATTTCTTAACACATGTGTCCAAGAGTTTCCACACGGCGAATGCCAGCATCCGTTATTGTAGGGAAACATCTTGCTCAACATTTCCACGCCCTGAGTATAACCTTGAACAGAACAAATGGTGATAGGATTTGCTTTAACACGCGAGTCAGATGGCCCGATGACGAGCTTCTCCCAATCGAGTCTCGAAGTTCTGGTCATCACGATGTCGCCTTAAACGGACTGCTAGTCGGTCATAGTGGTGCTTAAATTCCATAAGCAATTTTCCCAACAACACTGTTGACTGTTGAATCAAGCCAGAAAGAACACACCCTCCCTTCATTGGTACGAATTTCCATCTCAACCTGGACGCGTAGGACACCTGCATGTCTTTTATTTATCGGCTTCAAGCGGCAGCAATGACGCTTTAGCAATAATAAAGTGAAGGATGAAAAAATACCAACGAAGCAGAGACAAAATGAGTCGGACAGTCTACAAGAGTACATTGCAAGCAAGAAGTTCTTTTGTTAGCCGCCAGCAGCAAACCAGACCAACAATGACACTCAAAACTGTCCTGCTACTACAGCTAACATTAACAACAACATATCTTGGTTCGGCAAACCAATGTTATTAGTGTATGGAGCAGAAAACAATGCAAATTTGGCATCTATTTCTCAGGCCTTTCTGTATAGGTCTTTGCAGCACTTGAAAGCTTTCTAACAATATGTGGGCCTGCAAGCTCTTGGCCTGATTATAATCCTTCTTTTTCCAGTGACATTCCTCTGACCTTTTCTCTTTGTGTAATGTCTCTCAGCCATCTCTCTTTTTCAAGTCTTTCTTCAAATCTCCCTCTTGCCAGCCTCTCTCCTCCCCGATCACATAAGTGTGTATTAAGCAAAGGTAAGAGACAGACAAATGTTTATTTGAAATGTTGTTTTTCTTCTTCTAATGTTTAAATAATTATTTATTTATTTATTTTGTGTATAATAAACACACTTAACCCTCTTGGGGTCTCGTTCTGAGGTCATTGAGCAAGCTTCTCTTTTCCTTATTAGAGGAAAGGACTCAGAATTACTCAAATATTGATCTTACATATAAGTGTTGTACATCATCTAAGTGACTTTTTTTTGTTTGTTTGTTTTTTTTTTTGGATATCTCAGGATAAAACCAAAGTGTTCTGCCTTTTTGTCAAATAAAGAAAAACAGAACATGATGTAGAATTTTGAGTTCTCTGTCTCAGTGAAGTTTATATCTGAACCATGTCCGAAAATTAAAGGAGAACTCCAGTCAGTTTTAACATTGAGCTAATTTTTTGTACATTTGAAATGCTGTCAGTACAGACAAAAACGTCAAAAATTGGTGTTTCCTACACTGTGTTGTCGTCTAAAATTTGCACACTGCTTTTAGCCTCTTAACATCCTCTTGATTTGTCATTATGAGTGCACAGCCATCTGAGTGGTGTTCTTAAGAGTGACCACGGTTAATATGAAATTAATATAAATGATGTTAATTCAGCCAGCGCACATACCTCTATTTGCTTCCTGTTTCCGGTTCGAAGCCCACAGTAGTCGATTGTCAGAATTCACGTGTGTCGATCAGTGGTGAATATATATATATATATATATATATATATTATATATATTTTACACATATATATATATACACATATATATATATATATATATTGATATTTAGTATGTGTTTTGTGGCCTTGTTTCAGAAACTTTTTTTAGATAAAAAAATATATATAAATATACATACATGCTCACATATTATGGTAGCCATGTTTGTGCTAAATAGAGTGTAATTTCACCTGTGATATTAAGGTCAATATGTTTATAAGCAACTGAAAAAAGCACAAATGTCAGGGCATGTCAAAACATCTGAAGGACCCCAAAAACACCTTAGACCCCATAGGGTTAATTATATCTGTGCATACAATAAGCATATACATTATATTAGGATTTGTACTTTGTTAGATATTACATTATATTTGATTAATGAGTGCAAGACATTTGTGTGTATTTGACAGTGGTTATTTTGGATAAGATATATCACTACTGTATCTTTAAGGAATGAGTCTCATCTCATCTGTAGACAAAGGTGTATGAACATTTACTGTCTGTTACTATCAATGTTACTTCTTACTTTCCAGGTGAACTTCAGCTTGTAAAGTTGTCCAATTAGGTTGCTTAGTCTGTGCAACCAGCTTCTGTCTGAAAGGAAGAAATAAAGAAAGTAGAAAATCTTTTTTTTGACAGTAGAATGTGATTTTTATTAACACCACGATAATGTTCACACACAAATACAACAAAATGAGGTATTAGCAGGTGCATCATATCTTTTTTTCTGAGTGGAAACCAGTAGCAGAACTGCTCACTTGCTTCCCTAGGCAAGACATGACCAATTAAAAATAAATGAACTGCACAGCTTTGTAGTTCATTAAACACATACAATATGTTAGTGGCACAGTGTTTGATTAGCAAGTAAGGTGACAAATTCTGGTCTAATATAGAATTTATTTTAATAAACAAGCAATAAACGTATAATAAAACAATATAACGAAATATATTTATAAATGCATTATTAAACAACACAAAAGAAAATAACAGGCAGTGAGCAGCATGTCTTTTTCATTATACAAAAAATAACAGCTATTTTGAGTGAAAAGTTGAGTGAAACGATCAAGGGAAGATGATGGCAAAATTTTCAGTTTTTTTAAAGCAATGATCTGCAGAAAATGAGACTAGATTAGACTGATCTAATTTAGACGTAAATGGGTTATTTCTGCCACAGTGTTTTAGACAAACACGTATTTAAATGAATTTAAAATCCATTTGGCTAAAAATTCTGAGGGCGCACATGTTCCCTCAGTTCCAATGGACATGATACTTCTGCAATAGGGTATAAGGATTAGATTGAACAAAAAAGTAGAACATTATTAAGCTTTTTATTTGGGCAATATGATGACACTTATAAGTGGTACACTGTAAGTGTGATGATCATTATTAATCTGAGAGATATGTCTTCCAGAAAGCTAGAGCCACCATTATAACTTGGTCTTGGGCATGTTAACTTTTCTCTTGCAACCATAGCAACATCTAATTGCTTGATCTGATTCCTCACCTAAACTTTCCAACTACTATGGCATTGCAATTAAATTATATTAAGAAACTACAAATAATAAAAAAGAAAAAAAATCACAAAACCAAGATTGATCCTTGACTCATTTTACTGTCACATCAGATCAAAACATTATGTACTGATTTTCCTTAGATGATTTTCTCCTTAGACAAGTTAGGCAATGAACATGTCCTAATGCTGCTATGGTGGTTTCCGTCAGAAAGATTAGCCTAAGAACTACACTATAGTTTCCTACTTTTCACTGGGCTGGAGGTGGAGATTTAAGTTAAGGCCTTGTCCCTAGTGCATGTAAACTGTTGATCAAGCACAAGCAAGCAGGGATGAGCCAGTTCCAATTGATGAATAGACTATTGATTGGACAGAAAAGTCCCTAAGGTTGTTTCTTAAGTTTAGCTAGGCAAGTCTTACAAACACATCCACAACCCTGAAGAAATGAAAAGAGACTTTCTTACACTGGGGGCTTTTTGGTATTCACATTAAGCCTTTAGAACTTGTTTTAAATGCCTGGAATACATTCAGGAAATCAAACTTCAACCAAATCTCACAATATTTCCCTTATTCAAGTTTTGCGAGGTCCTCAGTCGACAAAAGAATTTCTCATGTGGAGAGTCATTCATAATGTATTATTACCGTCAACATTGCTTTATTGTTACTTCGATAATCACTTTTAAAATGCAGTTTGTCAAGTAATAACACTATGTCAAGTAATACTCTTCGCAGATTAAACATTTATTACAATCCAAGTTACTGTGTAATTTCAGGAGCATGGCAAAGAAACACACTTATTTGTGCTGTTTATTACAGTGAACACAATGCAAAATTAAACAGGCTGCATTTCTGAGTGGTTTCAATCATAGCAGGTGATGGTTTTCACAATATCCCACCGATTCTGTTTGAATGATATTGATAAAAAGTCTCCAATATACCCCTGTATACACACCACATCATATGCTGAGTGGCAACTTTCACAAGCAATGTTGTGCAAGCAATATTTTTTTAATCTCAGATCATTTCTGATCTGTCCGGACAAAGGTGAGAGATGGCCATCACTAGGTGGCAATGTAGTGACACAAGAAATGAACAGTGTGTTTCCTGCAGCCCAAATGCATGTCTAGAGAGCAGCAATTCGCCAGCACCGTCTACAGCATATCCACTAATTTTCATAATTCAATATAAGGCATTTTAAAATTGTTTGTTAGACCACTTGACAGGTTTCTCAAAAATGATGAAAGATGCATTCATTCACATATGAAAATAGCATGCATAACTTACATAAATGGGCGTGCAATGTGTAATTTTTGTCTGTTTTACCAACAACTCTAATATATCTAGTTGACTGCTGTTTGAGTACCTAACTATTTTTAAAAGGAGTAAAAAGGAATGTGTTTCACTAGAGCTTCAGAAAAAAATATCTAAATTGCTCATTCCTGCCTGTATCCTTTAAGAAATCGCCATGGACAGCTGGTCAAAGACATGCATGACTATCTCACACAATATCTCACGAAGCTCTTCTGCTGTCTATCAACATAGGGAACAATGACAGGCCTTGGTAAAGGAGCCTGTAAGTCATTCCTTGCAGTGATTTCTCAGAGAGAGCAATTTCACATTAGCATTAAAGTGGTTCTTAGCAAAAGGTACAATCAGCCTGAAAAAAGCTACTTGAAAAATACATTAGATACTGGAAAAAAGTATATTGACTCAATGTTTGGAACATAAAGCAGGTAAAAGACATGTGAATTTGATTTAACAGAATTATAATGTCTGATTTATTAAAAATGCAGCATAAAATCAGTTGAGTGTCTGACATTCAGAATTCTAACATGAAATGGAGACAAGGGTACAAAATTGCTATGTAAAAAAAATGCATGCACAGCAATGTCACTGTGCCACACACACTTGTATTAGAACTAAAGCCTCTTTGTGATCTGTGTATGGGTGTCAATGTTGACAAGCGCTATAGACAGAAAATCCTTTCCCTGATAGAATATGCAAGCTAGGCACTATCATAAAGTGATCTGGCATAAAGGAAAATAAAGGGTCTGAGAAGGTTATCTGGAAAACTTCCTCAGCCCTTCAATTCGCTCACATCGCCTTATGTCCTATTTCACAGATGGCAGCTCTGTGATGTCTGAGAAGTAAAGCATATTCTCCTTATGCTTTGGTTCAGAGGCTGGTGGTGCCTTTTAACATATCAGTTCTACTTTACCCCTTCGCACAACATGGGGTGACACATTCTCCAGAATAAAAACAAGTAAAGCACATTAAAGTGCTTTAATAATGCAAATCCACACTTTGTCCTGAAGGAGCTCACAAAATATAAAGTTAGTGGACCTCAAAAACTTGAGATCCTTTCCATAGGAGGATAACAAGGTTTAATCGACATACTGTAATTTAATTCATACAGCACACACACACAGAGAGAGAGAGAGAGAGAGAGAGAGAGAGAGAGAGAGAGAGAGAAGATTACATGCAATTTTCAATGAGAAACATTTTCACAAAAGAAGTTGTTTATGGTTAAACTGATAAAACAACACATGTACTGTACATTATTCTGATGTGCATCAAAAGATTGTTGAGAATCACACAATAGAAAGTTTTGACCATTAGCACATTAAGTTTCAAACAAAGGTATTACAAATCTGCCAGGAAAAGTATGTGTATCTTGAGTGTGTAAAGAGCCAAAGACTCTTTAAGGATCACAGATGAAGAATTGCACAGATTTCTTGAGTCTTGGGGTCAAAAAGACTATTAAAAAAATCTGACAACCTCTACATCCCCACATGTTGTTTGGGGGGGGGGGTTCAGGAAAAATCCTCCATGCTCACCCAAAAGAAACTCCAGCAAATTCAGTTGTCAGACATGACTGGATCTTCAAACGGCACAGAGTTTTGTGGTCAGATGAAACTAAAAAAAATAGCTTTTTGGCAGCAAACCCACTAGATGGGTTTGGGCCATACAGGGATAAAAAAGTACATGTGTATTGTACAATTTAATGTACCGTTGGATCTTTTAAGTTGTGGACATATTTTTCTGGTGGAGGTCCTGGACTTCTTATTCAAATGCATGGCATCATGGATGCTATCAAATATCAACAGATAAAGAATCAAAACCTGACCCCTTCTGCTAGAAATCTTACAATGGGCCATGGTTGAATCTTCCATCAGGACAGTAATCCAAAGCAAACATCAAAATCAACACAAAAATGTGTTACGGAGCACAAAATGAAGCTTCTACCATGACCGCCGCAGTTCCCTGAGCCTGAATGAACAGGAGAGAAGAAGCTCCAACATGGATATAGAGAATCTGCAGGATCTGGAGAGATTCTGTACGAAAGGAAAGGTCTCTGATCTCTTGTCAGGTGTTCTCCAAACTTATCAGGCATTACAGGAGAAGGCCCATTCACACTAAGCACAATAACTATAAAGATAACAGATAAAGATAACTATATATGATAACTATAACTATACTATATAAAATTGGAATTTCTCTGAAATTAAAAATCTTTTGGAACTTTTAGAGATATTATAAGGGTAACACTTTTAGAATACGGTTCCTTCATTTATGAATACTGTAACTACACAAGAACCAATGAGTAACACAATATTAACAATCTAGTAACTATTATTAACTAATAAGAAACTCTGATTAATGAGCTAGTAAGTAATAGCGTTACTAATAGTTACTAGATTGTTAATAAACTTTTTCAGATAGTTCTCTCTAAAGTATTAAAAAATAGTAGTTATTGATTAGTTAAAAGTGAACTAACACTTTCATCTGTGCGCTATTAGTTACTAGTATCGTTAATCAGAGTTTTTTGTTAGTTAATAATAGCTACTAGATTGTTAATATTGCATTACTTGTTGGTTCTTGTGTAGTTATTAATTAACGAAGGAACCGCATTCTAAAGTGTTACCATTATAAGTACACGACTGCAGAAATATATCACACTGTGCACGTGATTTTTGGTTATTTCATTATAAAAATCTTACATATTGTAGCTTTAAGGAAGACGGGTTTAGAAGAAATAGAAAAAAATAAGTCAGCAGGGCATCAGTTGCATAAGCCTTTCCTTAAAAATGGGAAAGAAGAGCTCTGATGCAAAGACTGAGCTTGTACTTGAATGATTGAGGTTATGCAGGTGACCTCATAAACTAAAATCCATGGCAGCTTCCCAAGGTGAACGCTGAATTATGCTGTCATTAAAGGACAGGCCCTGGCAGCCAAGGTTAGTATGTAAAACATAATCATCTTCTTCCCTCTACCAGTCTGTCATTAGTTGGGTCTTATCAAGTTGAATTTATCATCATCTTCAGCTAGCCCTGCTATCGCAAAGCTAGGTAAAATTGGATTCCAGCAAAGCCACTGAAATTGGATCTGCAGCTACCAGTCATATTCAGGCCCAGTCATGTTTGGTTAAAAATAGATGTCTGATGAGAGATATTATTCTGTCTAGGAGTATCAACAACTCAGTGTGCAAAACTTGATTTCTGATCAACTCCCGACACTTAGCTTTAACCGTGGGGGACGCTCCCGTCAAATCATGAATATTTGGCCACCCGATGCTCATCACCCAATGAATTACACTGCTGGAGTGAAAACGACCCTCTCTGTGTCATATATGGAAAAATGTCGAGAGCTTACGGAGTTGATTTCATGTTACAAGCAATCCAAGAGGGAATGTGGCTTTCAGTCCCAGCCACTAAACGCTCTTGTCCTTCATTGATCTTCCCCGCTGACTGTACTGCCGGCACACTGCTGCTTTTCTCTGTTCCAAAGGCTTGCAAATGTGCTACTGGTATTGCCAACCCTAAATCTGCAGTGACTGGGAATGTGCCATCATGTTAAGCGATAATTCTTGCTGAGGCTTTTCAGAGGTCACACAGTAAGTGAGGAAATATTAAACACAAGACTCCTGCAACACTCTTTATTTTATATGTCAATTAGGATGTTTACAAGAGCTTGCGTATGAGTGCACTAATGAATCTTCTAAATGTAGATAATGACCAATGGAATGCAAACTTTGCAGATGCTAACCTTGGTGATAGAAAAACAATTTTAAAAAGACAGCTTTGTCTTTTAACAGGAATCCTTTGCTTACAACAGCTGTTTGCTCTGTTCATATGTCACTGAGCATGTGGATGTAATTCAGCCTGGCAGATACAGCATTGCCCTTTGAAGACAAATTTGGCCAAACAATAAGTTTGATTGGAAGTAGCATTCCACAATTAACAGAAAGTTACTTTTTCCCCTTTAAACTTTAAGATTTACTTTATGCAAGTTAGTCCATGCGATTAAACTATACTGACCTAAACAATCAAATTTAGTTACAGATTATCTCAAATGGACATTTGAGATCCATTGACTTCCATAATAGTTCTGGTTTTTCAATATATACATGGTTGAATATATTTGTCTGCACATATTCACTGTTAGAGCTTTATGCAATTTTCACACAAGATGTGCCAAACGATACCATTACTAATCCAAAAACATTACATTTTACTATCAGCAATGACATTTTTGAGAAGTTCTTCGGTCAAAAAAAGGAGGCAGCACGATTTGAGTGATATTGTAGTTGATAAAGACTTAAATTTAAACAAAAATAGCTCCGAACAAATACACAGAAGAAGCACTGCAACACAGTATTGGTGTTTTGTTCCTGAAATGATTCAATGTTTTTGAACAAATCAGTTAGCTAAATAAGACATTCACTTGTTTTGTTTCTGAATGAATCTCTGTGAATGATTCAAACGACTCGTCATAAAGACTTCCAGGAGTCATTTTTTTTGAGATAATGATTTAACTCTCTCATCAAAAGCATTTACAAATGTGCTTTGTTTAACAAATCAGTGGAGTGAACTGATTCAATGACTCACTCATCGCTTATGAATTTATCAGCTTTTTTGAAAGAATTGGTTGAATGAATGTCTCAGAGGTGATGATATATGGGTCAACTTGTTTGAGCAGTGTTACTGAGTGATGTTGCTTGGGCACTTTCCCATTGAGAATGGGCAACAAATTTCTGGATAAAAAAAATGTACATACTTAAGATTGGTCTTGGGCCCCATGTCTACCTGGTTGCCTGTTGACGGCAACATTGCTGAAAAAGTTGCTCTCTCTATAATCACCTTTATCGGTAAAAACACTTGTAAAGACAGTCACTTGTCGACGCCTACTGGCAAAACAATGTAGCCTACAGAAATAGTCAATGAAAATTCCTCACTGGAGACTCACTGGAGCAAACACAGACAAGCAGAGAGATTCAATGATCAGAACTGTTGTATATGTGTTTTTATCCCGTGTATAGATATACAGCAAGAATTCATTGATTACAAATTTGAATTTCCCGCATTTAACAAACTCTGCAAAAATAACTGATGACATTATTTTATTAATGATTTAGTGCTGAACTTTGCATTGTGCTGACACCTGGGATGAAATGGCTAAGCTGTGAATTAAGTCCCAAATCCCTTTGATTCCTCAAAGCTGCCTACACATCACCATAACTGATTTTTGCAGGGAAGAGCCACCGCCTCAAGCCTGTACTTTCTGAGTGTCCAGCTACTTGTTAGAATCCTGTATAATGGAAAGTGGAATGTCACCTTGTTCTTAAGGTACCAGATAGCCTTCTGTAAAATGTCGATTTAGCTCAAGTGCAGATCACATTTAATTAGAAGAGGGGATTTAAATTGCCATGCATCAAACACTGTGGATGACCGAAAAGGGGAAAAATAGGCTTTGGGCCAGACTCCATGAGCTCTTCACAATCCATCAAAATCCCCTGTGCCATGGAGGTCAATAAGCCAACACCAAGCAGTCTTAATTAATGATGACCAAAGCATACGGAGAGACAGAATGGTAATGCTCAGTCCTAGTAACACGCAGAAAAGGATCGAAAAGCCATTCAGTAAGAAAAGAAAAGAGCTTGTGTATAACAATGTGTCCGAAAAGTGCATGCTAGATCAACTCAAATTTACCAGACTATCTGTATATCATAAAGTCTTGCTGTAGCTCTGCAGGTTTCCCATGTTCTTCATACCCTTCACCTGCCCTTACTGAAACGCTTCTATTTATCAATTCAGAGTTCAAGGGAGGTGGGGGTGTTTTCAAGGTATCTGTCAAGAAGTGGCAGCTCATTTCTTGATGCTTGTTAACTTGTCTGAAAGAGTGCATATTTTTAACACTTTAATACCACCTTTTGTTGTAGAGTAATGCGGCTTTCATTAAGTTTCGCAGTACAGTCAATAACAACTACAGAGGTGTCAAAGTCAGTTAGCCCACATCTACTAAGCTGTATGATGGAGTAGTAAAATATCCACAGAAATATCACTTTCACAATAGACTAACTGTTGAAACAAAATATGATAGATTGCTGTATGTTTGAATATTTTATCTGTTACAAAGAAAGACTGGCCTAATGTGAACACAAAAATCCTTTTGTGAAGATTAAAAAGATCCCAAAAAATTTGAATTCGTGAAGGAAAGGCTTTTTAAACATATGCAGACACACTGGTAAACATCTAAACAGTGCAGCAGCTGGACCAATCACATACAATTATTCATTATATTTAATGAAAAATTCAACAGACCCCTCAAGACTGTAGAAAGCAAAGGTCCAAGCAGGCCCAAGCAAGCAGCTTTACACTGATCATTATCAACTTTCATTTTCCTGCTGACACTAACGCAGTGAGCTTCAAGAGACATTTTCAGTTGGAAAAAGGTGGCCACATGCAACGGTACAGGCCATAGAAAAGACACAGGCCCCTAAAACTGACTTCTTTTCATTAATTAATGACAAACCTTTCATGCACATCCCCAGAACATTGAGTGTATTATTGCTGTTTTGTATAGTGCATTTTTTTTTATTGTATACTGTTTTACGATAGAACTATTAAATAATATAACCTTGTTGATTTCATGCTTCATATTCCTGCCCTTTCCTTCCCATTGGTGTATACCACATCCTCATAATATGCATTGCATTACATTAATCAGAATATAAAGGGATACAAAACTGCCAGCCCACTCTGATCATGCAAATGAGCAACTTCCAAACAAAAAGAAACTTTTTTCCCCCTGAAATTACATCCTCTTCATTAGTCAAGCCAAACTCGTGAGGTGTGACCGCCACAGAAGTTTAAAGGGCACCGTCTCAGTGACCTTTCCCTCTCTCCTTTTTCTTCTGGTTTGTGTTGAAAAGACTGGAGACATCCGGTCCAACCACGATGCAGAGGGTCCTCTGTCCCGGTGCACAGCCAGAGGGGCCTCAAAGTTTTATCACAGAATGAGGAAGAAATTTATTTTATAGTATATCTATACAATGATACTATACAATCAACTACCAGTGCATTAAACATTATCCTTAAGAAAAAAATCAAGATGGCTCTGAAGAACACAGATAAACCATATACTGTCACAACTGTGTGTTAATTCTCTTCATGTTTAATCAGTCAAAACATCTCTCTCTGCATTTAAAGCAATAAACAAATATCTTTGTCCATATTAGGAATTCCTATCAAAAGTTTAAAGGGACACTCCACTCATTTGCATTAAGATTTCCATTGTTAGAAATCTACTATTGAATGGTCATGCAACACTCATCATTTTCCCAAGAGAAATGACAAGATAAATTCTTTATTTATCTTTTTTACTTAATGAAGGATTAATGACGATACCAAAGACAAAACCCTCCAAGTTTTGGCTACATTTCACATGTAAAATTATGCGTCAGAGTAAGTGTCCCGATTGTCTGAAGCCCATATAGAATCACGCTCTTGCGTCGTCATATTATATTAGCGCGCATTGTCTGATTTCATTGTGCGAAATGATTTCCAGGCGGTAGAGTGGAGCTCAACTCTAGTCTACATTGATGGGCGGAGTAGTGGGAGTGGCCTGCGGAGCTGAGCCAACACACATAGTCATCTCATGCCGACAGTGTTTTCAGCGCAGTAAATGTGCCTGCTGACATGTTGAGCCCAAAGTCCTTTTAGGCAAGTCATGCCACTCGGCCGCCATCTTTGCAACACCTCCGGCCAGCAATTTTAGAATAACAAGACCAGACTCCTATCTAAATGAATGGGCAGAGAATCAGAAATGCACTTTCACTGGTCACCGGGACATAAAAACTGCTTGTATTGAAACAGTAATTAAATATGATAAAAATTGCTGAAAAAGTTTGATGACTTTGCCACAAAATAAGGTTTAAAATGCCTTTTTCCCTACAGGTTATATTTTTACTGCGTATGTGCAAGGGTTCTCTCGCTCTCTGTACTGCTCGCTCGCTCTAGATTCCGGGAGTATTTGAACTAATTTGCGGTCATCAGGGAGCCGCTATCAATCTGCGGGAGACTGCCGGAACTTCCAGGAGACTTGGGATGTCTGATATTTACATAACTGATAGTCTGATAACTAGCACATTTAAAATCTGCCACCTTTTCAAACAGTAACATATTTTCCACTGTCGCAAATCTCAACTGTGCGCATGCATCGGTGGAACCAGACGCTAGGCTTAAATGTTTCCCATTTACATGCAGCCAATAACCCTTTCAAAACCGGGATATTAGCAATAACCCGGCTCGCTGAACGGCCATGTAAACACCGACAAAAACCCGAAAATGCTCATATCCCGGATTTTAAAAACCGGGATATTCAACACTATCTCACGCCCAATTTGACGAATGATTAAAAGCGTCTAATTCATACTAATTTGTATACTGATTTGTCTTGAAACCCACGTGATGGTTAGGTTTAGGGGCGGGGTAAGGGGTAGGTCATTCGTATTAATTCATACGAATTGGCCAATTCGTAAAATATGTACATTTTAGCAAAATCATACTAATTCGTATGAGTGAGGTCATATGAATTGTTACGAATTAGCCACTTTTTGATCATTCGTCGAATTCGTATGACTTGGTCGTGAGATCGGGTTGGGATATTATACCTGGGTACCCCTTTTCTAATCCTGAATTTTTGGTCATGTAAACACGTATCGGCATATCCCCATAGTAATTTGTGTTCTGCGCATGTTCTATTCACAAGGAATCTTGGTCTTTTGAGTAGAGAAACTTCTCTGCACAAACAAAAATCTGCGTGCAGTATAACGGAAGTAAACATGGCGAGACACAGCACAGCATACTTTTGGAGTGAGCTCAGTAACGTTACCAGCATCACAGCGCAAACAAAGGCAATCACTATCTGCCCCAAACTATTCATTATCCGCATGCTGCTGTTGTTGTTGTCTTTGGATACAGGAAGAAGAATCGGAAATGAGTCTTAAGGTTGTCCGTACGTCTAGACGCTGACCGCGCGTCACCGTTTACATCGGGATATTGCAATTCCATGTATACAGGAGATACTCTCTCTACTCACGCATGTAAACGGGTTATTCCTAATGTTTTAGAAACCCGAATAGTGACCTTAACCCGTCCATAACCCGAAAATTGGCTGCATGTAAACATAGTCAATGTTTCAGCAGGAGAAGGGTCTCTGCACCCGCAGACGGTCCTACTGTACTGTTGCCTACATTCGGCGGAGTGCAGGTAGACCTGTTTGCATCCTGAAGAAAACGCTCACTGTCTGTTTTTCTTCAAGAGCACGGTTGCGCTAGCCCACATCTGACCCCGGTGCCCACTCAATGCATTTAAACATTAACATTAAAACATTTAGGTTCCCGCTTTACAGGCTAAACTACTTTCGTGTCTCAAAAATCAGTATTGTCTCGACTCAGAATACTACAGTACAACCGCTTGAGCACCGCTGAGTCTTGCCTATGTCTTCATGCCTTCGCAATGCATTTTTGGCTTCAATATCTTGTGGAAAAGAAGTTTTCCCCTAGTGTAAGATATCATTCCCTCTTAAGAACCGTTGTTATGTTAGGAACAGAGTATGTTTAAATGCAAGGGGGGTTTTACTCACACACCACACAGCTTTTTCCATTAGCTTTATTTGTCAATGCTGTGTCAATTATTGCAGCTCTCTCCTGCAGGTCTATGTTGGTGGCTGGAGTTCTGCCAGTTTAACCACATTGATTTTCACCTCGGATTTTAACGGGGGAACAAAAATTGAGAATAATAAATAGAATTTTACAGGTTAGTGACAAGCTGAATGAGTGTGTTCGGTTCTGAACAGCAGCATGGTTTTTGCTTTAGTTAACATACAGTTGTTGTTCTGATAAGATGAGGATAATAGGCATGTCATCTAATCAGAAACATACTTTCTTAAGTCATCATGTCTCTAAAATCTGATTCAATAAACCATTTTTGAAGTCACAGTAAAACAGTATGTTGCTTTTCAACATTTACCAGCCAGCCGTTACATGTAGGTTAATTAGCTATTTTACTTAGAGGAGTAGTTTACTTAAAAAAACAAACAAACAAAAAAAAAAAACTTTTGCTTATAACTTACTCACCCCCATGTCATCCAAGATGTCAATTCGTTCAATTAATTCATTGAATGAACCAAATGACAAAAAAAACAACATTTGATCATTTTGATAAACGAGTTCGAACAAGAGATTCACAAACGCGCATCACAGTACAGAGCAAGGTGATCATTTGAGCTTATAAAACTTAAAATTAGTTTTTTTTATTTTTTTATTTTTTTAAATGAGCGATTGTTTCGCTTGATAACACCCTTATTCACTTCCTGGAATCGTTTAAAGCCATTTGAACAGTTTGCAGTTTGCACTGAAACTGTCTTTTGGACCTTGAACCATTTGGTTACCAGTAAAGTGCATTATATAAGAAAAATCCTGGAATGTTTTCATCAAAAACCTTAATTTCGTTTCGAACTGAAGAAAGAATGACATGGACATCTTGGATGACTACTCTAAGGAAACAACAGGTAATGACTGTAATTGTTGTTATTCAATGTCATTATTGATTTGAACAGTGGTCTTTAAACAGTGGTTTTATCATTATTTTTCTTTGAAATGAAAGTCCCATAACCATTTACTCACCATTCATTGACTTTTATTGCACACACAAAAAAAAAAAAAAAAAAAAAAAAAACTTTGATATTTTAGTGCAATCATAACTTTCTTTCGTGGAACACAAAATTAGTAGTTTAAAATGATAGTGATGCTTATCTTTTTAAATCAACACCATGGAACTTCTCCTCTTTGGTCGCTCTACTGGTTGGAAACGAAATTGTCCATTACCGCCTTCACTGGGCGTGAGATAGTGTTGTCCACCACGCACGCTCGTTGTTTATCCAGCACCGGCTTTAGAATGAATGATATCCACAGACAAGGTAGAGTATGTTACAGGTTTTAATGAAAGGATGACTACTGCGATATCAGAAACGAAGAAAAACAAAAATAATAACTGTAACGCTAGAAGTAAAGCAGTCTAATTTTGTAGTTCTTTTTGTGCTCGGGTCATTATCCGAACCCTGAAGTTCCGTAGTGCCAGTAAAAGAGATACAGACTGTCAGGCTTTGGCAGAAGTGCCTTTCACCCTGTTAAGACTTGATGAACCAGTGATAAGATTTTGGAAACATTATTTTAAGGTAAAAAAATTTACATAGAGTTGCTTTAATACAGTGATCACATGATCACACACAGTAGCCTGGGGCTGTCAAATTCCAACACAGTCTCATCCCAAGATGTCATATAACTGACGTCTTGGGACGTATTTTGACCATACGTCAATATCCGCCTTTTTAGGGTCCCCTTAAACGTCGGTTAGATGGCGTTATCGGATCCTAACTCTACCCCAGACCTAAACCTACCCCATCACCTAACTGACGTTTAAGGTAAAGCGTCAGTTGTATCACGTCCCAGGATCGTCATATAACCGACGTTTAAGGGGACCCTAAAAGGCGGATATTGACGTGTGGTCAAAAGTCTTGGGATGAGACTGCGTAAATTCCAAAGGAAAAAAAAAGCATAAAACACTCAAAAGTAGTCCATATGATTGGCATGCCAAATTTCAAGTCTTCTGAAAATGTATAATAGATTGAAATATTATTCATTATTCACTTTGAAAAATTATATTCATAATTAAATCTTTATTTAATTTTTTAACACTTACACATTAGAACCATTCACTGAGACCAAAATTTTCGTGCAACATGTTATACGCTCATACGTATATGAATATATGTGCAGTAAATGGGAATTTAAAAGTTGCAGCAGAGGGAAAATATTTTGGAATGGATTTGGAAAGAAATGAGGGTGAGTAAACAGTGACAGATTTTTTGGGTGAACTAATCCTTTAATGCCTTTGCTATGTGTAGACTTCCTCTCTGAGGGCCTTATTTTGATACGAGTATAAGCTCATTCATTCTGGAGCATTAAAAGACACTGCTAATAGATAACGTAAAGTAAAAACTATACTGATTTTAAAAGCATCTGCACCAGAGCAGTCACTTATAAAACATGTAAGACATACAGTAAATGTAAGTATCTTGCCCTTCTCTGTAAATGGAGGCAACATTGTTCCTACAAACAGCTTCAGCAGCCAATTTCCTTTAAAATGATGAGTCACTCAGCAATAAGCGTGGAGAGCTCCAACAAATGAGTACGAGTTATAATGTTGGCTGTCAGGAGGTTTAATGATTGTGAGTTTTGTCATCTCATTCATTCAGTGGCCTCAGGGCAAGAAAGCATAAGGGCATTATATTTTCTATAGTTATAGATTGTATTGATAAGACATTAAAGCTGGTCGTAATGTTCATGTCAATCATTTATAAGCATCTGGAAAATTACTTACCTGGTTGAAATGAAGTCATAAATTAGCTTCATCTTTCAAGCTTTGAGCTTAAAATTCAGATCAGATCATAAAGGTTATATCTTTATTCTGTCATTTTTTAATGATGTGATCTTTCTTCAGGGCTGGTGTTACATATATAGACAGATCAGCATTAATCAATAAATGTTTTCAGTGAATTATGCTGTGCATTTAAGAGATAAGAGTTAAAATAATCAGAGGAGAAATAAATTGTTTGGTATTTTAGGTGTTTTAAAATTACCTTACCAAGTAGCATTCTGTAACAAACAGAGTAAGGCATCACCTTTTAAGGGATCAAGTTATTAACTGAAAATGGGAAACTGGATTATGGGCATTCATTTACATGACAGCAGCATTTAGGTGCCTGAAAATACAAATTTGTTAAAAAGGTGACTTCTTGCACACAACTTCCGTATTTGTGACCGGAAATACACAACTGTCGTGGTAATCATATTCCGCTCCAGTCAGAACAGATAGCGCCGCAGGCAACTAGTGAGAGGTTGTTGCGTACCAACAAATGCTGCTGTCATGTAAATGAATGCCCATAATCAAACACTAAAACTCTGAAAACTTGATTTTTTTTCTCACACAGTAATTTTTATTTTGGGGGGACTATCCACGATATGTATTGTCACTATGCACGATACGTGATTGTTGCATTTTTGGTATTGCGATATATTGTGGCACGATATATTGTTACACCCCTACACAACAGTAGGCTACATATACTGTAAATTTAAAATATTAAGATACCATTCTATATACCATAATATACCAATACCTGAATATTTAAAGGGAGGGTTGACTGCGATTTCACTTTTTTCATTTTAAATAGTGTGTAATGTTGCTGTTGGTGCATGAACAGTATCTGCAAAGTTGCAGCGCTGAAAGTTCAATGTAAGCAGAGATATCGTCTTTTAAAAATCAGGAAGTATAATTGCCTACAAAAATGACTCGAATTGGGACTACAGCTGGGTTATGGTACGTCACTAACCCACACATTTGCGTCAACCCCTCCCTCAGAATATGCAGAAAATGGCATGCGCAATGCGCATATTTATGAGGCACGTCGACTCGTCGAGTGTGTTGTTCACGCAGCTGTCAGGTCTTCTGTGTTCGGGCTTCCCATGGACGCTATTCTTCCTCAACAATGGATAACAATTTATGTTTGATTATGTTCCTGAAAATGACGATTGTAATCTAGCGAGTTCAACACCGGATTCAACAAGAAACTGTTACTAAAACATGAAGCAGTTCTGACTTTAAAACAAGAGGCAGCAGTTGTTGGGCCACAATCTGTAAGTAGGCTAAGACTTCATCATTTTAAATGTATTTGCATGTATAATTCAAGACGTAGCCTTGTGTTTTATTTTTTTCAAATGCCAGCGCTGGGTTTAGCCACTACTAGTTAGACTACGCTATTTTGTGTCTACGACAAACGCGTACAAACATTATGGACCTGAATTTTCTATAAGTACTAATGTTTTAAACGTATTTTTCATGTATATATGCTTTATGACGTTATTTTCAATTTGATCAAGAACATAATCATGCCAACGCTGTTTGAGTATAACATTAGTAGCCAGTCAGTTGCTATTGTTGCCAATCAGATGCTTTTGTGTAAAAGAAACGTGTATAAAGTTAAAAAATGTAGCAAATTATCATTCAGAAACGTTTATTAAGAGCCGTGTGTGGTGAGGTTCTGTTTGACTCTCTTCATCGCGGCTTTCTCGGTCTGATTCTGCCTGAAACTGATACTGCAGTTCAACACGTATTTACATCTGGACCGGAGCTTATAACATGCCCATTTCACCCGTAAAGGTAATCGGCGTTAATCTTCCGGACAACGTGAGCGACAGTTTAGCCAATCACAACTCACCGGGCCAAACTAACCAATCTGAGCTCACCACGTGTTTCTGAGGGAGTGTTTTCATAGTATCAGGAAGTGAACCGCTCGTTCAGGGGACAGAGGAGAGCGCGGCTGACAATAAAGGTGACGTTAATGAAAAATAAGACTTTTAAAAAAAGAAAAACCACAAATACATGGTATATTGCACCCCATAAATACAATCATGCAAAGAAAAAAGCAGTCAACCCCCCCTTTAACAATCTGATTGTACAATGGATAAAATATTATTTGTATGAATTGTTCTTCATCTTTGATAGTTCTAATAGCAAGAGCAGTGCAACAAAAAGGTCACTACCTACGAGCATAACTGTTGAATAAAACTGACAGACTTCTTTTTGGTATTCACATCAAAATGCAGTTTATTTTAAATAATAGTCCCTAAATATTTAGAACTTTCCACACACTCCACCTTCTCACCTTTAATGAACGTATATTGGGAAGAATGCACTTCAGTTCTGAAATCAATATTCATATCTTTGGTCTTAGAAACAGTCAGCTGCAGACAAGCATCACCACAGCATTTTACAAAGTCATCAACAACTGGACCATGACAAGTTTTGAAGACTCTCTGATCAATTTTCTCTTCTCGGGTATGTTTTTTCTGATGTGTTGATGGTTGACAGGAACTCCGCTTCCACAACGATTATGTATTTCCGGTTATTGTTAGAAAGGTCTGTTACATGGTCAGTGTATGGGTATGTTTACATGACAACGATGTACTGATTTTTTTTTCTTTTACATATAGACGGCAACATGAGCCCAAACGATCCCCATTCACATGGATCACATTTTGTATGTTTCTTCTATTTGATCTCAGTTTAGTTCATGCTGCTCTCTCCTAATGAGCTGAATCAGGTGTGTTAAATAAAGACGAAATGCTACAGTGCTGTTGGTGCCCATGCAGGCCTAGGATTAAAACGCAATGCAATAGGGTATGGTCAGGGTAAAAGTTGCCATGGCAACTAACAACTCAAGACACCTTTCAGAAGAGAAAGACAGGGCCGGAAACATGTCTGGTTTTGAAAAGTGATTGCCATGGTTGAATAATCTACAGCCTTGCAAAGAATGTTCAAGACTTAGTTGACTTCATTTTTCTAATGTTCCCAGGCCTTGGCTTCTTTAATAAATGACCTGTTTTTCAATAGATGAATACACACAGTGATGTGAGGTTTAATAGCTTGAGAAGTCAGCCTGATATAAATGAAATGCCAATATCTTTAATAGTTTGTGCAATGTGCATCATTGTCAGTGAATTGCATGGCATTGTATGCTGCAGAAATTGTCAGTGTATAGATGTTCAGAAATAGAGGAAAGAAGCACAGGCTATGTGTTTTGAACTTTGACTTGTTCATTGGACTCATTCTAAATACCACATCATGTTTACCCACATTTTGCCTTGAGGAATAATGAGTGTGACAATTTTCTGCCATGAATATATGAATCCACAGCTGCTGGACGATGCACAGTTTCACAGGGTCGAACTGAACGTCTCATAATATCTGAGTTTAATTCCATAATATCAATATTTTCTAACCCTCTGGGCTTCTTTGGTAAAAAATGACCAAAAACTGTTACGTTTTGAAATGAATTTCTTTATTTATTTATTTAATTTTTTGCTTCATTGGAAAGGAATGAAACTTGGTGACTTTTGTTGTATTATGTGAAACACACACACACACACACACACACACACACCAAATAATAATAAAAAAATGATTTGGATATGTAAAGGGTCCTAAAAACGGTATACCGATTCATTGCTTCCTTCTTGTCTTATGTTTGTTGTTGTATGAAAGCACGTGTGTAGTGGGCGTGACTGTGTGTCATTCCTTGATCCACTTCAGCTGATCATCATATCATCACCAGCTGCAGCCGATCTCATCAAACTATAACTACTCACCGTTTTATCATCCCCTTTGTCAGATTGTTGTTTGATGTCTTGTGTGTCGGCATTCTAGCTCCGTCTTCCCGCTTTTCCATCTAAAAAAAAAATAGGAAAACTCAGAGAAACTTTTGGTGGTACAAACTACAGATCAGCCACTGTGCAGATTATCTAAAAATATATATCTTTAAAAATAATAAAGTAAATACACATTAATTCTAATGTGGGAAAAAAGCTCATTCAAATTATATAACTAATGCAAAGTATCATAAAATCTTTAAAAATTCAAAATAATAATAATAATAATAATAAAATGTTATTGAACAATAATATATTTGATTGGTTGTTCATGGGGGTTAGTTAAATTTTAAGGCTTTGGTCTTTTTTGACTGGTATAGTGTAACCCCTAAACGAAGAAGCCTTATAATGCAAAACAGAGTTAGGAGTTATAGAGTTGTATTAGCAAAATGTCAACTGTGAAAAGGGCTCTTTCAAGTCTATTAGATATGCAGGTTTTGTTTTCATATCATACCATTCTCAGCTCCTCAGCATGAGAGCATGCACCTGTAATTGCAATTGCATGACGTTAACGTACGCAAAGGGGTTCACGCACACATGCACGCACACACACACATTCTCGTTTTTTTTCATATTTCGTCGTTCATATTTCCTCGTTCAAATTTTTTGTAAGGATTTTTAAAAATTAATAGACTGTTGTACAATAAACCACTTGTTTAATAATGGGAAATGAAAATGTGTTTCTATTATCACCCTCGCCAAATTATGCATAAACAAATCTAAATTTATGAAGACCCAAACTGTCTCCGATATGAATAAAAAAAATGCATTTATTAAAAAAGCCTAGAATTATGTCTTAAAAATAAACAATTTAATTTATTTCGCTGCAGTTAATTGCACATTTTATCTGCCTTTCAGAGATGTTTGTTGGATGCCTTGATGTCTCATTTGTTGTTTAAAAGTTGTGGAATTTAAAAAATGCATTTGTTTATTTAGAAATGGAATATTAAGATGCATGTCGTCGTTAACATTTTGTCATTATTAGACAGAGTATAGTTTTAAAGCCTTACTGGTTGCCTGATTTTCATTTAATCTGCTACAGTGATGCTTCGTTGCATACCCTTTATGATCTCATTTTGTTTTATTGTGTGAATTGTTCCTCTTCAGTAATATTTCCATTTATTGTGACTATCAAGAAATAAAACTAATACACAACACTGAGCAACATTTTTACTCCTAGCAAAATAGATTAGGCATGCCAGAAGTCACTTTCAAACTATTAAAGCTGAACTTGCTAGATTTCAATTGTCTTTATGTCTTTATGTGAATCCAAAGACTTTTTTTTAAATATGAACTCAGAAACATACATAAAAAATACAGGCTAAAACGAAACACTGTCTCACAAACAAAAACCTATTGTGCTGCTCTGCAAAGTCCCATTGCACACTGAGTGAGGAGAATAAATGCAGTCCTGAGAAAGAGAAATTCATCACTCTTTTGTGTCTCTGCTACATTCTCTTCCTCTATGGAGTCCTACGCTTTTCCCCTAAATTTTTCTGTGACTTTCTCAAGTGCACTCAAAATAACAAAACATTCTTAACAAGGTCATGAAGTTCATAATCGGGTCTTTCATGGACAACAAATAGAAGCACTAAAGCCTTAATATGAATGTGACTATCAAGTCACATCAAGTCACAACTATCATATATATATATATATATATATATATATATATATATATATATATATATATATATATATATATATATATATATATATATATATATATATATACACGGCTGTTGATTTGTGTCCTGAGGTTATTCGGAGGAGAGTGTATGTAGAAATATGAAAAGAAAACAAAAACTGAAATACACTCACAGTGGAGAATGTTAGGCCAAAACAAGCTGAAATAGCTGAAATAAATGTTAAAACTTAGTTTAGCAATTAAGCTAAAACTTTATTGCTAAACGTTATTTTTCTTTCTTGTATGCTTCTGTCAAAAAAGCAGCTCTCTGCTGACCTAATGAAGCCCTGATGGAGTAATTCATCCTAACTGATAGAGGATCCTTTTTGGCACCTTTATGACACTTTCCCATCAAAGATCTGTCTGTCAACCATTGCCGATCTCTCAGGGTTTCTAGATGTACTGTTTAGACAGTGTGATTGAAAACAAACAAACAAACAAAAAAATATTAGATTCTGGCTGATTTCATAGCCTCAGTTATTTATTTGGAATGCAAACGTAGAGCTGATTTAATGCAATAAAAATCTTTGAGGAAGTGCTTTCTCCATGGGCCATTATGTGATATTTGTGATCCAACAGTGTGATCACAAATAGTATGATCAACATTATTAAATGTGTGCTTGACTTTGAACAACTATCCATTGCAATACTCATGTCGCTGTTTTCCCCATTTAAATGACCACAGCTGGTTATTTAGTATCTTCAATAGTAAATGTAAATAGTGAACATTCTTTGAATTGTCTCCCTTATCAATTGAATATATTGGGGGATTTTCAACCTGTTTATATTTCGTTCAAGGGTAACTCGTTTTTAATACATATTTTATAGCCTCGGGTAAAAATCTGTTTCTTTGATCCCTGGAAGCCTTTGCATAAAGGATCATAAGGAATTGTGCCATTAGGGTGATGGGAACTGATGCTTTTATCAAATACATCAAAGTTCATCTGGTGCCTATTAAACATATATTTATTTTACTGGACACACAAAATAAGGGTATATCTAAAAGGACAGTTTTCTTATTATGAAGTCTATTTGGTCATGTTCGTGCATGGACAGTGATTAGTCCATATAATTTTTGTTAGTAGATAAAGCTTTTTTAAAAAACACAAAAGTACCACAGAACAAACCCATGCAGCATATATTCCAAGTGTCCTGGTATGAGGTTGTGAGCATACAACTGACGCTTTACCTTTAACGTCAGTTAGGTGACGGGGTAGGTTTAGGGTTAGGTTTAGGTCTGGGGTAGAGTTCAGGATCCGATAACGGCATCTAACCGACATTTAAGGGGACCCTAAAAGGCGGATATTGACGTATGGTCAAAGACGTCCCAAGACGTCAGTTATATGACGTCTTGGGATGAGACTGCGCTGAATCAAGATGAGCATGCCTGCAGTTGTGTCACAGCTTCCGATGATTCTCGGCGTTGATCCATCCTGCGATCCTCGACTTTTTTTCCGGTGTGATAGAGTCAACTGGAAAAAAACGCCCCACACCGAATGGACACAATAGACAGCTGTAAGTAAGTGATTATTTTGCGTGATATGACTGCGCACAATTTAATCGCCTAGTCTTAATTTGAAATGCTATTTGTACTCCTTGTGAATACACATGACACAAGAAGTAAATAGGTTTTGTTTTTTTGTTTTTATAATCACTTTTACTCACGAAATGCTACTTGGCAACATAGGATTCCATTCATTATGCTAAGCTAAGCTAGCATCGGCGCTGCCAAACTAAGACAATGCATGCACTTTGAAAAAAATGCTTTTGCCAAACTATTTTAATGTAGGAAACACTGTGAATAAGCCCTATTTCAAAAAATGATGGCGTGTTACTTTAATTAAAACGTGACATTAATAAAAAAAAATAGGCTGCTGTCACTTTAAGGCCAAATGCACAGATCCAATATAGGCTACTGTTACACATGAAACTTTTTTCCCAACTTTTTATGTTCACTTAAGACAATTGATCGGGTTTAAGTGAATACTCACCAAGCTAGGCATTTTTTATATATTTCTGTGTGTATTTAATAATTTAAGGCATGAACCCGCAGCTCAAAGTTCACTTTTTGGAGTTCACGTTCACGTCTTTGAATGCGCCCAGAGACAACCACTTGAGAAACAGTATCACTTTTGTGGTTTAATGCAGTTTTAATAACTTTTTTTTAATCGAACACACCTGCAGTTTAGCAACAATACTGTATATACTTTATTTTATGACAATCACTGATCTAGATTACTTGGACGTTAAGTTTTGGCTTTTAAAACAAGTATTTAATAAGTAATATCCTTGAATACTTCAAAAACAACAAAATGTTTTTAGAAATATAGCCTGTTGAATCATTTACTCATCCGATTTGTTCTGTTTCCTGATGGAGCAAAAACAGAATGTGTATAAGTTACTAGCCTACTCTTTTATTGAACTGTTGTAGCCTATTTGCATTTGCGATAGTGCTGATGTTCAGAAAAATAGCACTATTGCTTGTGTGTTAACTCATATCATAGACTTTTGTTATAAAGGCAACACATTATTTTGATAGTCCACTTTAGACATTCTACTAACTATTAGTAACTTTTTAACTACATGTCAACTAACTATCATTAGAGTATTAGATATCTGCTAACACTTTATTTTGTTGGTCCTCCAACAACAGACATTGAACTGACAATAAGTAACTTGTCTTCTACAAGTAAACTTTATTAAACCCTAACACCTAACCATAACCTAACAGTCTACTGACAGTCTACTATAATAGCCTATACTAATACTCCAAGGAGAGTTAACATGTAGTTGAAAAGTTACTTATAATTAGTAGAATGTCTAAGTGAGTATCGAAATAAAGTGTGACCTAAACATAAAAAAGAGTAACTCATTAAATAGATTTGTTTACTCATTTTGATGTCATTTCTGACAAATGAGATGGGAAAGAGCGCTCAAAACTCTTTAGATCACGTACATTACTAGTGTAAACATTACATGTAACCCAGTAGGTTATAAGTATGCTGTTAATAAGTTACCTTAATTTATTAGCTTGTATTTGTGTTTAATTAAGAGAAAAAATTTGAATTAACCATTCATCTTTATTTAGTGAGTATATGGTATTTGTTCCTTTAAGAGCGCCTTTGGCTGATATACAAGTTTGATAGATGTGTACATGTGGAAAACGTGGCATTAACCATCAGGTTAGGTGTATGTTTATTTTATTGGTGTAAAGGAGTTAAATCCCGCCCTCGTTGGCGTTTTGTGCAATTTGAGTGGTGGGTGGAGGAGAAAAAAAATGTGAATGTGAGAGACACGAAAAAAAAGATGTAAGAGACGCGTGTTGCATCAAGAGTTTTTTAATTGACGTAGCTACAGGTTTATTATATATTTCAATCAAATGGATCGGATGTAAAGGACTAACACAGAGGTGAATCGCTTTTGTGTGCTTGTTTTTAGTTCGCTGCCTAGGTTTTATAGTCAGTTTACCAAGTGTTTTTTCGGCCGTCTAGATGTATACAGACTGTACCATTCACTGCGGATATCGATGCCTCTGAACGTTAACACTATCCCTTTCAGTCTACAGCCTGAAGACAGTTCTCTGTTTTGTGACATTCAACGTGGGATCACTGAGGACCAGACAGCGCTCCCAGATAGTTATCTGGGGTTCCTCTGGCGACGTGGGAGGAGCGTTTCGTTCGGTCAACGAGTGACTTCAGGATCGGGAGGATCGCTGCATCGTCTCCGGTGGAATTGGAGGTAGGCCTATTTGTTTTCTGAACAGGAGAGTGAAGGGGCCCATTTGGTAGGGCTGGGTATTTATTAGGAATTTCACATCGATTCGATTTCGATTCTTGAGGCTTTGATTCGATTCGATTTTGATTTGATTCGATATTGATTTATTAGCTTCGATATCAATTCAATAAGTAAATACACAAGCAATTAAGTACCAGAGTATATTTTTAAATAGTGTGCAGTATTACCAATGTTTAAGAACAAATTGACCCTGTTTCCTGTCATGGTGTATTTAGCAGAACAAACTGTACAATTTTGTACAGTGTTGAATAGCCTACAAACCATACAAACAGGTGCTTTATTAACACATCTAAAGTGCATGTAACTGTAGTAGAAAGTGTATTTCTTTCTTGTGGAAAAAATGTAGAGTTGTTTGTGGCATACATTTTTTTAAAATATATATTTCTTTATGTGCAAATGTATTTTATTTGTGAGTTTTATCATTTTTGTGAAACTACATTTATTTGTAGATCTTAATCTATTTATTTGTGAATTTGATATATATTTTGTGAATCTCTTTACGTTTATTTGATCATAATCTATTTATTTGGAATAATGCAACAATTCTCACCCCATAGTTAAGGAGCATAACAAGTTAATTCTGAGTGACTTCATAATATGAAAGCAGAGATTATTATTCTATTTTTCTTGTTTTTTTGATAAATATATTTATTGAACATTTTCCAAATTTAACAAAACACAACACAGATTACAACCATGAAAAAAGGCATAAATGACACCCATCACATTTAACATAGGCCACTTTGAATTTAAAAATAAAGGTACAATACAATTTCAGACACAATAAGTACTCACTCAAAAGGCATTTGAGTGGAGAAACCTTTCTGCAGAATAGTTGACAGCTCAACCCCGAGATTATTTATATAGGGTTTCCAGATATTATAAAACTGACCATTAACTACACAAGTTAAATATTCCAGCAGAATAAGTTCCATTAAAATCTTGTGCCAACCCAATATAGTAGGAGTCTTTATTATTTTATTTTTCTAAAATAAACTTAGATACATTTAGTGACAATAGAGGAACTTAACTACAACATCTGTAGATATATAGGCCTAGTTAATAAATTAAGGGCATTCCTATTTGGTCACAAGAACGACAGGTAGGTGGTGTTACTTACAGAATTTATAATGCTCTATAAATATTAGTTGTGAACATATGAGTCCCAAAGAGAGCTAGATGCGGCTCTCTGTGCACGCTTTGTGTGTATGCACAGATAAAAACATAGGTCTACGAGTTCTCTTTCACGTTTTATCGTGCTTGAACAGTACAAAATAGTCTGAATGCTTAAGACAAGAATTAAATCAGGCTTTCTAGATTCTAAATAAGTAGATTTTTGATACTAAGTGGCTAAAAAAAAATAAGGTCTCGGCTTGCTTTGAGTCATTGTTATATGGTGTTCAGCGGATTACATCACAGCACAGCCACTGCGACACTCCTATTTGGCAATATATTGGATTTAAACCCAATGCTAATCGGGAACTTGCAAACATTAATGAGGTGATCTGTAAAGTTTTCCTGATGAAGGTGGAAGCATCCGGAGGTAACACTTACGCCCCTTCAAGCGCACCACAATAATGAGGCTGGCGAGCTTATTCCTTTTGTTAATCAAGCCATCTTATTCGTTTTGTTAAGAAAATATCTCTGTTTTGAGTTTGTCATTGTACTGTTTTGTTGTGTTTTTTTATTAAGAATAATAATGAACCCACAATTCAAGCAATTGCCGCTCCCGAATTGCAGCTAATTCGAAATTGAAGGTAAAAAAGCACAGCGCACAAGCATTCATAAGCACTTTAACAGTGAAGTGTAAAAGAGGGAAAAACTCCAACGTATTGAAATAGGCTAATCGACATAGGACCAGGGTGGGCTGAGTTTCAGATTTGGTGAGCGCCCCTGTGTTTTTCTGCAGACCATGTTAAAATCGTCTCTTTCTCATCTGTATAGAACTTAAATGTTACATTTAGTAATTAAAACGGCAAAACTCTCTCTCCGCTCTTATTTCATTAAAATTTGAATGCTCAAATAACAGTTGCATTGAGACCATTGCTATCGGATTACATATAAATACATACTAATACACTTTATTATATTGAATTAAGTTGTAATTCTAATCTAAATCAGCACTGTTACTGTTTTTCATGTTTGATACTGTCAAGCTGCTGCTTTAATCAATTTTGGAGTGCTAAATAAATATTTCTAAACATTGCAGAGCTGAATTGCAGAGCTGTGCAAACATATTCACATTGCTAATACACTTAAAACGTTCAGAAAAATAAAACACTTGGAAGCTAAAAAATAAAAAAAATAAAAATAATAAAGTGAAATAAACAAATAAATAAATAAGGTCATGAGTGCCGTGTCCACCTGCACAGAAAAACACTCATGTGTGAGTGGGATTTGATTCTTTCAGTGGCCCTCAGAACTGTTGACCCAACGACATCAGAGACACCCTATGACAAGACATGGCCCCAGCAGCTCCTTAGGAGAGCATCCGCTGGAGTTAGTGTGTCAGCGCTCTTTTTATCCTGGCAGCTGTGCACAAAAAGAGATCTCCATGAATTAATCCTTTATCACCTGGCCTGCCTATATTCCCCCTCATATGTGATCTCAGTTAAGGGTCTTTGATGAGCCACACATTTCTCTGTGTACACTGCAGATCCAAACATGAGTAAACTCCCCCAGATGAAATGCTGCTTTGTGTTTGTTTTTGCGTGGTCCTAGAGGATCACATTGCTTCTGAAGACTCTGTCGCTCTCGGCAACAACATCTGCCTTGTGAGTGTGGGGCAAGTCCCTTCAGAGCAGAAATGCCATTTAACAAGACGTGAGGGATTTGAGTCAATGAGTGCTCAATGTGGTGAACTTCATCACAGCAATGAATCTTCTCCAAATAGCTTATGGTGATGGCCTTTTTCTCTGCTTGCTGGTTTGATCTCCTAATGGTGGGGTGGCTATCAACAGAACCACTGTGCTTTTGGTTCTGTTTTTATGACATACTGATCCAACTGTTCTGGCTCTTTTAGGTCAAACTATTAGTAAACTAAAAGTTCAACTTGCAGTATACCTTTTAGGAATAAAAAACACATATTGTCTATTATGATGTAATCCGATTTTGTCTAATTATACTTCCAATCAGATGGATTTTGTTATTTACAAAGTACTGAAGTATGTAAAGTATTTCATAAGAGTTTTATTTCACGTGATGATGTCAATTTGAGACAAGTATACTTGGCTCTCCACGACATATATATTTCTCATAGAAAATGCACAGTATGGTTCAAAAGTTTGGGGTCATAAAAACTTTAATTCATTCAAAATGCAAATAGCTGCCCCATTATAAATGTTATACAATGTAGGAAATCTTATTTCACTAAATAGGAAATTGATAAAAGGAGGGTACTGTCAGGATCCCAGCCGATTCCCACACTCCTCCCACTCATTCATTCACTCGTTCATTGTCACCCGAGTTCTAATCACCCTCACCTGCACCTCATCATGCCACCACCTTTAAATACCACGCTCACTCTCATACACATTGTCTGGTCTCGTCAACACTGACACACAGACTCCGGCATACTAAGAACTGAGACTTACCTGCTACTTACCTGCTACTCACCTAACCTCCATTGGACTGGCTTCATCACCTTCATGCTTCTTCTGTCTTCCGCCATCCTGCTGCTATCTGGTCCGGTATCCACCCGAGAACTGCTGAAAGAGAGAGACTTTGATTACTCGGTGGCTAAGTTATCATCTTCATAACTTCTGTTTGAATACTCACCATTCTCCGTTGACTTCTGCCAATCTGCTATTAAACTATTGATTCACTTACCACCTGTCTGACTCCTGTATTGACCGTGACAGAAGACCAGACCCAACGATGCAGAACCCAACGGAGCCAGTGAGAGATCCATCATCCGATCCCTTCCAGGAACTCGTACAAGCTGTTCGACAGTCTCTATTTCCCTCACCACCAGTAAGATCGCCCAGTATTCCCGAGGATATCCTTCACTCTGCACGGCGACAACCACTTCCGCAAACACCCGCTGCTTCGTCAGCTGCCTCTGCAAGTCCCATGGCCCGACCAGCGACATTCACCGGAGAGGCGGAGGATTGCAGCGGTTTTTTGCTTCAGGTTTCTCTGTACTTTCAAATTCAGGCACATCAATTCACCAATGATTCATCTAGAGTAGCGTTTGTCATCTCCTTGTTATCCGGCCGAGCTCTCCAGTGGGCTCAATCCCTGTGGAATTCAGATTCTCCCGTGATTAAATCACTATCGAGTTTTATTCAACACTTCAAAGAGGTTTTTGGACAGACGGTGTCAGATCTAACAGTGCATGATCAACTATTCAATCTTCGACAAGGTAATTCTTCTGTGAGCACGTATGCTCTTCGATTCCGCACCCTGGCGGCATCCAGTGGCTGGAATGAGACTGCATTAATTTCTGCTTTTCGTCATGGTCTCAACCCGCATATCAGACAATTAATAGTGGTCTATGAAGATTCTTTGGGAATTGAAAGTCTCATCCAGAAAACTATCAGAGTGTCTCAACGTCTAACTGCCTGTGAAACCCTCGCTACCGCTGTACATCCTCCGTCCTCGGTTCCAGTTGTGGCTTCTCCAGCACCCGAACCCATGCAAGTAGATTCTACACATCTATCAACCACAGAACGTCAGCGACGAATTCAACACCGTCTCTGTTTATACTGCGGGGTGACGGGCATCTCATCCACGCCTGCCCTATTCGACCTCAACTCCCAGCAGTGAGGACTATACAAATACCACCCAAGATTGCTACCCTGAACCGTGTTACTGTTCATTTATTAACCTCTCGTTCGTGTGTCTCAGCACAAGCCCTCCTCGACTCTGGTTCGGCAGGGAACTTCATTTCCACGCAGCTCCTACAAAGACTGAACGTCCGGAAACTCAGAAGTCATCTGGATCTTCGTGTACAGACTATTCAGGGTAAACCGCTGGGTCAAGGTCGAAATTCGTCACGTTACACCCGCTTTAACGCTCTGTGTTGGATGTCTACATTCGGAAGATATCTCCTTTATGGTGCTGGAGGAGTCAACTGCTGAGCTCATCCTGGGACGCCCTTGGATGGTCCAACATCAACCTACCATCGACTGGGGATCCGGGGAGGTCCTTCGTTGGGGAGAGCCATGTTTCCATTCCTGTCTAGCATCAGTTAAGAAGATCAGAAAGGAGTCCTCAGTAGTATCCTCACCTCCTGAGGGAAGCTCCAAGGTACCCGTTTGTTCCACTTCCTTCGAGAGTCCCGAGGTTCAACCCCAGGTGGAGATTCCGGTGGAGTACAGGGCGTTCCAGGATGTCTTTAGCAAGCAGTTGGCAACCAAACTTCCACCACATCGGCCATGGGACTGTGCTATCGACCTGCTACCTGGAGCTACTCTATCTAAAGGCCGTGTATACCCTCTGTCCATCCCGGAGCAGAAGGCCATGGAGGAGTATGTGGAGGAAGCCCTCAAACAAGAGTACATTCGTCCATCTTCTTCCCCTGCCGCTTCCAGCTTTTTCTTCGTGGCTAAGAAGGACGGAGGCTTGCGGCCGTGTATCGACTATCGTCATCTCAATTCTCAAACAGTCAAGTTCAGTTATCCCCTTCCTCTGGTCCCAGCAGCTTTGGAACAGCTGCGCGGAGCCCGAATCTTCTCGAAACTTGATCTCCGTAGTGCTTATAATCTGATCCGAATTCGTCGGGGTGATGAGTGGAAGACGGCATTCATCACTCCCTCAGGACACTATGAATACAGAGTAATACCTTTCGGTCTGTCCAACGCCCCAGCAGTCTTCCAAGGGTACATGAATGAGGTCTTCCGAGAATATCTCAACAAGTTTGTGGTGGTCTACATAGACGACATACTCATTTACTCCTCATCTCTTTCTGAACACCAACGCCATGTCTCTTTAGTCCTGGAGAAGCTGCGAGCTCACAAGCTCTATCTCAAACTGGAGAAATGTGAGTTTCATACCACTTCTGTTCAATTCCTGGGTTACATCATCGACCAACATGGAGTCCAAATGGACCAGAGGAAGGTGGAAACAATCCATAGCTGGCCTCAACCCACCACGGTAAAGGAACTCCAACGTTTCCTAGGGTTTGCCAACTTCTATCGAAGGTTCATCAAGAATTACAGTCACATCAGTTCTCCATTGACTTCATCCCTCCGAGGCCGGCCCAAGTCTCTGTCCTTATCCCCCGAAGCCATTTCAGCCTTCGAACAGCTTAAAGAGGCCTTCCAGACCGCTCCCGTTCTAGTTCATCCGAATCCTGATATCCCTTTCGTCGTGGAGGTGGATGCCTCCTCTACCGGAGTTGGAGCGGTCCTGTCACAGCGGCAGGGGAATCCTCCCAGACTCCATCCATGCGCCTTCTTCTCTAAGAAGCTGTCCCCGGCGGAGCGGAACTATGATATTGGGAATCGGGAACTGCTCGCCATCAAGCTGGCGTTAGAGGAGTGGAGGCACTGGCTGGAGGGAGCAAATCATCAGTTCGAGGTCATCACTGACCATCGTAATCTGGAGTACCTCAGAGAAGCGAAAAGGCTGAACCCTCGCCAAGCCCGATGGGCGCTCTTCTTTACCCGTTTTGACTTCCTCGTATCCTACAGGCCCGGTTCTAAGAACGGTAGGGCAGATGCTCTCTCCCGTCTGTATCATCCATCATGTGAAGACTCTCTCCCTGAACCTATTCTCCCTCCAGCCGTGTTTGTAAATCCGATCGTCTGGGACATCGACCAACAGATATCCCAAGAAAACCGTTTCCATCCCGCTCCGCCGGGAGGTCCAGAGGGGTGTGTATTCGTTCCTCGTCACCTTCGTACGGCCCTTTTGGACTCAGCGCATACTACTCCAGGCTCTGGACATCCAGGTAGTAGGCGTACCCTCTCGCTCCTCAGTAACCGGTACTGGTGGCCAACCATCTCTCAGGACGTTTCCTGGTACGTCAAGGGATGCTCAGTCTGCGCCGTTACCAACACTCCCAGAAGACTCCCGGAAGGCAAGCTTATCCCTCTCCCGCTTCCACAACGTCCTTGGTCACACATCGGTGTGGACTTCATGACGGACCTTCCCAGATCCAACCACCATACCTGTGTCTTCGTTGTGGTCGATCGATTTTCAAAGGCCTGCAAATTGATCCCCTTGCCTGGTCTCCCTACCGCCTTTGAAGCCGCCGAAGCCCTCTTTAATCACGTGTTCCGAAACTTCGGTATTCCAGAGGACATAGTGTCCGAACAGAGGTCCACAGTTCATATCTAGAGTGTGGCGGGCTTTCTTCAAACTTCTGGGAGTTACGGTCAGTCTGTCGTCTGGATACCATCCTCAGACTAACGGCCAGACTGAGCGAAAGGTTCAGGAGATTGGACGTTACCTACGGACCTATTGCCATCAGTACCAGGACAGCTGGAGTCAGTACCTTCCATGGGCCGAGTATGCCCAAAATTCCCTCCGTCAGTCCACCACCGGTCTCACCCCCTTCCAGTGTATCCTCGGTTATCAACCTCCTCTCTTCCCTTGGTCCGGTGAGCCGTCAGATGTCCCAGCAGTGGATTACTGGTTCCAGCAAAGCGAGAGGGTATGGGACTCGGCTCACGTGCACCTACAGCAGGCAGTGCGGAGGCACAAGGACCAAGCAGATCGTCATCGTCTGGAACCACCTCAGTATGTACCGGGACAGAAGGTGTGGCTTTCTACCCGGGACATTCGCCTCCGTCTGCCTTGCCGTAAGCTGAGTCCTCGATACATCGGTCCATTCACCGTGCAGAGGCAGCTGAACGAAGTCACTTACAGACTCAACCTCCCTCGACAGTACCGGATCTCACCGTCTTTCCATGTCTCACTGTTGAAACCATTCACTGAACCTGTCACCTCTCCTCCCACAGAACCTGATCCGGCCATCGGACCTCCTATCCCGGTGGAGGACGAGTCCATCCACGGAGTCCGTGCCATCCTGGACTCGCGCGACGAGGTCCCCGGCTGGAGTACCTCGTGGACTGGGAGGACTGCGGTCCTGAGGAAAGGTCGTGGGTTCTTCGGGACGACATCCTGGATCCAGCTCTCCTACAACAGTTCCACATCAGTCATCCCGATCGTCCAGCTCCCAGGCCCCGGGGTAGACCTCGTCGCCGAACTCGTCCCTCTACTCAGTCGTCAAGAGCCGCCTCGGAGGAGGGGGTTACTGTCAGGATCCCAGCCGATTCCCACACTCCTCCCACTCATTCATTCACTCGTTCATTGTCACCCGAGTTCTAATCACCCTCACCTGCACCTCATCATGCCACCACCTTTAAATACCACGCTCACTCTCATACACATTGTCTGGTCTCGTCAACACTGACACACAGACTCCGGCATACTAAGAACTGAGACTTACCTGCTACTTACCTGCTACTCACCTAACCTCCATTGGACTGGCTTCATCACCTTCACGCTTCTTCTGTCTTCCGCCATCCTGCTGCTATCTGGTCCGGTATCCACCCGAGAACTGCTGAAAGAGAGAGACTTTGATTACTCGGTGGCTAAGTTATCATCTTCATAACTTCTGTTTGAATACTCACCATTCTCCGTTGACTTCTGCCAATCTGCTATTAAACTATTGATTCACTTACCACCTGTCTGACTCCTGTATTGACCGTGACAGGTACATTTTAAGTCATGATAACTTCACATTTAGTTTAGGCAGGATATTTAAAAATAATTAAAGTAAAAATGTAATAAAATTACATTTTAGTAGTTTAATAAATAATGAAACAAATATGCTATATTAAAAAATATATATTGTCTTTAAATATTTCGTCATTTAAATATTTAGTTCACCCAAAAATAAAACGAAGTCAATATTTACTCGCCGTCATTCGTTCCAAACCCAAGAGACTTTCGTTCGTATTCGTAACACAAATTAAGATATTTTTTAACAAAATGTGAGAGGTTTCTGTCCCTCTATTGACAGTCCAAACAACTACCATTTTGATGCTTCAAAAAGTTAATAAAGAGAACGTAAAAATTATCCAAATGAATTGAGCGGTTTAGTCCAAATTTTCTGAAGAGACTCAAATGCTTTGTTTGATAAAACAGATTGAATTAGGCTTTTATTCACATATAAACATTAATCAGCAGACATAAACAGAAGCTAAAGTGTTGCTTTAATGCACAAGAACAAAACTCATTGGTTCTTGAGGAAGCTCAAACGTGCTGCGCAACAAAAATGAACCTCCTCATTGGTTCTTGAGGAAGCTTAAACTGCACAACACAAGAATGAACCTGACTGTTACTTGTTGAAGCTCAAATGTGCTGCATAACAAAAGAATGAACCTCATTGGGTTCTTGGGGAAGCTCAAATGTGCAGCATAACAAAATAATGAACCTCATTGGTTCTTGAGAAAGCTCAAACGTGCTTTTAACACAAGAATGAACCTCATTGGTTCTTGGGGAAGCTGAAACGTGCTGCGTAACACAAGAATGAACCTCATTGGTTCTTGTGGAAGCTCAAACTTGCTGCATACAGTAGCACAAGAATGAACCTCATTGGTTCTTGTGGAAGCTCAAACTCGCTTTGTAACACAATAATTAACCTCATTGGTTCCTGAGGAAGCTCAACCGTGCTGTGTAACACAAGAATAAACCTCATTGGTTCCTGAGGAAGCTCAAATGTGCTTTTTACACAAGAATTAACCTCATTGTTTCCTGAGGAAGCTCAAACGTGCTGTGTAACACAAGAATGAACCTTATTGGTTCTTGTGGAAGCTCAAACATGCTTTTAACACAAGAATGAACCTCATTGGTTCTTGTGGAAGCTCAAACGTGCTTTTAAGACAAGAATGAACCTCATTGGTTCTTGTGGAAGCTCAAACGTGCTACTTAACACATGAGAATAAATCACATTGGTTCTCACAGGTCAAACAAACATGCTTTTACTTCCATTTACCACAACTGATGTATGAGTTAATGTTTATAAAAGCCTAAATTCAACTTGTTCATCATATAAAGTGAATGAGTCTTTTCAGAAAATTTGTCTTATGGGTTTAGAACACAACATGAAGGTGAGTAATAAACAACATTATTTTAATTTTTGGGTGAACTAAACCTTTAAGATGTTGTGACGAACAGAGCATCAGATACCATGTATTGTAGATATTATAATAATAAAAAAAGAACATAAAAAAAAACACACACACACTGTTTCACTTGGTTTGTGTGCTACAGGACAGAACACCTGCTTTACCAGCAAAAGCAGGCCATGAGAATCACTTTGGCTGTCTTATGTCCAGTGCCCTAGAGAGCTGGGGATGAAGTGTACACTAGCATGTAATTACAAGCACTGCAAACCATGTGAGTACACTACTAAACTCGAACTCGTGAAAGCCTGTCATCCTGCATGACATCACAACCATACACGTCACAAGAGGGACTTTGAGACCTTCCTCAACTTAATGAGCCCCTTGACAGTCCTAACCTCATTTTTGGTAAATTGGCTAATTAAAAAGACATTTACGACACAAATAAAACCAGTGTGCATTAAACGAACACTGCTTCAGTGGATAAATCCACTACTAAAACAATGATAAGAATAAATCCACTCCTTTAGACATCATTTCACAATAAATAGCAACCAGAGAGGACATTAGCCATTGTGATGTATAACAATACAGTAAGCAACTAATAAAAGAAAGTGTGAGTCGTTTGGAAAATAAAAATAAAAAATCTATATGCTTTACTGGTGTGTTAAGTTATCATATATTTGTTATATAATTTAAAAAAGTTTACTAATCGGGCAAATAAAATTTAGCTTTTAAAGCTTGGCTTTGTAAATCATGTTCCAGCATTTAGGGACTTGTTTTCTTACTGTTTCAATCAATGTGTAGTCTTGATCATGTTAATTAAACCAGAAATGGCAGGAATATATGAACTTTTTTTTTCTCACTCCTCTTCTCTATTGTATGATCTGTTAGCAAGAGGCAATTTGCATTATGTGGCATTAGTGAAGGGATTAGGGAACATGATTTATGCCGGCAAGACATTCTTCATTTTCGCAAATGAGTTTCCATTCCCAGTTGAACAATGGAGCACTGTCTGACCCTCCCTTAATCTCAGTGAACAAAAAGGGCTTGCTAAACCATAACTTTGGGACCTTGTTATTCAGACCATGATTAAACCAGTGCTCCTAAATTAACATTACGTTGGATCTCTATTAATTCTCTGTATTATCAGTGTTAATCACAAGTTAGCAGCCAATCAACGAGCAATAAAAAAAAGACTGAAAGAAGAAAAAAGACTGGATTCTGGTGCATAGGTATCTGCTGTTTAAAATGGATATGCCTGATTGCTAATTTACTTAGAAAAAGAATACACAAAAGTGGTAAATTATTGGAGGTATCCAGGCAATTATCCTTTCAGAATATACTGGTGTCCTCAATCAATACAGAATAGACATTGCCAACATATCCCCTAAATATCTACATACAATTTTTTGACCTTACTTTTTTTCTATTTCAATTAATTATAAAAAATAAAATAAAATAGTAATTAAATAGTCATAATAAATCTAAAATTGATTTATCGTCTATATCCAACGCACATGGCACCCTTTATCATCAATATAACACGCATAGAGCTTTGTTCGGTTCTGGGTAGGTTTGGGTCTAGGGTAGGGTTAGGGTTCAGGGTTACACCAATAAGAGGCGCCTTCTGGCCTATATATATCTGCGTCTCATATTGACGCTAAAGGGTGCCATGTGCGAAATGTCAAAAGCGTCAGTATATGACGCCTTGGGGATGAGAACGGGTTGGATAATTCTTATCTCTCTGTTCGAAAAGACGTGATTGTCAAAATACAATAAAATGAGTGAGGAATGTGGGGAATGACAGCATGCGCGTTCCAATGAACATTGTATTGCTGGTTTGCGCGAGGACACTCCCTCTCTCTCTCCCTCAGAGGGCTGGTTGTCATTGACAGCAACAACAACTCCCGTAAGCCCAAGTACGTCTTTTGTTATTATTTAGATCGAGTGCCCCCTGGTGGCCAAAAAATACATACTTTACGTTTAAGTCGTATCCATATGCTTGTTTGGCTGGAAGCTCTTTTACTTTCTAAAGTTTTAAATGTTTTTTTTTTTTTTACACAAACGCATCTCTTCGCTTCAGAAGGCCTTTATTAATGGTGTGTTCTATTATAGCCAACAAACCGACTCGGACCTTCGGATTTGACGTCACGTCCACACTTCAAGCGTTCTATTATTTTTGCTTGTCCAAGATCTGAGAAAAATGGACGCCACCCGAAAAGCTGTTACAACGGTAGCACTGGCCGAGTTCCGCTCTTACATTAAAAATATATACAGTATATATTATGACTACACGTTATCAAAACGCAGCCATTTGAACTTGAAAATGTTCACTTTATTTAATGTTTTTCATGTGTATCTTCTGTTAGCAACGCTAGCAACGTTAGAACTTGCACTCACAACAACCGATTCCCATACCTACAGGGGACGCAGAAATACGAGTGATTATCGTCATTTAAAATACCAAAGTGGTTCGAAAACAATTCATTCTTACAAGTCACAGGGCGCAGCCATCTTGAATTCTGAAACGGAATTCTTGTTGGTGTCTCTCACGGTTGTCCGACGTCCGAGAGGAGAAATTCGATGAAAGGGGCGTGTTGCTAGGCAACGTCTGTTCGTCCGAATTCGGATCTCAGAGACGGATGAATAATAGAACGCACCATAACCCCGGGAGCCGTGTGGAACACTTTTATGATAGATAGATGACTTCAAAGATGACTTTTGACTTCAAAACAGAAACAGCCATTCATTATCCATTATGCTTTGAGACCAGGACATTTTTATTAACTCCGATAGTATTCGTCTGAAAGAAGAATGTCATTTACACCTAGGATGACTTGAGGGTAAACATAGGCTAATTTTCTTTCTTTCTTTTTCTTTTTTTTTTTTTGCTCAAAGGTGTGTAGTGTACATATTATCTTTATTATAGATACGTGTTCCTGCCATGTCTTAAATCGTCATGTCCCTTCTAGTTCTTGTATCATCTAGATTTCTGAGTTTCTCACTCATTAATATGACTTTGCTCTGTCATTTACTCATATTTATGATACTTCTGACTCCACTTATAGGGCATGTTGCGTGATGTCAGAAAATCAGATTAGCGCTAACTATATTGCTAAGGAGTGGAAGAGACAGGAAATGTCACCAGACTGATACCCACATTTCCAACATTAGCTCCACAGCTCAATGTCGCAGTGCGTGTGCTAACCCCAAGGCCACAACAATGAAGATTTCTGCTGACTTAAAAACGTTAATGTCTTTCAGTGAGTATTGCCTCGGGCTGATAGCAAATGAAGATGTTTGTAGACATTCCCGTGTTGTTACAGCCGGTTTGTTAGGTGTAATCAATGAGAGAGGATAGGCGTGAGGAGAAGGGAGAATGACTGGCAAGGCCCTGACTGCACTGGCCAGGTGCAGAGTGAGTTGGGACCTCCCTGTTAACACATGGCACACCACTCAGTCAGGGAGATTAATGGGTCTGACTGCATGGCAGTGGAGCGGCCAGGGATCAGGGAGTGTAATTGTGCTGGGGCAAGTATGGACATGGACAGCTGCGCATAGCAGGAGCCAATCACACCTCGTCATCACTTCCATACCTCCAGTTGTTCACCCTAGGTAAGAGTATCCCAGTCCGAACCGTGATAGGATACCAAGATGAGGATCCTAGGTGAGTGAAAAGGTGTTTTAACTTCTATCTCAAAAGCAATTTTGATGTAATAAAAGTTCTATTTTGGTTAAATGATTGTAGAAGCACTTTTGTGGGTTCACGTCATGTGTTAAGACTTTAAAAGAATCTGTTTCAAAAACTTCAGCAAAAGCTATATTTTTTATATTAGACAACTGCACACCAATGTACAGCAAGAGGGAAATCTATAAAAGTTAAACTTGTGGAAATGATCCCATGCGTAATGCTTTTGTGTACATGAAACCACAAATACAAAGCGTAACGTATTTGCGTTCAAATGAACATCGCATTATAGATATGAGAGACATTCACAATGAATATCTCATATCTATGATGATGAAATTGCATTTCTACCTCTCCCTGCTCATAACAATCTGCCTCTTGCTCTGCATAAACTGTTTTGACACCCACATGCTCATAATTTCACTGAAGTCCTTGTTCCAGCGACAGATGTTTAAGACAATGTAAATTCACTGGTGACATTGAGATGGTACTTTGCTATTCAAATGAGCTGTTCTCCTTCCGAGCTAAACGGCTCCTGTATTGGTTCGAAATATCAGTGTCTCTATAAACAGCTGTGACCCCACGCAGGAAGTCAGGCATCCCACTTCCTGTGGCAAGCTGTGCCGCTGGCTCTCCTGGTCAGAGATGGCTTTCTAATTGGTGTCCTCTCACCTCTTTATACTGATATGCTCCTGTTTGACAGTTCTTGGCAGCAGGATGAATGTCCTTGAAGAACAAAAAAGTCAAATCCGAAACCTGTAAAAGTAAATCACTTTACGTTCAAGGATTTTCAAAAGGGAAAAATAATACCTGCTGAATTCTTTAAAGGGGCAAAAGTTGCCAAACATGTAGGGAAAAATATTGTCTAATTTCAGTTCAGAACTCAATCTGTGCTTAATTTACCCTGACTTCAACTAGTTTTGAGAAAAAAACTTTTTGAACTGAAAAAAAAAAAACTTTGATGGAAAAAAATTACTTTCATGGTGTCAAAACACTCTGTCCAGTATCTTCACGAAAATATAATCAAACTTTCCACAAATTCGCGGGAGACCGTCTTCTGGCAGCAAGAGAAAAGAGCGGAAAGACAACCTGCTTGATCCTGACGAACTATGTAAACCATCGGTGTTACATTTAACCCCGCATTAGGTTGTGCCCCGTGCTCCCCTATTCTTAATATCAAATCAGTCTTATATTTTAATTTATTAAAATAATAATTTAGTATCAAATACTATAACTGATGTTCAATATTCACCACCTTTTCAGACCATTAGTCAACAGTTGCTTGGTAAACAATGCAGATGTCATGATGGTCTCAGGCACAAAGATGTAATTACCTTCAATTTGACTAAGAACCAAGGGGGTAATCCATCAGCCGGAAAATGAAGTTTCCCTTGGGGGCCACCATTGTAGCAGACCATCACCTGCTGTTAGCATTACATTGACTCCCATTCATTTTGGCATCACTTTGACAGCACATAACTTTACATCTGATGTGCCCAAAGACTCCATTTGTCCGTTATTTATTTCTAAAGAAACAAGACAATGTATAAAATGCTCCATTACATCGTGTCTTATGGCCCCGTAGAAGCCATTTTTGTAAAAATAGGCTAACGATTGCAGTCATGGAAGCTCGCAACATTCCATTTATGAAGATATGGGCCGATTATGTGGAAAAACAATGACATTTTTTTTTTGTTTTTTTTGTTGCTAGTTTCAAAGAACAGTATTAAATGACGATTAAAGTTGTCAAAGCTTTACTAAATTCGCTGAAATAAACATTTCTTTTCTCAACTCCACCCGTCACCTCTCAAAATTTCCCAGGTATCCCCAGAAACGTTGAACTCAAAGTGTTGAACTCACTGGAGGCTTCTAACCTAAGCTGTGTGAGTATATCTATCTGCAAGGACAATACATTTAAGGCTGTTACGATTCGCGTGTTAAGACAGAATCACAACACACCCCTCCAACTTATAATTTAAGTTTTAATTGTAATTTAACTTATAATTTAAGTTATAATTGCCGTCCAGACCCAATGCTACCACATTGTATTATTATTATTTTTTTTTTTATTTAGTAGTTTATTTGATAGGGACCATGCATATTGATGAACAGTGTTGTAAGGATACAACATGTAAATATGCCATAATTAGTGAACAAATACTACTTTTCATCTGCAGTCCCCAGGCCGGTAACAATGTCAATGCCGCTGTGTCCATTCTTTCCTGTCTCCGGTCAATTTTAACCCTTTTTTTTGTAAATTTGGAGTGCTGTCAGTACAGAGAACAACGACAAAAATTGATGTTTCCTACACCATTTTCTCCTCTTTTAAAAATTTGCACCCCTTTGAATGGGGCAAGTTTTAAACCTGCTTTTAACCTCTTAACATCCTTGATGTGTCATTACAAGTGCACAGCCATGTGAGGCATTTTATTTAGTGAACATGGTGAATCTGACTGCAGTAGATGTGAAAGATATGAATACAAATGATGTTTATTTAGCTAGCTAACATATCTGTATTTATTTACTGTTTTCAGGCAAAGTCCACAGTAGTTGATTGTTGAGTTTGCGCGTGTGATCAATGCTAACTCGACAATCAACTACTGTGGACTTTCGACCGAAAACAGGAGTAATCTTTGACGGATGATCCAAAGTGGCCAGATGGGTGCCTTTGTAGATCGCAGAGCGCTCCGAGTCTGGTATCTCAGATAACGTCAACCATAGGTGTCTCTCAGCAGCGGTGAGAGAAGCCATGTTCCGCCCAATGGCCTTTGCAGTGGATTTCGCGGTGCGAAGAAGTAGTGTGGCAAGCTTTAGAAGGTAGCGCTGTCTTAGCCTGCCATCCAGCAGAGGGCGGGCAAAGATGGCCCGCTACAGCTTCTTCTACTGGAGGAAGAGAGTGATGTCCTCTGTCTTTAGTACCGTCCACCACAGAGAATGTTGCAGAGACAGAGGAACACAGGCTGAGAAAAAGGACGGGCCTGAAAAGACGGTGGAGCGTGGTCCCTTTGCAGGTTGACATTAGGGGTGTGCACGAATATTCGCATTTTCGAATATTCGATATGTAATTATTATTCGAAAAATAAAATACTATTCGAATTTTTAATATGTTACTTTGCTGGCTGTAAATGCAGTGAGTCCATGATAAATCCTAAGCACTAACTCGCAGTTATACTTAAATGGAATTTAAACGGAATTACTTTTTATCAAATTAATTAATTAATTAGTCTGAGTTATAATTTCATCACCATGAGAAATCACGAAATCCAAACAGTCAAATGAGGAAAGATAGCTGTCCATCACTGCATCACGAACTGCAGGTGAGCGCAGCTGGACCCCGCGTGATCCAACATGTTAACTTATCTAATAGCAAAATGATTTTGAGACATACTTCCTTTAAGTTTCGTTGAGAGAGACCGGTTTAAGAACAGAAAATGCAAAGTGCTGTTAGAAACACCGTTCTCTTGTGTCTCTGAAACATCTGTCAGCGCAGCGTCTTTTCGAGCCCTTTTATGAGCCCGAATATTCGAATGCAATATTTTTGAAAAATGCCCATCCCTAGTCGACATCAGGTGAAAGGTCATCTCGGTCATTTTATTTAAGGCTACATTATTATACATACATTTTACTAACATTTAGATTCGGCATAGCCAGGCATTCTAGCCTGACTTCGTCATACTCATATTGTTGTCGGAATATGAGTCTGAAACTGCTTCATAGGGCTTTGATTATGAGGCGTGTCTTAACCGAACCAGGAAAAAAACAAACAAACTCTGCACTCAATTGTATAGTCAGTAAACCTACAACCAATCAGAGCAATGCAGTAAGTCAACTACTTCGGGCTGGCATCCAGACTACAGGCATTCACAAAAGGGTCTTTAATTACAAAAAGAAAAAAAAAAATTATTTGACAAAAGGGCACCTATGGGCAAGCTCAAGCACCTGTCCCCTGAAAACTATCAACTAAATAGAGAATATCTTACTATTCTTACATCTTACTATTCTTTTTCTTACTATCTTGCTATTCTTACTATTGGCAGATAAATTAATGATTGACAGAAAACAAGCTTTTCACAGTCCATTTTGAGAATGAATGGGGATCATAGCGGACGGCGGCACAAACGGAAGTATCGCTACCCTACTCCTGGTCTCTGTCGCCATTTTGTGAAATGGGCATATTGATTGTTTGCAACAGTTGAACTCGTTTTAATTGATGGTCCCAATACAGTCAATTTTCTTCTTTCACAAGGTGTAATGAAATAGCTGTCTCAGATCCTCCTTACGAACTTAGACGTTCAGTATAGTGTCCTGCTACTGTGCCCACTGATCTGTTCATTTAGAACCCCACTCTTGTGTTATCTCAGGTTACAGTACATCTGTTTATTCCCATATTGTAATATTTGTTTTGTAGACTAGCAGAACAGTTTAACCCGATTTAAGATATAGGTATTTCTTTCTGCAGGGTAACTACAGTGTAAGACAAAATAGAGAATATACACTCACCGGCCACTTTATTAGGTACACCTGTCCAACTGCTCGTTAACACTTAATTTCTAAGCAGCCAATCACATGGCGGCAACTCAGTGCATTTAGGCATGTAGACATGGTCAAGACAATCTCCTGCAGTTCAAACCGAGCATCAGTATGGGGAAGAAAGGTGATTTGAGTGACTTTGAACGTGGCATGATTGTTGGTGCCAGAAGGGCTGGTCTGAGTATTTCAGAAACTGCTAATCTACTGGGATTTTCACGCACAACCATCTCTAGGGTTTACAGAGAATGGTCCGAAAAAGAAAAAACATCCAGTGAGCGGCAGTTCTGTGGGCGGAAATGCCTTGCTGATGCCAGAGGTCAGAGGAGAATGGCCAGACTGGTTCGAGCTGATAGAAGGGCAACAGTGACTCAAATAACCACCTGTTACAACCAAGGTGGGCAGAAGAGCATCTCTGAACGCACAGTACGTCGAACTTTGAGGCAGATGGGCTACAGCAGCAGAAGACCACACCGGGTGCCACTCCTTTCAGCTAAGAACAGGAAACTGAGGCTACAATTTGCACAAGCTCATCGAAATTGGACAATAGAAGATTGGAAAAACGTTGCCTGGTCTGATGAGTCTCGATTTCTGCTGCGACATTCGGATGGTAGGGTCAGAATTTGGCGTCTACAACATGAAAGCATGGATCCATCCTGCCTTGTATCAACGGTTCAGGCTGGTGGTGGTGGTGTCATGGTGTGGGGAATATTTTCTTGGCACTCTTTGGGCCCCTTGGTACCAATTGAGCATCGTTGCAACGCCACAGCCTACCTGAGTATTGTTGCTGACCATGTCCATCCCTTTATGACCACAATGTACCCAACTTCTGATGGCTACTTTCAGCAGGATAATGGACCATGTCATAAAGCTGGAATCATCTCAGACTGGTTTCTTGAACATGACAATGAGTTCGCTGTACTCAAATGGCCCCCACAGTCACCAGATCTCAATCCAATAGAGCATCTTTGGGATGTGGTGGAACGGGAGATTCGCATCATGGATGTGCAGCCGACAAATCTGCGGCAACTGTGTGATGCCATCATGTCAATATGGACCAAACTCCCTGAGGAATGCTTCCAGCACCTTGTTGAATCTATGCCACGAAGAATTGAGGCAGTTCTGAAGGCAAAAGGGGGTCCAACCCGTTACTAGCATGGGGTACCTAATAAAGTGGCCGGTGAGTGTATGTAAAAATGCATATATAATGGCTTGTTGGAAAATGGTGGGTAAAATACGTAAATACGTTTTGAACTTTATGCCTGTTGTCACAGGCAGAGAAATGCTCAATAGGACTGAAGTTGAGAGGAGACTATTGGGTATGAAGCATTTACATGTCACAACATGTAACCTAGATAGATAAATAATTCATTTGACCCAGGCAAAGGCTGTTTTAAGAGGTCATCATATAGCTTCATAGGCAATGAGAAAGCTGACAGCAAGCAGGTCAAGTGTTGTCCTCAAAACCTTGTTTTTTTGAAAGGGTTAGCTTGGCAGCAGCTGTTGAAGTAAGCAGGGAAGTGACCTGCTCAGTAAACCATAAATAAGTCTGAAGAATATGAAATGACTTTGTAGGAACGGATGTTGTTTACATTTCACTTTGCGTTGGTAGACTTATCGCAAGTTGAATGAGTACCATTATTTACTAATTACTTAAATTATCCCATGCTTTGGTAAACAATTATATAAAATTACTTAAAACTGACAGTCATTTTCTGTCATATAGCCTATACTTTGTATGTCATACAGCTTTGCATGTAATCATTTTGACTTTTATCTTATAATAATAATAATAATAATTATTATTATTATTATTATTAGTGGTGCATAATATATTGGCCGCGATATAATATCGGCCGATTTGGTCAATTTTTGACACATCGGAATCGTTCCGATGGCAAAATAGGGCCAATGTTTTCAGTCTTTGCTGCCTTAGGATATAATGACATGAAGAAATTCATCTCTAGAGCCGCTCTGAAAGTCACTTCATGAGCATTTTACCATTTAATTTGAGAAAAACTATCATCATATACACAGAAACTCAGGTCTTCATGGCAACCCGTCAAAATTAAAGTTTGGTTTAACTTGGGAAAGTTTATAGAAATAATTATAGGCTACTGTACAGTAGATTTAGCTACGTCTCCATGAATTGAAAGTACTACTACTACTACTACTACTACTACTACTAATAATAATAATAATGTGTGCATAGAAGGTTGTTTATTTTACACTAGATTAAAAAAAATCTTTGTTATATATGACAATAACTTGTGTTTAATTGAGAAAATCATTTGCAGATTAAAATATTTTTTTTCACGCTTACCTTATATGGGAGTTCACTTTTATTTCCTTCTATGTTAACAGTTTAAATGTTTGTCATTAACTGTTGGAAATTAATTATTTTATTTTCTGTAAGGCAACTGAATTGATTGATAGAGTTGCATGTACAAAAACTGGGAAAACTAAGTGTGCAAACAAACAGTGAAGAGGTGGCTCATGGAGGCAGACAGAAGGAGTTTCTAGTGAATAAAATGGATCGCTGAGTGAGAAAAGGGAGATGAATACAGTTTAATGGAGAATTACATTTCCTTATATTTCTTTTAGGGCCAGTAAAAATATAGAAGGGGCCAGAAAAATTCTGATCTATTTTTATGTTGAGCCCTGCCATGAAGCAGGTTTAGGTGTTTAGCCAGGTGTGTTTCAGTTTATATTGCACCAACCCTGGGTTTTAGGTACCATGAAAGGGACTCAGCTTTTTCTGGTGTTCGTCACCATACATGTAGTACACTCTATGGCTAAACTGCTCCAGGGTTATGTTCTGGGTAAGCAATACCAAACTGAAATTGAACCAAGTGATTGACTTGCTACTGATGTCACACTATCATGTGCACATGCTCCATGAACTCTGAAAAAAGCCTGAGCTAATGAAAGAGTTGATGATCAGTGTAGGGATGCACGATATAGGATTTTGGCCAATATTCGATATGCCGATATTTTCAAACTAATTTTGCCCGATGCCAGATTTCGAATATCCGATATATTTGTATTTTTTTAAGTGCAAAAAAGCTTTTTAAAGCTTCTATTAAAGTTCTCAGTCAAGAGCAGTGAGTGATTTCCTCTGTGTTTTGTTGTTTTATTAATATTAACGGATCGTTTCTACAAAAATTAAATTGTCATAATTTACTACTCTCTCAAGTTTCTTTCTTCTGTTGAAATTATAAAAGTTATTTGGAAGAATGTGGCTAACCAAACAGTTGCTGTACTCCAGTGACTTCCATAGTATATTTAAGCACAAGAAATAAATGAATACAGGTTTGGAACAACATTAGAGTGAGTAAATAATGACAGACTTTTTTATTTCTGGGTGCAGTATGTCTTTAAGGACAAGCGGCAGCATATTATTACTGTCTCTTCAAGAACTGCACGTGATGCGTCTGAATATGCACGTATTTGACAAGCAGATTTCTCTGTTTGCTTTCACTTTAGACATAACCAACTCTTGTTTATGTAAACCTTGTGTGCATTTGACTCGTATCAGCGCAATAAGACTTTGGAAGATTAGTCCCGTATGCAGGCGCTGTGACAGGCTTTTAGTTCCTGTGAGCGTCTGGTGAACGCACTCAGAAGAGGATGTTAAACAGCTGCATCAAGCATAGCACGTGAATGATATGTTTACCTAGCAAGAGCTTTGACGCACATGCAAATAAAGAACTTTTGTGAATTGCGGTGTCCCGTGAGTGTAAAGGGGTCGCACAACGAGAGAGCGCAGCGCCGCGTCCGTCTAGGACAACTCCAGGTAACTTATCGTACACCGGACGCGCACTTTCTCACCAGTGTATGGCCAGCAATATTGTTATGTTTAATGACATGAAATGATGAAGATAATGTATGTTATGTTATGATTGTACTGTACAATTAAATACAATTGTTGCCGAGTCTGCCGTCTGAAAACTTTACCTCAGAGCATCCGTTAACTGAGTGAAGGTGTCAGAATTGAACTGATAGAATGCAATATAGCCTACTATAATTTCTCTTCAAAAGCAGATCGTGGAGAGATTTAATCGTCCACGAATCAGAAACCGTGAGACGCACGCACACCCCTAGTTGGAAGTTTAATTCTGCTGGCGCTCATGCTTTGTTCGTGATCGTCACATGCGCATAGGAAACACACCACCCAATCGGCAAGGCTCCATCGGCAGAAATATTCATATCGGCCGATGCCGATGATGGTCATTTTAAGCTTTTATCTGCCGATACCGATGTTGTCCCGATATTATTGTGCATCCTTGAGATCAGTGTCATGGTACCAACAGAGCCTGAATTAGTTTGGTTTTGTCACTTTGAAACTAATTCTGTAAACCTGCGTTTGTTTTACCACCATTATGGAATGGGCCTCTGGCCAAAGTATGTTTGTATTATTTAACATTTCATTACTGCAGGTTTGTGTAATACTTTGAGCTTGCATTTCCCTGTTTTATTCATTTTGATGAATAGCCTACTGATTTTCTTTTGTGTAAGTGAGATGAGTAAATGTATGCTCCCATTTAGTCTTGGACTACAATTAGCATCATGGTCACACAGCACAAACAACGCCTCTGCACTTACACCTGATTTCTCTCAACATGAGGAGAGGAGCTGTCAGTCAATAAATGGGAAAACAAAGTAACTTGCTTCACTACTTTAAAAAAGTAACTTTTTAGTTACTTTTCAAAGTTACTTGAAAAAAGTGATCTGATTACATATCTCATGTTACTTGTAATGTGTTACCCCCAACACTACTTATAATTATAACTTTGTCATAATTTTAAACTTTTTAGATGTAAATTTTGTAAAAGATTTTTTAAATCTCATAATTATGATTTATCAAAGCAAATATGTATATAAAATATACATTTTTCTATAAATTGTTGTATTATATTGTTTAGTACTATATAGTATTGTGTAGTGGTTATGAGTTTTTATAGCTCAAAGTGCAATACTAGATAATGGATGCCTTCCATGATACAAGATACAGTTAAAGTAACATCATTTAGTAAAACTTCTTCTTAATCCATTTGAAACGGCGTTTTCATTCAACTGCTCTTATGTATTGCCGTGGGACAGCAAATGTGAGTACATTTTCAGTCATCTTTGCAGTACTGTGATATAAGGCATAATATATATATATATATATATATATATATATATATATATATATATATATATATAGTATATTGTTTGGTTGACGGCTTCCAATTCGGACCTCTCCAATTATGTGCGACCCAAATTTATTTTATGAGCTTGGGGAAGAAAATAATAAAAATTAAATAAATACACGAATAAAAAAAAACTTTGAGGCAAACTATTTTACACATCGTTCGTCAAACTGAACTATAATACATATACAATGTATAATATTTATGTTTTTTTTTTTGGACACTTTTATTCATGTACGCCCACATACAAATGCATGCATTAGGCACGCATACACCACATGATACGTTAAAGTGTAACCTCCATCCACCTTCCCAAGTTTCATTAAAAATCATCCTAAATCCCAATCCCCTCTTCGGTTGTCTACCACTTCTTTCGCCATGTATTTGTTCGTTTCTTTTATTATTTTATGCAATGAACACTCTAATCTGCTGCGCTTCATATCTCCAGCGCTCCGGACAGCTTGTCTGGGACAAATGGAATTTTGAAGGACAAAGTAAAAAATAATTCCACTTGCCTGAACGGACAAGTAGTCTGATTAGAACATCAATAACAAACAAAAAAAATTATAACTTGGGAATCACTAAACCGAGAGAATTGATTCTGAATTTATTAAATTTATTTGTAATTGCGATCGAATTGTGGATAATTGACAGTGAGGGTCCGCTGTTGACGCTCGCACAGCCTCTCGAGGAGTATATATTCCAAAAGCTACGTTTTCTTTGACTTAAGTCTCAGTGTGGATGGAAGGCCAAACCGGGAGAGAAAAATATACGTTTTCAAACGAAAATGCATTAGTGTGGACATGGCCTGATTTACCAGATTTCCCTCTGAAGAAGGTCCACCTGGCAGTACATTCTTCGCCTGTTCGACACCATCACATGGTGGGCGCTCGCATCCATTGATTGCTTCACCCGTGTTTTTTTTTTTTTCGGGAGTCTCCTCGGGAATGGAACATATCTGTCCATTCTCAGTAGAGTACTTTTTTAATGAAAAGCATAGCACTGCTGCACAAGGTGTTTGGCAAAGCTTCATTGTGTGGGTGCCAGAAGTTGCATTACAGCACCGTTTTATACTTAAACAGTATTCTCTGAAATGACTTGGCTGACAATATTGAGTCAAATGTACATTCACATCAAATATGTCAAGTTCATAAAAAAAGTATGATTTTAGTAATAGTTCACTTACAGTGTGCTTCTTTATGAGACTGCCAATAAATTCAAAGCCAACCTTGAGGAAAAAATAAATAAGGTGATGTATAAAAATATAAAAATTAGTGATATTATTTTACGACTTACAAGTTGGGCTGTCAATTGATTAAAAATGCAATCAAATTAATTACATGATATTATCACAAATAATCTCACACATCTGACTTTGCTTAGAAAAGCACTCAAATTAAAATCTTTCAAAGTCATGTCATTTAACGTCCATGCTCAATTGGTGTATTAAATGGACTTGCTGTACTTAGTTTTAAACAGTTTATCTATTGCATGGACTGTGTTTTTTGTCATATCGATGTTTCTATTCTAGTATCAACAGACAACTTAAGCCATGATTTACACATGTAAGAATAGGCCTCAGATATAGATTGCCACTGCCAGAAAATAGGTGAATTGTCCTGTTAAACCAACGATTGTGAATTAATTTTATTTCTGCATTTGACTTAATGTGTGAGGAAAGCCACCTCTTTCTGTTAAGACCAATCATTAGCAATCTCCTTGACAGTGTGCTACATTATTTGCCAATGAGGCCTCTTCAGACATTCACCAGGATACATAATCTGGAGTACAGTAAAATGGACAGTTTTAATTATTCTTGACAGGCACGCAAATTACTTTTAATAAAGCTGAATTCTTAGCCAGTCTGACATACTGTTAACTACATGAACAGAGGAGAGGGTAAGAGAATATCACTGCCTGAGATTTTTAGTTGGAGAAATGCTTAACTAAGATGATTCATTTTGTTGTGAGCCAGGCTGACTGTCAGGAAGCAGACTTTGACAAGGAAAACCGAACTCTGACCTTCAATTAGACTCTCGAATGATAATGCTGTGTGGAGAAACTAGGAAAAAAGCGTCAGTGCGAAAAAATCAATAGCTCATTTTCTCCTTTTTCGTATAGGGATTTTGATGTTTGCTGAGATAAAGGCCGACAAGAATTAGCGAATGAGAGTGTTGAAATGAACTTGAAAAGCAGAGAAATTGTCACGATCACATGGACTCAATTCATTTTGTCCACAATTTACTTTTTTTTTTGCAGTATTTTGGGAATGTTTTAACATGAGTCATCCAGTGAGGAAAACTAGAATCATTATAGTATGTAACTAAATACAGCGACAAACACCCACATACATATGATTTTTGTCAAAATAAATTGGTTCTAATAATTGTGGCATTTTCAATAGTCATTGTTTTTGTTTTAAATGTCTTTTTATTATGATTGATGATGATGATTATTATTCAAAGGAAATAATCTGTTTTCTTATTTTGCTATTTTTTTTATTTTAGTGTTCGTTAAGTATAAATAACCTTGCTGTGTGTCGAGTATTAGGTTTAATCAAGGCTAATTGTCAGAAGGGCTAAATCTAAAAAACTAGAGTCATAAACAAGTACATAATTATGTGAGTTTCTCCAGCAGTGCTTTTGCATGTTGTTTCAAACTAGTTAGTTCAAGACTGAGTTAATAAAAATGATTAAGGCCTTTACAATTTATTAATTAAAATATCTTGCTGGACAAAACAATGTTTTATTATATTTTAATGCCACTTTTTATATTTGTGCTGATTAATTGATTGTTTTGTTTTATAATTGTTATAAAAATTTAGCTGAAAATCTGTTGACTATAGCAGCTTCCTTTGCTGATAACATGTCCTGTTGCTGGTAAACTAGTGGATTGATTTGATTGATTGATTGAAGTCAGAGACTTTAAGGTCTGCGTAAACTGGAATAAAAAGTGTGACAGCTATAGCCTTCGGTTTCCTTTATGCATTTTCTTGGTAGCTCATGCAGCACAACTTTTGTCGAATATTTTTGTTGCTCATTTCTGGTTTGTAATTCCTGTCAGAATTGCATCTAACTTATGTGTAATGACAAATAAAACTACAGGCACAGATCTTTAAAGTGAGGAGTCATATTGTGTGCGTATGTAAAGAGATGGAGTCTCTCAAGCGTGCCTTCCCCATCTCCCTGATGTGTCTGCTCTCTTATGCTCTTCTGACAGTCCTGTTTCCTGCTATGCTAATCTCCCCAAGAGAGCTGCAGAACGTGTGTGTGTGTGTTTATGAAAAAAAAATCATCAGAAACACTCAAATCTCTTACACGGCATGTACAATTGCAGGAGCACAAAAAACGTAAATCGTGGTGCAATCACAGCTCACTTTGCACATAGCAATCAATTTCTCTTTATCTCCATACAACCTGTTTTATTTATTTATTTATTTTTTTGCTTGGTTTATCTTTAGGTGGTGTTCAAGCAATGTCTAGACATATAAAAATTGCCCAAGAAATAGAGAGAGATGTGGTGGAGAAAGAACGAGAGAGAGAGGGATAGGGTGGGGTTAAAATACTCTTAAATCAAACTCTCCTTCATTCCTAATAGTGAAGTAGAGCAAACACTTGCAGCGTTTGATCTGAGACATTGATGACATAAAGATTAGACGATGCTACAGATGCCACAGTCCCTAACCAGGCTGCCGGGTCTCTAATGAGTCCTGAGCCGTGTGAATGTTAAGTGGCATGTGTAAGGTCCCAGGGTACAGTTGTTTGCAGTCAAAGGAATAGAGCTGAACTCCCTAAACACCTGCTCCATGACAGTTCTGCACCTCCCATCCAACTGGAGAAAGCTGTCTTGTTTGTTGCCAGATCCGCAGTGAGCAGGTTGCACTGCATCTTAAAATAAAGCAGAAGCACCACAACATCATGGAAAATTAATCAGCCGCTACAAGGCTGTGGAGTTCAATGAAAAGCCTGAGCTTTACTGCTGCAGATGAAGATGAAGATGAAGGAACGGCACGCTGTATAACAACAGTCCGATTCCTGCGGGGTCTGAAACAACTGAAAAGTGTTTTTGATGGTCAGAAGTTGATTGGGGGAAACTTTGGAAATGCAGTGTACAGAAGTAGGGTGAATCTGGGACATATTTTGCACTATTTCTGTGACTTATTTAACTTACTGTCATATCACACCACTTCAGTGCTATGAATGAGATGCTGTGCATAGTCAAGAGGTTTTCTTACATCTGCTTATTCTTACCTCATCTACTTTTGATTATCTGGGACAATCTTCTAAGTCTGTAATCTTTGAGCCTCTTTGACTCAATCAAAGAGAGTTTAGATTAATTTAAATGTGACTTGTAATATTGTAATATCTGAACTTTGCAACAACAGAAAACAAGAAAAAAAAATAGAAACAAAGAAACAAAAACGGGGATGCAAAGTTTGACTGAGTTCTGGCAAGGTTCTCTCAAAGTTATAAGCAAGCATCCTTCCAATAATTGTATGGTCATAACTTCCATTACACGAGAGTAGATGTTAAAACTCGGCTTTCGCCAAGATAAGCACAAACTAAGACGTAGCTTTACAGTAAACTATGCTTCTCCATCCATTTACGCTTCTTTCCATATTAGGGGTGTAACGGTTCACAAAATTTACGGTTCGGTTCGATACGAATACACTTGTGTCACGGTTCGGTTCGGTACGTTTCAAAAACAGCAAAAAGAAAGAAATGGCAGAGAAATTTCCTTGATTTAATTTTTTTAATTATATTTTTATTAAAACTAACATCATAAAGTATGATATTTTTTAACTTTGAGCAATGATGGAACTATACTTGACTTTTCTTAGGAGCATATAAAACAAAACAGCTTCTTGGACAAAATGAAATGTGATATTGTAGTAATTATAAACAAAGGTTTATTTTAGTTTAGATTAACATTTGAGGGTAGCAATTGTATTGATAATGTCAAAATACAACCGACGTGATGTTACTTGAAAGCATTATAGCTTACTATTCCTGCCAAACTTACAGATAGTAGTGTTATACAGTAAATCCTTGGTGATGTTCCTGATCTGTGGATAGTTCATTCATGGCACAATGTTTCTTCCTGGTTTCCACGTCAGCGCTGTTTGATCCGTTAATAACGGAGAAATGTGAATGTTTCTCACTAGATCTCGCAGCGATGTTATTACTTCAGTGGCGAATTCAAATGTTTACTTTACTGGATTTGGCTGTGTAGTAACAGTGCTGATGATGAAGATCGGCTCGTGCTGTATTGGTCCAAACTGATGAACGGTCATCCAAACAACCACACAATAACGACTAGCTCAGTTTCGTTGCGCTTACATTAATGAATGTGATATCTCTGAGGAACCGGGTTGTAGAGTGTGCCACGAATCCTTGACAACCCGCCTCCACTGGATAAACCTGAACTCTCCATCCTTGCTGTTGTGCTTCAGTGGCTTGATAAGAATACCCCAGTTTCTTCGTCTCATATGCCTTATCTACAGCATCCTTTCATGGCACTGTTAACTCTATCAGTTGAACAATGCATGCTGATCCAGACTACAAAACAATATCTGGTCGGAGGTTAGTTGTGGCAATCTCAGGTGGAAAAATATAAGTTCAGCCAGCATTTTCCAGTCACTAGCAGCTTTCAGTTGTCCTGGGTGAGAATTGGTTTTAACAACTTTTCTTGGTGGTTGCTCGCGGAGCGGAGGAATATTGTCTTGTGTGTAATGTCTTGCTAGAACAGGCGGCAGCTTATTGGTCATGGCGCCAAGTAAACCGACCTTGGCTAAGAGCCACCTTACATCCTGCCAAAATGTGCCTTAATGTGGCAGGTGATGAAACACAAAGGACAAGAGGGATTCTCTCCTACCCAGAGATTTAGGTTCTGTGGTGATGGGAGAGAACATCATATGTTGACCTGATAAGGAAACTGATCCTACTCTCTTCCATTGACCAAAGGTCTTGCTAGCCCATCTTGCGTCGTTCCACACTCTCCCATCTCATCTGCTTGGCCTGGGAAATGCCCTTTATACAGCTCATCCTTTCCTTCTGCTTTCACACCTCATTGACTTCCAGCTTCCTCTTTTGAGCTGGGCCTGCCTTGTCCTATTTAGGAGGAGCTAAACTGAGCACAAAACCCCCTCTTCCATGCTGTACCTGTCCCACGATATCCCCAATTTAAAGGGCAGCCTTTGCCTCTACCACAGATTTCTTTGCTGACCACTTTCTACCAGTTTTTTAACACAGGTGCTGCCTTCCTTACTCATATGTCACGTGACTCTACTAAGATTATTTTCAGTCTGACCTTGGCACACTTATACTCCTCGGTTAAAGCAGAGACTGGCAGCTGCAACATTCCTTTACTATACAGCCCCACTCAGCTTGGAACTCCCAACCATTTCCTGAATGTATGAACAATTCCAGCCTATTCACTGTTGTCAAAGAAATCTCATACACAGTCAGTGGCAACAGCAACATCAGCAGTAGACCAAACTGAAAGCAACAGAATTTTAGTTTGCCTGGCAGAGCACAGTTGTTTGTGTTCTTCAATCCTTCCACTGCTTGTCGTCCAACTTCTCACTCTGAAATGTGTCCTTAAGATCCCCATCGTATCATCTCCCAAGACTCTTCACTGCCTTCTCAGAAACTGTTGGTATTTCCTCACCATTAATGAAGAATGTTTTATCTACTACCTTTCGTTTAACTATCGAGATGCTCCACGTAGTGCTGAATTCTGGAGTTCAGAAACTAAATTGCAAATCTCCAAAAAAGGCTTTCACTAAATGTTTTATTGACATTGGTACTCTGGAAAAAAAAAATCAGACGCTGCCCAAAGAAGCTCGTTTTGCACTAAACCATATGCATTAGCCAAATCCAGGACTGCCACACGGAGCTCCTTCCCTCTCCTTTTAACCCTGGAATGCCTGCTTTTTGAACTGAATTGTCAATGAAGCCATTCTTTGATAGGTAGGTGGACAATCTCTGGGGAGTAATGCAAAAGAAAATCTTACCTTCAATGTTTAATAGTGAAATAGGACAAAAATGACTGATGCCTGTAGCATCTTTTTCTTTGGGCATAAAGCCTGCTCTGCGCCATGCTTTAGGTACAACCTGTTTTTCCTATGCCACTTCCACAGAATTTGTAGAACTGCTGAGGCACTCGTGTACATAACTCCATTAGGCCCTGGGATGCTCTACTGTACCTCTTTCCACTTAGGTGCACAGACTTCCATTTGGTATTCTGATGGATTGATAGGTGGCATGTCTGATGGGACTGACATAGGCTCATTTTTATATCTGTTTGCATTTCCTCCAAATATCTCTCTTGCTCAACCCTAGATTCTTTTAAAATGCTATTCTTCTCACTGGTAAATAACTTCTTTACAAATTTGAATGGGTCTTTACAGAACGTTCCTTCTTTTTCACGTTCCTTCTTTTTTTAGTGTTTCCGCTCAGCTCTGTGTAATGTTGCCAGCTTATCTCTTTATGGCCCTTTGTAAGAGATTGAGTCTCTCCTTCTGACTCAATTCTGCTCTTTTCCATTGCTTCATCAGCTGTCTCCTTCTCTAACTAACCCTTCAGTTTTCTGCTGTTGTCTAGACATTCCAGGAGTAGACTTTTTCCTTCCTTTTTCCCACACCAAACCTCTCACTTCCAAAATGCGTAAATGATGTCCCCAAATTCCTCCAACTTCTTTTCAACTGTACCAGTTAATCTTTCCAGTGCAAAGCATAGATCTTTGTTTACAGTGTCCCATTGACTTTTCTCACAAGCTCTTGGCCATCTAACTCCAGGCCTATGCCTGTTGAGGTTTTTTTTTTCTCTTATGCTGGTTAGTCTGACCAGGTTCACAAGTATTAATATTTCATCATTGATTGTGCAAGCACTTTTTTATTCCTCTCCTCTATGACAGGGGTGCTGCTATCCTGCGAGCTGTGGTTTGCTTCCTGTCGCTGGATTTCATTCGACTGACTTGACTGACTTCGTAAGGAGTACAGATCAATGCGAGGCACGAAAATGAAGCATTCAATGTTCCCTTGATGAACCCTCAAACGTTGTCCACCTTGCTCCAGCCACAGACATAAACTTGGAGTTCAATGACTTTACTAACTGCAGATCTTGAACTAGTCATACTCTCCATACTCATATCTGTTTAAATTCCTAAGTTGTTAACCATGTTGTCCCGTCCCCGCTCTTGCAGACTCTAGGGTGTTTTTCTTTAATTTTCTCAGAAGGGCGGGTGTCTTAATCATCCTGTAAACAGAGCTGGATACTGCCAACAAGGGCAGCTAACCCTTACCAGCCCCATTTGGGTCTCTTTTCAGTCCCATTTGGGGTCTCCTGGCTGTAAATGGACTGCATTTATGTAGCGCTTTCACAGTGGCCACCAAAGTGCTTTACATTTTGCCACACATTCACCCATTCATACACTCATTCATACACCGACGGCGGTGTTAGCCATGTGTTGGGAACTTTTTCCATGTAGAAAAGTTAGAAGCTATGGAGACCAGGAGAAAATGGACGTTTTCCAAGCATAAGTTCTTTATTGCTGGTAGCTGCAGTCATTTCAACATTTTCTGACTGTAACAGAACTTTGCATTGTAGTTTATACATCTCATACATCAAGGCGGAGACACTGAAACAAAGCAAATGTAAATGATTCAGCTGGTTACCTGGGTTAGAAATTCTCAACGGGCCTGAAAATTATTACCCGACTCTGACCCTGGCCCGTGGCTTTTGAAGCCCGACCCGATGTAACCCGACACATCAACATGAATTATCCGCCCGAACCCGGCCCGCGGCCCGACTCTGGACGCGCACGCGCTTCTAGTACAGTCTATTGCCGTCTGCAGCGTCTATTCATTCCGGTGAAATCACAAAATAAAATGAGCACAAACTTAGAAAGGTTGACTTACTAGTCCATCAACAAGATCGCCAGGTCAGCATCACCATTGCATCCAGTGCTGCTTTTGAGCTCGCGCCAATGAGTATAAAGCTCGACCGAGAGCGGGACTCCTGTCAGGTTTCTCACGCAGTCAGATACTCTTTTCCTTTTCCTAGTCTTCCGACCGCGTTTTGAAACCAGCAGGCGGGCTACGAGTTTTGAAACAAAATAGACCTAGCCTACAAACATAATCATGTGCTTATAATAGGCATCGTGGAGGAAGATCAGTGCGTCCACAGTGGATAGACTGAGGCGTGTTCTCCTCTTGCCAGCCACCCGCGATGGACTTTGCACGCAGCAGCCAGACTTTCTTTACGGTGAACAGCAGCGATGATTATAATAATTTGTTTGTTTTTTTTACCGAAAGATTAAGCCCGAGGTTCGACCTCGAACCCGAGTCATTTGCTTATATTTTTCGAACCCGAAGCCGGCCCGAACCGCGGGTCCCGTCGGTGTTTGTCTGGGCCGACTCGAACCCGTTGAGAACTCTAACCTGGGTTCATCAGCAGAGCAGTAATGGGTTCACTTTTTGTGATGTCCTGATGGTTGGGAGTAGTACAACAATCTTGATCATGTCTGATGGATGACTGAAGGTTCCGTATGAGGGTCTCTGCGTTGTGTATTTATTTATTTTTTATTCATCCTGTTTTGATAGTTGGCTCGGCAATGGGTCTTGTTGTTTCCTGGAAGTGGTGTATTCTTACGCAGGTGAATAGATCGGGTCGTATGGGTCTCGGGACTAAGTGGTATCTGCTCAGAGGAAGAAAGAAAACAAAAGACAGGAGAGCAGTATTTCTTCAAAGACTATGGTTGTATCCTGCTGAGTAAACACTGAGTCTGCTATTGTTCCCTCTTTCCCTATTTTTGTAATTCTTGACACCTTAAGAACACAGTGAGGTGAGGATTTGTCTAAATGGATGGGGAAACATGTGAGGGAGTCTTCACCAAAGGGTTGGCCCCCAAAGCCTGTTGCATTTGGTTCTTCCCTTGGCTCCTCATTGGTTTGTGTCCTGTCATATCCCTGTTGGTGGGGAATACTTTACAATGTGACTCATGAGACCAAGGCGCCATCCAGCTTGTCGGGAACAGCTGTGTTTGGTGTCTTGCTCATGGACACCTTGACACTTGGTCAGGTGAAACCAGGGATTGAACCACCAAACTTCCGGTTTGTAGACAACTTACATGAACCACTTAGCCACTGCTGCCCCGCACTGAGCCTCTGTCTTTCCCTTGTTTCCAGCAGCACTATTCACCAAAGTCACTGGAAGTATCCAGATCTTGCAGAAGATTCAACCATGTTTCAGAATGTTCAGAGAATATTCCAAAGTAGCATTCTCATAATGTTTGCTGAATGATAAAATGTAATGTTCCCTTAACGCTTGCATAACCAAACAGAATAAACATTTTAAATATTTTATGGATATATTATTATAACATTCAGACTGTTAGCAAACTCTTCTTATAACATTCTTGGAAAAGAAATCATATACAAAAATTTAAATTCGTATACATTTAAATTAGTTTGTTCTAAAGTGTATTTATGTCTCCCAATATTATAATGTGCACTGCATAAAAAATATATAAATTTTGGGATTTGCTCAATACTGCATTTAACTGTGTTATATTAATAAATTATTAGTGGTTTTAACTTTACATGGGTGTTAAATGATGGCTATAGTAATCTGAAATGTAAAATTGGGAGAATTCGAAATGACTGGCCCAGTATTGCTACAGATTCTTTTAAAAATATAAATTACCTGGTTTTACTTGTCAATAATAATAATTACATTAATTTATAATTACATGCATTTATTAATACAAACAAAACAACTGATATGGGTTAAATCAGGTAGAAACCGCTTTGTGTGGTAACAATATTGAATTGCTTGTTTTTCTTTCTTTATTTATTTGTTTTATTTTTTAGTGATATGATGATATATCATGCATGTCATTCTAAATATTGAATAACTGTGTAACAAAAAATGTTTTAACCCTATTACCCTAATTCACCTTACATAAAAAGAATCATTCTTTCCTGTCATCAAGACATCTTCCCTGTCATCCAGTGATTTTATGACTGGTTTTGTACCATGATCAATAGTCTTCGACAGATCTGTCTGGCATTCGAGAGAAATGCATTTACTGTGGCTCTCATGAGGGAAATCTCTGTCAGCAGATATATCTTTGAATTTGTGCTTCACAGCTGTGACACATGCCAAAACAGTAACAGAAATGTGACTATGGCATGGAAGGGAGGTGTCAGTTATTGAATGACCTCTTAGTATATTGGTGGAAAGGAATGAGGTGTCACAGCAAGCAGTGGTAATAGACTGGAATACATTAAATAATGGGGAGGATCCAGTGAGCTGGAACCAATCTGCGCTTTCTTGAAGGTTCAGGGACCACCAAAACCTGACTGCATGCTGGGTATCTTGATTGTGTGTTAGCGATCTGGAATGCGCAGAGCAGACGGGAACGATAAATGACCTCAGCTTTGGTATTCATTTCAATGAGACCCTATCAGTACAACATAGAGGAGCAATAAAATTGAACTCCATGAATTCAATCAGTGCCGAGTATATGTAATGGCACTTATTTATTTCTTTTTTTGTACCTTGTTGACATCTCATAATACTTATGTAAGCAGAGAATAAGACTTCAAGCTATGCTAGTAACAATTTGTGTAGCTTTTGTTGCAGATGAAATAAGCATAAGCAAAATAAGCATATTAGCATAATAGTCAAAAAAGGCAATACATTTAGAAATGGAAAGATGTAATTATGTTTGCAGTGTGTCATAGAAAAATAGCCTGCTACCTTTAACATGTTTCCACACTGATTTCCTCCAGATTTCATAGATTCTCATTCTTCTCATATAACGTCATGAACTTATTTTTTTCTGCTATTTCACATTTGTTACACAATATATACAATTAGAAAAGGTATAATTTCAAGATTAATACTATTATTATAAAATCTCATGGTAGATAATTAAAAATCTTTAATGTAGATAATCTTGATTTTTTTTTTTCCATTTTATTAAATTATTATATATTTTTTGTTTTATCTTTGAACTCAAGACCCACTCACTTTTATGCAAAATCAGTGCATAAAATATTGGTGTGAGATTTTAGAATGTATTCTTTTAATGGACAAATATGTTAACCAAACCTGGAAAGAAAAAAAAAATTATATATATATATTTTTTTCAATGTCCTGTTCATCCAAAACATGAGAAAGGCTGTTTTCTCAGTGTGATCCTGTTGATTGATTCTATAATAGGACGCTCTGACACATTCATCCATGACTTCTTCATGAAAGAACATTACTCCCTTATCTATGTGTCTTGTGAGGATTTCTTTGACATTTCAAAGGCTTTCTATCCAAGTACACCTCGCAAGTCAACTTAAACAACTAATCTCAAAGCATCAGGATGCATCAGGGCTGAAAGCTGCCTAGATCTGCAGTTTTGTCCTCCTTGGAATTGCAGCTACTCCTACTGATCAACATAGTCATCTTTGGGAGACTATGGCACAAAGGCACATGTGTTGCTAGGGCACAATAATAGAAGACTATTCTGAGTTCAAAGGACCTCAAGTTTGATACACTGTAGCATATTTCTGAAGGACTACACTCTATTTGCAGATACTGTAACACATATTTCATGGACTGACAGAATGGTGAAGAGCGCCTAAAGCTCTAGGCTGGTAATCATTGGTTGCTGGATTTATGCTGAACATTATTTGGGTGGAGTGGAGGTCCAAGCAAATGTCTACTACAGATTTCAGTGTTTGTTTCTTTTGGAGACTTTGGAACTTTTCCTCAGTCTGTAAAACAAATGCATTTTTAAATGTTTTGAGATCAGCTATGTTTGGTCTATATGTAGTTTGTAGTCATGACTACCACTGTTTACATGTACACCATCCATATCAATCTATAAAAAATTAGCTAATCATAATTTATATATTTTATATATATATATGTGTGTGTGTGTGTGTGTGTGTGTGTTTTCAACGTAAAAGCATAAATATACACATTGGCCCTCATTTATCAAAAGTGCGTACCCCAAATTTCCACTGTACACCTGGCGTACACCCAAAACCACGGTGACTTTGAGATTTATCAATATGGACGTTGGCATACGGCACGCTCAAATCCTACACTCAGCTCAGGAGGTGGTGTACGCACGTTTTGAGTTAGTGCGGAAATGCGACGAAATTCCTGAACACCACAAAACGCACTTTTTATGACCCAACATAGTAACAATATAGTAATTATAAACTTCAGTGTTTTTATTTTTGTGCAACATGGATTTCAATGTTTAATTTGTTTGACTACCAAAGAATTTGATTTGTAAGCATATGTATTCCTTCAGTTGCGAGCCTGTGTGCTTTACGCTGATGTTTCAGGATTAGCCCCGGCAGGTGCGCACGGACTGGGTTTAGTAATGAATGGCTTTCAATGACCAAAAAATAATTCAGACTGACAAAATAATAAAAATTACATTCTTCTTCCTTTAAATGATAATAATAATAATAAAAATAATAACAACATTCTTCTTCTAAATAACAATAAGCATCATTTATACAAATCATAATGATAATAATAAGAATATTACAAATTGTCACACAATTATTAATGGGGATGAATGGTATGAATCACCATGAATCACCATCACTAATTTACATGTGACGTGATTCTGAAAATTAAATGCTAATTCAAAAGATGTGCTGTAAAATAATGCATTGCGGTAGGTCATTTCACTCCACATTGGAGAAGTTTCTCTTCTTTGCCGTCTTCCGTGTGTCCATGGCGTAAAATGAGGGCGTGGGGTGAGCAGAGATTTGAATATTTAGCGGCGTGTTAGTCTAATGACGATTGTGTTTAGCCACGGATTTATCAAGGGCAGGTGAATTTCAAAGGTACGCACAGCTTCATAAATCAGTCAGTGAGAGGAGTGTAAGCATAATCTTAAGCCAACATATGCGCCCGTTTCTACGCAAGAATGATAAACAAAGTGAAAACTGGAGGCGGCCAATGCAAATTAGCACAGATTCGGCTACATAATAAGGAGCTTAAATTACTTTTATTATTATTAAATATCATCTTATTGTGTTGTTTGGTGCTAGTATCAATGTAAAATGAATATGCTGTATCTGGATTTTCTTTCTATAAAATATTCACATGATTAAAAATCGCATCGTAATGTCACTATTTACATTGTTGTCATCTCGGCGCTGACTCGGCAGAACTGCAGATCGATACACACAAGTCTTGTGCATGACCATTCAGCACATAGTTATAGGCATCTAAAGATTTATATGCCCTCAGTTTCTCTTTACAATCGGTTTTTCTATAAGGTAGGTGTAGAAGTCAGGCCAATCGACCGAGGTAACGTAACGTTAATCCTGTCAGATCATCCATGCATTGAGTGAGCGTGTAGGCAGCTACGGGTCGGCCAATCTGGTTCTGTCCGTTAAAATTAACTTTTGAAAATAACAATCGTGGTCCTGGACAGTGAGTGACCTTACTTCTTCAATCATTGTTAAAGACAAGCTAACAAAACTTGCTTACTAGCATTAGCATTAGCGGCCAGAGGGATCGTTCTGCCTCCAACTAAGCTCCGCCCACTTAAAAACGTCACCATGTTTACCAACTGAAAAGGGGTTACACTCACCGGAAGAATTGAGGCAGTTCTGAAGGCAAAAGGGGTGCAACCCATTACTAGCATGGGGTACCTAATAAAGTGGCCGGTGAGTGTATATGCCAGTAGAATGACATTCAAGATAATTAGGGTGAAATTTGTTTCAGTTTTGCTTAAACTGTTATGCTTATGACCTTTGCCACCCCAAAAAAGTTGCATGCATGTAAACTCTAACCTGACTCCGCCAGATGGATTTGCTCCGCATATCCATCTGGAAACCTTCCGTTGAAGTAGTTTTGGTAAGGGGCGAAAATACTGGTTAGCTGATTGGCCTATGTTGGTGATAGACGGGCCAAATCAACCAATCAGATCAACGAAGCACATCACGGTACTAACTTGCTGCTGCAGGTAAAGGCTCGTTAGCTCAGCTAATAAGCAACATGTCGGCAAAGGATATTTGCCGTTTATGTAACTACAATTTGCGAATAAAAGGCACCATTTCAGCTGCCCGGTCCATATTTCACAAGAAGGATGCAAGAGAAAAAAGCATTAGCGAGCGGCTAAAAGAATTAGGACTACCGCTGTCTGAAAATGTTTCTGAGATCGCGTTGCTTCCGCTTGATTGCGTCACACCTCATCCCGCCTCAAAGTCAACGCTGATTGGACGTTCGTTTGGTGAACTGCTCCCAAATTTTCTTTAACGGAAAGTATCCAGACTGATCTGCGAGTGAAACCTTGAAAGCTCGTGAGATCAGGATGGTTCTGACGAGGCTATGTAAACTCACCAAAGAAAGAATAATTATAAAATATTCATATAATATATGAATGTATATAATATATAATACACAACACATAAAGATTAAGAATAAACTTATAATTTACTTTAAACCTAAAAAATAAATCTTAAACTTCAAAAAGTCTTTCAAGGAGACCTTTTCGATTGGATGTATTTTTCTAGCCTCGCGAGACCATCCTGATCTCGAGCTTTCAAGGTTTCACTTCGACAATAAACTCTTTTCAATAATTCTACAATAAACTCTTTTCAACATTTAACGTAACCCTTTGCAAACAACACATTAGCACAAAGGAAATATTGGGAAGAGTCAATGTTGATACAGATTCCTATTGTATAGCAATGGAAAATGAGTCCTACTTGTGAATCCCTTGTAAATTTTCCTCAAGCATTGACAGTTCGCAGTCCATCTGGATGTGTTTCTGAGCCAGCCAGATTTTAGAAACTCAGAGGGAGGAACTGAGGTTCCAAAAATGTCTGTGAGCAAAGACATGATTAGTCAGACGTGGATATTAAACAATGCTCATGGATGAGAGCGAACCTTTTTATGACCCTCCCACGAGCCGTCGAAGCCAATATTTGGCATGATGAATATCGTAGGTAATGAACTTTTCACACCCCTGAATTAAGTTCTATTGTGCATCAGATTATACAATTAATGCACACTTTAGTGGAATAATTTAAACCTAATTTTCCATTCATTATAATTAAGAGGCAGCCTCATTGCCATTGTGGTATTAATTTTATTGCCACTGGTCTCCCTGTTTATTACTTTTCTTCATGGTGATCTTTAATTGAAGAATTGTCTCTCCGATTACAGTAGATCAGCAAAAGCAATTATTCCTCCTCTGATACCACATCTAGCCTACATTCCCTCTAAGGCTTTGTTTACACTTGGCATTTAACATGCGATCATCGGTGATCCGATTAAGCAGATTCGGATCATTAGCCAATCAGGACATGACGCGTTTACATTTGTTCACACTAAATAGCCTCTGAATAACTGATTGGAGTTCTGTTTCCTGCATAATATTTAAAATAGGTCTGTGGCACGACGCCAGATTAAGAGTAAAGATGATACCAATTAAATAATGTACCTAATGCTTTCACTCACTCATTTCCTGTGCAATCTCCAGTCTGAGATCATGGTGTCATGTAAGTCTAAATAAACTGTTTTAAAGATTGACATTTATTGAAAGGTTTAAATAAGTTACATTTCTTGTCTAAACTGCGTCTGTCCATTATTTTGTGACAGCCTGATCTGACAGTTCACAATGCGTCCTCTGACTACCTCCGAACTTGGACTCGCTGATTGGACAACATTCCAATCTGAAGTGAGTTTACACTTGTTTTTTCAATGTGTATGTGGACGACATCTGGATACATGTCGCATGTTAATGCCAAGTGTAAACGCAGCCCAAGGCTTTCTGCTGTTCTTTTACTCTTAAGCTGTGATTCAGTTTGGATGCCAGTGTGACATTTCGAATTGGAAGTTTGTGCTCTTCAACCAGCATCGAGCATCCAATGCATACATTGAGAAAGTAATTTTTAAAAATTCTTTGTGAGCCGTTTTCTTAATTTTCCTACTTGCCAATATGAAAGCCCTCGCCGCTGTGAGGAGCGTTCTGTGTGCGCTCTTCACCGTGCTCCTTAGAAGATGAATCATTCTGGATGATGCTATTTTCTCAGCAGCATGCAATGAGCCCATCATTCAGAGGGAGCATCGTCTACATAGTGCCATGGCAACAAGCCACGGGGCTGCTCTGCAAGTTATGTGCTTCACAAAGGTTATACAAGAGGGTCATCCTCCTTTAGAGCCATGGAGACAGAGCTGCAATATCACAACTGTCTACCTTTCTCCCACTTTTTTCGTCTTAAAGGAATAGTTCACTTTGAAATTAATTTTTGATATGTTTTAGCTTACCTCAAGGGCATCCAAGATGTAGGTGTCTTTGTTTCCACAGTATTTTCAATTTTGACATTTTTCAGTCAAACCGTTGTTGTCCATCAGTCATACACTGGAGGCTAATGGGTCCACCAAAAAGCATGCACAGAGAAGTCAAAATTAAACATGATTTAATGACTCTGTTTAGTGAAAGGTAAAACTTCCGAAATCTCTGTATAAACAAAGAGTGACGTATGACACAGTAGGCCAGCGTAGGCGCGCAAGCGATCACTTCCGGCGCATGCGCAGACTGACGCGCCCGTGCCGTCAGATCATTTTGTCATGGCTATGATTACAAGAGGTAAAAACTATATAAATACTGTTGGTTTTCTCACACAAACCGCTCGTTTCGTGTCTTAGGCCATCAATGTGTACTTACATTTACGAGTCATTAAATCATGTTTAATTTTGACTTCTCTGTGCATACTTTTTGGTGGACCCCTTAGCTTCCAGTGTATGACTGATAGACAACAACGGTTTGACTGAAAAATGTCAAAATTGAAAATACTGTGGAAACAAAGACACCTACATCTTGGATGCCCTTGAGGTAAGCTAAAACATATCAAAAATTAATTTCAAAGTGAACTATCCCTTTAACTCTTCTGCCAAATAAATTATTCTAAGACTGGCACAAAGATGTTTTGAAAATTCTTTTTGGAGGTCACACAGTGCATTGTGGTCGGAGATTGAAGGAGCATTAGGGTAATATAATACGATTATAAGGATGTGCATACTGATTTACATTTACCTAAGCAGGGTAGTTCTCCTTTGCGAAATTTAATTGTTATGCCTTTTAAAGGGATAGTTCACCCAAAAATAAATCACTTACTCCATCCTCATGTTGTTCCAAATCTATCTGAGTCTCTTGGTTTATGTTGAACACAAACAAAGACACACTATTTTAAAGAATCTTAGTAACCAGACAGTTGACGGAAAAAAAATGCAATGGAAGTCAATGGTACCATCAACTTTTTGGTTACCGACATTCTTTAAACTATCTTATTTTGTGTTCAACAGAGGAAATAAACTGAACACTGGGGTGAGTAAAGTGACTGAATTTAATTTTTTTGTGAACTATCCCTTTAAATTACAATTAAGTTTCTGGATTTTAATTGTGGTACATGATGGATAATTAAATAATTTGCATTAAAAGTAAATAGATGCAATTGAAATTAAATTTGCGTCTGTAAATGTTGGCTTTTTAAAAACATTAACCATTTAGAAATGAGCTACAGAAACACATGCCTTCAGAAGTTGCTGTACATGCTGTAAAAATATAAAGGGTTTACAAGACAACCTTCCATTTTGGTGGGAAAGTAAAACTTCATGTCTGATTTTTTAAATGTGATCATTTTAATCTATTTAGATGATCATGACTTCTCTTGTTTCAATATATGTCTGCATATAAGTATAAACTGTAACTATGGATATATATATATGCAGGTCACCAGTGCTGAGTTGGTTGTGACTCAAAAGTTCAATTTCTGAGTGGCAATCTCTGCCGCAGAACCTGCAGGCGAACTCTGAGGCAGGTTGGATAGTTTGGCTTCTGGCCTTCCTCCGCAGCCGCTGTGCTTGAGACTGCCGATTGAATGTCTCCTCGAAGTTCAGAGAGGCCTTTCATCACAGCTTGTCTGTGGGGTCTTGTCGCAACCGGTTTGGGCAGTATACGCTTCTATGTTGTTGTTTTTTTTCCCAATTAATTCACTGTTGTGAATTAAAAGTTGTCCTATTTGTTTACATAAGTAATTATAATTACCACAGTACATACATGCGCACAATAGGCTGCACTGATATTGGTAAAAAATGGCATTGCGATATTTTATATTTCCGCGATATATATTGCGATATTAGAATAATTTCCCCAGATGATTTGAATAGCTCTATTTGGAAAGAATGAATCATTGAATGACTGGGGCGGTTTTGTTATGGAGTATATCCGCATAGAAACTAATATTAATTAATTGAATGTTTACTAATGTCGTTAACAGGTTATGTTAACAGGATGCTGCACATTAGTGGTGGTTGAGGAGATTCCCCTTCCCCCTATATAAAGCACTTTGAGTGCAGAGAAAAGCACTATATACATGTAATGAATTATTATTATTAATGTAGTTAACTATAGTTAACTACATTAATAATAATCCATTTATTAAAGCATTTAATAAATGGATTTTTAATCCATTTATTAATAAATTCCATTTATTAAAGCCTATAGGCTTTAATAAATGGAACCTTATTGTAAATTGTTTCCGATTTATGTCTCTTGAGTTCAGTGTTGAATAGATCAGTTGTTTTAACCATTCATTAAAGTGAATCGGTTCAAATGAGTAATTAGTTCGCGAATCGGACGTTTCATTAATGGACCACGCCACACCCGCTGTGTGATTATCCAGGCAGGTTAGGACATCGCACAAGATTTCTGTCAACACGGAAAACATTTCATCACCGGATCGCATTTTTTTTTTTTTTTTTTTGAAAGTGTGGTTTATGTAATGTCATCTGAATGTGTGGAACAGCAACCAGTGGTAGTTCAGAAAAAAGGTCTTCCGACCTTTTACCGTCATGTATTCTCAAAGATATTCAGTTAACTCAATTCATTGATATGCACGAGCAGGGAGAGCAAGAGAGTTTGAAGACGGTGAGTGCACGCGCGACCGGGACTTTCTCTCTCAGTTAAACGAGCGCAGAAGTCACTCATTGTCATCTACATCATTCGCCGGTCAAGTTTGGCGGGGACAAAAATGCGCTTTAGTAAGAAAATGGAAACAGCGCGCAAGTTCCAGTCTTCTTGCGCTTGATGTTTAAACTGACAGGACTTGCAAATTGATAAACTCTCACTATGATGGTTAAACTTTGCATTTAATCCGCAAATCACAAGCGTTACGGGCCGGGGAGCTGCTGGCACGTAGCCTACTGATCACGAATCACGGATTAACTACGATTCCTAGTGACATCGCACATTCTTGCGATGTGACTATCGTGGATGCGCACATCGCGATATCGATGTTAAAGTGATGCATCGTGCAGCCCTGAGCGCACAAACATCAAGTTATAAGCATTTAAACAAGATGTGTTACAAAATGTATTCTATTACATGTAATAAATGAATTCATTTCATGAACCATGGACAAGCATATTCCACAATCCTCTAATTTACTGCAAATTAGTCTTCAAAACTGAGTCAAACAGCATAATGCAGCTTACATGTAAGGGTAGGAAAAATTTGTAAAAATTCTGTCGTCATTTATTCACCCTCATGTTGTTCCAAACCTGTATGAGTTTCTTTCTTCTGTTGAACTGAAAAGAATATATTTTAAAGAATATTGGTAACCAGTAGGGGTGGAAGGGTTTATTTATTATTATTATTATTTTTTAACCCACCATATCACCAATCCTGTCCCTAAAGCCACCTAATATGTGACTGGAAATTCATCTCTGAATTGTTATTCAGCGAATATCTCTTCCTGTCATTCCAGTTCAACACGGGTGTGGGAAAGTCAACTCAAAATCCAACTCATGAAGAGAGCCAATTCCTAAATTCAGAACTTTTGCCCAGCCCTGTGCCTTAGTAAAGAATTCAAGATACCACAAATGTTTTCATCCTTTTCTCCTTCTCAGTTGCGTGCTATTGCTATGGACTGCTGTACTTAGAATTACTTGGAAATTTGAAGATGCTGTGAGGACATGAATATGAATATAGAGTGTCCTTGTATATATTATTCATAACTCACTTACTCATGCACTTTACGAAAGATGATAACCTGCATGGCTATTATCTGTCTCCAGATGGTTAGAAAGATAGCACTTGCATGTTCAGCCTTTGTAAAAACATAGTAATAATGTAATTTATAAGCCGACATTCGTCTTAATGATGTCTTTATTCATAATCGATCATTATTCATTTAATACCACTGCCAAAATAACCATTACAAGGCAGATTAGCACATATGTTAAAACAAAGAAACACAAAGCCATAAAGGTTTATCCATTTACCTTTAGTCTACATAATGTTGCCAGTTGCACTGCACATTCCTGCTCAACAGCCCGAAACCATCCCATCAACGCCATCACAAAGAACTGTGCTGTCTCTAATTAGAGGAAATGTATGGATCATTATCCTGTTGGCACAATTAGCATTATTTAAATTAGTCACTGCAATTGTCAGTCATTAATCAGCACATACTGAGGACTTTCTACATTTCGTCAAGCCTGTCAGCTCACGTAGAGCAGATTTTTGTACCCCTTATTATTTCAATCACACAATCACCTGACCTGGTCCAGAGCTCAGTTCCTGTGAATGGAGGGGACTATACCTAATTTCTAATTATTCAATCTGCTCAACTAACAATGTGGCTTTGAAAGCCTCTTTTGTCTGAGAAAGGGTCTTTGTTAGCAATGGTTTCAGAACTTGTGAAATTGTTAAAGTTCCAAAACTGAGTTTTGAGTTATGAAAGAGAAAAGATAAATCAATTATTCATTATCTTGACAGTGTGAAATCTATAAAGAAGTGATTAGAGACATTTGAAAGTTTCTGCCCCTTGCATTGGTTTTATGTCAACAATTTTTTTCTTGTCATTCCAAAATAACAGTTTTTATTATCACACTATTGTATTTATTTGTTCATTCTCATTATCTGTTGGTACTGAGTTTGTGGTTACAAATCTTAATCCATAGTGACTGTCAAAATAATCTTGAATTTCTACAATTTAAAAAGGGTTCATTTACATAGATTACAGGGGCTTTTGAAGGTGATTAACGTCAAATATAGCCATACAAAGTTGCCAGATTGAGTGTATCCCTAGTATCACCCGTAATACAGTGTGGTTGGGGTTTGGTCCTATATATATAGTATCTCACTGTACTGTACAATTCGTAATACTAAGAACCAAATCTTTTCATCTCAAGTCACATACTTCAAAATCACTGTGAACATGATGAGCTCTTGCTGCTTTCTGGTCACAATGTTCTTTTTCTTATGGAAAAAAAATAAATTGGCCTTTGGCAAGACGGTAGAAATTGAATTCCATGTGTGAAGCACAAGAGACTGGACAACATAATACTATTACAGTATCAGGGCAAGAACCAATGTGCATTGAGCCTAATGATTGAATTAGTTTGACCTGTTTTTTAGGGCCCGAGCACTAACGGTGTGAGGCCCCTATTGAAACTGTTAGGGTTATTTTTTTCTTCTTCCTTTTTCTTCTTTTTTCTGCAAAGTAAGGCATTAGTAGTAAGTAAGCCATTTTCGTGGCCACAACATGCTCAAAAACTCACCAAATTTGGCATGTATGTCAGGACTGGTGAAAAATTTCGTATTTTGTGGGTTTAAGCAGATGGGCGTGGCAAAATGTCTCGCTGCAGCGCCACCTAGAAAATTGGACAAAATTTAGCCCCTTGTCCACGTTTAACCTACATGCACGAAATTTTTGAATTTGGCGGCCATTTTGGGACGATTTTCACACTCCGTACTTTAACAAACTTCGTCCTAGGGATTTAGTCTGGATCGACTTCACATTTCTGCTGTGCCTTCTAAAGGCATTGGCGATGAAAAGTTGTGCTATCTGCGCGTTTTCGTCAATGGGCGTGTCCGAAACGTCGTCGATTCACTATGAAACAGGAAGTTGTTGTAACTTCAGTGTACATCCTCAGACCTGTGCGAAATTTTATACGTTATACAACAGTCCCGCCCTGAACACATGTACATGCCGAAATTAGCCCAGTCATAGCGCCACCTGCTGGCAACAGGAAGTGACCTTTAACAAAGCAGCCCCGGCCGCATGTACACAGCTGATCTCCAGAATATGCAACGCGGCTGCCTCACACTCACGACGCACTACAGGTGCGAGGGCCCGCTCATCGCTGCTTGCAGCTTTAATTTATTTATTTATTTTGTATTTTTTTTATATTAAACCCATTTTCAGAAAATACAGATTAAATCTAGTTGGACTGGTACCAGATACACTGTGTTTACTATCTTAAAGGCAGAGCAGGAAATTTCAGCTGAGGCTAGCAATAGCCAGCTTTGAAAGTATACGATCCTCACCCTCTCTTACAGAGTGTCTCCAAAGCCACACGTCGTTCAAAAAACATGTAGAGCAGAGTCTGCAAAGTGTCACGAGAGACAGTGTTATATTACCTCATGTCTCAAAGCACATTACAAAAAAATGTGAATGTAAACAACTTACAGAGCTCTTACCTGTACCTAGGGTGACTGCCCGTCCCGCTTTGCATTGTACTGCACAGCATTTTCACCCCTGTCCCGCACATCTCATATTGAGGAAATGGCCTGCGATTGTCAATAGTCTATTGGTTTTTAATGATCATATTAAGAAAACGTGCATTTCTTTTCTTTTGCCTTTTTAAGAAAGCATTTTATTTATTATTTTTGCAGCGTAGCTTTTCACCTATATTTAACAGTGCTTCTTTCATAAGTACAAATACAACTGCTGCAGATTAATTTCGGCATTCATATTGTTGCCAAAGAAACGCATAAATCTGAGTCTGAAGTTGCTTTCCCCTGCACACGACATTCACAATTGCTGCATTTCACATATAATTGATGTCTTGGGACGTCTTTTGACCATACGTCAATATCCGCCTTTTAGGGTAACCCTTAATACCCTTTAGGGTTAGGGTATTGACGATATTGACGTAATTGTTGCATTCACATAAATAAGATTGTTGTATTCCCTAGTGTCAGTCACAAGGAACTTTGAAATTAGTCATGAAGCAACAGTTTGGTAAAATGAAAGATTTTAATGAATGTAATGCATGCCTGAATATATCCACACAAACCAAACGACCCTCAATACATCTACAATAAAAACAGTAGATTTTACAGAGCTAATATTGATTTAATAATGATAAAATATTTTTTTCTGCCATAATTATTAATAACATTTTACAGAAATAGTGTTTACAGAATAATATTTAAAGAGTTCAAATATTGGTAGTTCTAGCCTCACGCTCACTGTTTTGATTAGAATACATTACATCGGTTCAGCTGGTCGTATATGGTCTAGCCTGCAGAAGGTCAGATATTTCAATGCATCCAAATCTCAGATCGGATCAAAATTTTCTGCTTACGCATATGATCGGAACTCTCCGCAGCTCCCGTATCGACTCTCCATTGGAAATGAATGACTTCCGGTCCAATGGCTGTCGTTTGTCGTGTGCCGCGGAAGGGCATGAACCAAAACAGAAACGATTAGTTCACCTCCTGAGTAATTTGTTATTTTGTGATGTCACGTGACAGCCATATTTGGATACAGAAATTAGTTAATAATTACCAACCTTCCATAAAAAAAGCACGTAGTTATTTTTTTTTTACTGTTACAGACATACGTTGGGAGTAGTTCTGGGCGGTTTGACCAAAAATTGATATCACGGTTTTTTTCAAAATCATAACGGTTTTTCGTTTTTTCGGTTCGGTTTTTTTAATTTATTTTTTATGCATAGTCAGGTGTTCAATGCATTTTCTACTGGTTAAGAGAGGAATTACTGCAGTAAATTGACTTAGGATGGTCTATTTTACTGTCATTAGTGAATATTGTAGAATAATTACACACTAGTAATACAGGTTTGCATGGCCGCAGAAAATTATGCTGTTTACAAATAATAGCCATTCATGATTCTAATGAAGTGAGGAATCAAAATGCAAAGACAACGGCAGTCAAAATACAGAACTTTTATTTTAAACAACACAATTAGAACAACTTGGAATACTTTTGCTAGTTCATGTACAAATCCAGGAACATTACGTGCATTCAAATAAATATAAAAGGAAATCTTGTCTTGCATTGCTTTTGAGGTCTATTAAAGAAATTAAAACAAAATTATGCAACTTGCATTAGTTATTCCTTCAAAAGTATTGCTTCGAAACCAGAACAAACATAAAATAAATATAAAGTGCTAACTTACTTGGCACACAGGATTATCCTGTATAATGGAAACAATATTTGGCTCGACTTTTCTTTAGCTTTCCCTGTGTTACATGCTGATGTGGAGGCGCTAAATCCGCGGCTGAATCCGGCTGATTTAATACATTCTTGATATTCCAAGACATGTTTGCGGCTAAGGCGCTGGAGCAATTTGCTTGTGTTGCCGGGTCATTCTCCCCAGCGGAGAATTTTAGCCCGACAGCACTTACATAAAATGGTTGTTTGGTCAACGTTGGATTTTTGGAAAACAAAAAACCTCCAAACAACAGACCCGGCTCCTCTTTTTGGCACAAGTTCTTCTTCGGTGTCATCACTGTCATGTTGTACTAATTCTTCAGCATCCATCGTCCATGTAACGTAACAGAGCGCTGCTCTTTGTTTACCTCGTCGGTGCTTAGTAGTGCAACGGGTAAAGGGTCCGTCTGAAACAGTGTCGCGCAGCGTAACGGCTCGTTCCGAACGTCGTGTAATTAAACCGGTATGGTGGTTTATTCAAAATCAAAATCGTGACGAAAATATAAACCGGTTTTCGGTTTGAACCGGTTCGACCGCCCAGCACTAGTTGGGAGGTGAACTAATAATTTCTGTTTCCGGCACAGACTGCTTGGGTTCAACCTATGCGGATAGTGACATGACAAAGAACGAATTCCTCAGATCAGGAGTTGAGGTAAACTAACAGACTGCAAAGCCTGAAGACCTTCTAAAATGTGATCAAAGTTAGCATAAGTTGATGTGTTGTGGAAGTTGGCTGTTAACATGTAACATTTCAGTTATATTCTGCTGAAATACAATGATTGAAATGACTTGTAAAATGATTCATTCATAGTCAGGTAAAGTGATCCTTTCCAACACTATTACAAATGTGTCTTCCACAGAATGATTTATGTATTTAAAATAATAATAATAATAATAATAATAATAATAATAATAATAATAATAATAATAATAATAATAATAATAATAATAATAATAATAATAATAATAATAATACAATAAAAATACTTGGACAACTTATAGTAGCTATTGATTGCTATCAGGATATGAAGAGAGTTTTAACCACAGTAACAAAGACTTATTATGAAAAATGCCTAACCTATACCTTTAAGGATTAATGCAACAATGAAGAAACATTAATAAAACATTTGAGAAAGGAGGAGTGAATTGAATTCACTTGTAGAAACAACTAGTATTATCACAAACAAAATAAACAGTAACTTATGAACTAATTTGCAGTGCTGGCACATGGGTTTGTGGGGCCCTGAGACAAGATCATGGAAATTGGCCCCACTGGGGTAAAAATGTCATAACATTAAACCTACCAATGCAAACATGGCAAGAAGCTTATTTTTAAAGAGAAAGCACTAGAACACTGTACTTGGGTAGTTGAAAAATAACATGTCCACAAACTTGTTTCATATTCAAGTTATACATACAAAAAATATACATTATAGATTAATATATATATTGTTATATAATACATTTAAATATATATTTCAGAAAATTCACTTATGGTCTGACAAGTCGCCATTAATTCCTAAAATGTTTAGAATAAAAGCGTTAACAGAGTTAAATATATTATGTGTATAAAACGGTTTTAAACTTGAATATTTAAAACTTAATGTCAACTACGCACATAGCTATATATAAATGTTCAGTACAACATATTAAATTAACAACATGTGGGAAAGAATTATTCACAAAACTTATTGAATTATCAATGAAAATTACACGTAGGCACAGCAATAAAAAAAGATTCAACACTACAAATAGCAAATATACAGAAAATAAATATAAGTAATGACTAAATAGAAACAAACATAACTTTTGAAGATGGGTTAGTTTGATGTGCATATCAATTGCTCAGAACCTGTTAATACAAATGTAATTATGTAATCCAATAAAAATAAAAATGTATTTAATCATTAAAAATATTAATTTTATTTTTAATGATTAAATAATTAATTGTTGATGTAGTCAGTTACCCAACAACGAACACATATATTAAATGAAGTTGCCTTCATTTATAAGTCTGTCCCTAGAAAACTTGCGGAATAATTCATGTCTTTTTCTACTTGACATCTATATAATGGTTGAGTAAATCCATCCATGATGTCAATCAGGATATACTGCTGTATATAAACCTTCTCTTCTCTAGTTCCTTTTTTTTATATTAAGGCTTTCAGAGTCGTATTTGCATGAATGTATTTAATTTGACATTCAAGAAATCAGCTCCTGTATCATTGTGAAAATGAAAATAATTAACAAGCTTAGACATTATGCTTCTTTTTTGTATGCGTCAAGATAGATGAAAATGTAATATTGATTCGAGTCAGTATTGTCTGAAGGCAATACAACATCAATTTTTATCACCAGCTCAAAAGGAACCTCACCCTTTGTGTAAAAATCTTTTCCCTCGTACTATAGTGCTTGATTTACTGAATTTGAGGGTTCGAATTTGAAAAATCATTTAAATAGTTTTGAGCATACAAAGTTTAGATTCGAGGTCTCTGAAGCAATCTCCTCAATTATGAATTATTCACCAGATATTATTCCAAAGGTCATCTTATAGTAATTAGTATCCCTGCTGTAGACAAAACAGCCTCAAGGTACCTGATGGCCAGTTTAATTACAATTTAAAATGAGCATGCTGTTTGACACCCTCTATATGTTCAACCAGCGGCCTCTGCAGATGGCACTTTGAAAAACGAAGTGCGTCTCCTCTAAAGAAACATATTTGCAAAGTTAACAAGTGTTCTTGAAGCCAGACACAAATGAACAAGAAGAAGGTGTGAGTTGCTTGCAAATCAGTTGCCTATTTGGAGCATTGAGGCATTTTCCAGCATCATAGTGGTCTGTTTAGAGCGAATTGTATTTTCAGCTTTTTCCAGGGACAAAATTACAAACAGCTTGCTCTGTGATTCAATTCGTAACTTTGTTATTACTTACAGTTTAAACTCTCTGTCGCTCTGTCTTCCTGTCTTCGCTTCTGATTTAAAAAACTATTGCTGGATTTAAACGCTGGGTCAACACAGCAATGAGACATAAGCCACACTGCTGCACTGCCTTCAGCAACCCACTCTGAGCAAAAGGAAAAAGCTTTGAGCTCGGAGATCTTCAGCGGTGATGTGATGACCCCATCTAGACGCCCTTGATGAGATACTCTCTCTGTACACATAAGCCCCCTCTGCAGACACAATGTCACCGCATAGTAACCTCAAATCTAGCAACTCGTTCTAGCTTCAGCGCTCAAATTCGGGGACTTATCCTGCTCGGGAACTGAAACTCAGGTGGGCTTTAGCCACACAATCAGTGCTGAGCCACAGTAGTACACTCACTATCTCTACAGGTAAAGAACAAAACGGACATGCTAAAAGCGGGTGAAGTCTTCAAGTCCTCATTTTGAACCGCTACAACTAAACTGGGTTGATTAGCTCTATGCTAGCCAGTCATGTTTCATTCATCTAATAAAATTGCCATGGGGAATAATGCTCGGAAAGTGTGGAAGGGCTTCCATGCATGTGTGACTGTAAGACCTCGTCTATAACCTTTTGCCCATTACCTTTTATCATGTCTCCCCATGCATATCAACCCATTGTCACAGCCGCTTAATGTCTTTACTTGCACTCTCTGGTTGCACAACTGTTTAAAATCCCCTCTTATGGGGATAGTTCAACCAAAAATGAAAATCTGGCATCAAATGTAATATTGATAAACCGTAATGTCATATCTAATCCTGTCTTTTTTTTTTCCTTTGCTGGAACATAAATGTGATGAGATCTGGAAAACCAATCACATGGTGAAATTTGACATATTACAGGTTTTGAGACCATATTAAAGCTGGGTTCAAGCCCTTTCCAAATCTGTTTTTATTTCTTTTATTGTTTGTCTGTAACAAAAGTTATGGTTATCTGAAGTCGGCTGATCGCTGTGATTTTCAGAAATGGAATTTTGAGAAAAACAGGTTTAATTAACGGTCATGTCCTGCTAGCGGGACAGCTGTCGCTCCCTTTTTATTGCTTTTTTCAATATCACATATTTTAGTAATCATCATAGATTAGGTATCATTCGAAAGCTTATGAACTCGAAAATTCGAATCACGAACGCCAAGCCAAGTTCTGCTCGTTCACATCTCACCAGTGCACTTGGCTTCGGCGTTCATGGTTCGACTGCTCAAGACCAAAGATGATTATTCCAAAGATGGCTCAATGCTTCGGTTTGCATGTAAGGACCCCAGTAGAGGAGTGGCAATCGGGAAAGTTGGGAGTTTTCCCGGTGGGCCGGTAGTGTTTCGAGGCCGCGAGGGCCAGTCTTATAAAATGTATTTATTGGAAGTTCGGCATGTGCACTTGCGGCCCAAGCTAGAGGAAGAAAACTTTTTTTATTTTTTACATTTTAACGGAGCATACATTAGAACTAAGTGCCTGTCTTTACAGCAAAAAGATGCCCATCATGAAACAGCTTCTGTGGCGTAGGTCGTAGGACGTGAAGTGCTTGAAAGCAGCTTTTGATGCGCTGAACAGAGTAAATAGATTTTAAAGGCGGATTCGAACTCGCGTTCAACACATATGTAAAGATGTAAAATGTAAAACCTAACATTAAGGTCTCTATCGTTAGGCCTATATTTTGCCAACGAACTAAAATTGAAACCATTATATGGCGTTGTGCCATTATAATAACTGACATTAGAATAGCATCCTGTTTGTGCTGCGATGATTACTTTGCTCACGCGATCATGGTCATCTGGTGTTTTCTGCTATAAATAAAAGCTCAAGGGTTTATTTCTTGCAAGTGAAGAAATTAGGACAAAAGTATTTAATTTTCCTATATTATAGTGTAATGTAGGTTAAAATATACTTTTGAAATACTCATTTTCATTTACATAGTACATTTATAGGCTAAATGGATTTTACAGTACGTCATAGGAATAATTATAAATCATTATTACATTATTATAATAATTGTTTGGCATCCTAAAACACCATTGATAATGTAATGCAGACTGAGACTCTCATAACTAAAAAGATGTTTGAGCCCTCTTTATTGTCCTGGTACAAATTAATGCTTTTTCTTTGTTTAACGAGCAGTTCATGGGTTGAAGCTCTTAATTTTGTATCTTCAGAGAGCACGAGATTGATGCATTTAACCTTAAAATGTCCAAAATTTTCTCTGCGGGGAGCATGCCCCCGAACCCCCTGAGAGGCACAAAGTCCACCCAACATAAGTTTTAGAAAGTCCTATGGAAAGAACAACCATTTATGAACTTTACTCCAGCATAGTACAACAAAGTTCTTTTTAAATCAGTAAAACTGAATGCTAACGGCTATTGAAATCATGCCGGCGACGAGGGGTGGTGGTCTACGAAATTTCATGGTAGATTTTTTTGTCCCACTCCGCCCCTGAAGGACCCTGATTATGCTACCGTGTTAGTGTTGGGCTATTTTGAGCCTTGTTAGTGGTATTAACTAGCGATTTTTATTTTCATTACTCTATGCCCCATATACTAGCGTTATAAGCTAGACAGTTTTTAGAGATAAAACTCTTTACATTCGATATTCATGAAACAAATCTCAGAGAGTGGTTGACTATGTACCACGTGTAATTAGACCAAAGGTTCATTTTGCACCGGAGTTGTCCTTTAAAGAGAAACACAGTCTTTTCAGCTGGACATTATAATTTTTTTTTTTTCTGGACTAAACTAGTGAATTTTCCCAAGATATATTCAGAGATGATAAACAAGATTTTATAGAATAATAATAATACTAAAAAAAAATCCAATTTTGACAAAAAGAAGAAAAAAAGAAAAAAACCTGACATTCAATCTATATTTTTACTTCACTGAAAATCGGACCAGTGTGACATCCGACGGGTTTTCCCAGATCACATCACAAATATATTTTGAAAAACATTTTTGTCCATATTATTAAAGTCAATTGGATCCAAAACTGTCATGCTCCAAAACCGACATTTCGAAGTGAAATAAATCAATTCACAAACTACAACAATTATGGTGACACAATCCTTAAATGTTAACTAATGTTAAAGCTTATTGATTCATGTACCTCATTGGACCAAACTTAATGGTGCTTGATGTTTGCATCACCATAATTGAGGTATTGTAGTCGTCTTTTTCTGTTGGTCAATCTTTTGCTTTGATTTGATAGTAAATAAAGGCTTATTTCAATTCGTTCCCTGTAGCTGTTGTCACTTTAGATTACTTAGTTTACTATGTCTCGTAGTTTTGATTTAATATTATGATACCTTCTTTGCAGTGTTATAGAAAATGAAAGATAAAACAATTAAAAATCATATTTAGTCATTTGAAATTAAGCTGTAAAACAACAATAACTATTAGATAAAACAAAAGATACTAAAATACTGCCTTTTTGGACCTTGACGCCTTTAGACCTTAATGTTTGGGTCTCGTTGACTTATATTCTGATCTGATCTTCTGTTCTACAGAAGACATATACATGAGTATATATATATATATAAATGTAAATTTGACCATGTTAATTTTTAGAGTGAACGGTCCCTTTTAAAGCTCTAATTCGTTTTCCTCTATCTGCATTGCAGTCCGGATGCCCAGTTTTTTTTTGTGACTAACGAGGGAAAGGAAGGATAATTGAGCTCACCCCTATATGAAAGCTCACACTCATATTCACACACGTGCTCGTCAAGCATTAAAATTGTAAAGCCAGCAGAAAAAGAGTGTAACTAGGCAGTTCAGCAAAATGTTCAGGAACTTGCAGTGCTGTAGGTAGACCCTTTTGCTCGGATAATCTTTATTCATTTGCTTTTTTAAGGCTCCTCTCTCTGCTCCACCTCTGTCTTGGGCTCGTCCAGAAGCTGCAGTACTGCATATTTGCAGAGCACATAATGGTGGTTATATGGCCAGACTCACCAATTATTCTTTAGTCCACCTAGGTGGCCTCTTCTTTCTCGAACTGAAATCTCTCAGGTGTGTTTCCGAAGCCCTCCTCCTACTGAATCAATGGCTCTAAGGGCTGTATAACTGCTATTGTCTGTGCAGACGGACTTAATCATGAGTTCCCCCTGCCTTCCCTTTCCGCAAATAGACAGTGTTTCGTATGCATATTGCTCGCTTTCCCTAATGGAAGCCGGTCCATAACCGAACCACATTTCTTTCTTCTTTTTTTGTTAGCATTCTCCACCACCTGCAGTCTACATCAAGGCTTTTCTGTCCATAAGAGGAAAATAGGATTAAAGTGTTTTGAAATGATAGGACACACAACAGAGTGCCTAAAGATACACAATATTTAATGGTTCAAGAAAAAATTCAAGACAAGAAAAAAACATTACAGCATATGTAAATGAGCATGTTCTTTTTTCTTTTTCTTTCATTTCTTTTTCAATTTCTAGGAGTATTTTACAGGGGTGTGATATCAAGATATACTTCAGTTGTTCAACAGTGTTCATTTCTTCAATGCTGGCACATGAAAGCTCGCTTCCAAAAAAGAAAGAAATAATTGTGAAATACAACAAATGATGTTTAAATTACAAGCAGATTTAATATATCAGCAGTTTTATATTCTTTTCATGTTTTATACAAGATACATAGTGTGTACATACATTATCCGGCCAGATTTGTGCCAGTATACATACATGCACACACACAAACGCACGCGCACACATATAATAATATACAGTATGCATATGTTTTAAATACATTACAACAGAGATTGTCCTCATTTTCATGATTTTTGTCTTATCAACTTTTTTCCAGTAAGTATAAACCATTTTTTTTTCATGTTATGTTAAAATATTTTTCCCGGGGTTAATGCTAAGTATATCTATGTACACTTTGCTCTTGCTTTTTTGATATGTATTTTTTATTTTTTTTATTTTTTTTTTTTTTTTACTTTTTTTTGTTTTTTTTGTATGGTAATGATGGAAATTTATTTGATTTGTGTATCGACGTGTTGGATGCTAAAAGTGTGTTGCCATTCTAATCCTTCATACTAACTATAACACAACCCGAGAGATTTGACAGTACACAGATTCTGATTAGTGTCAGAACAAGAGTTTAAGTGAATGCAGAACAGTCAGCCAGCGAAGGTCAACAGGAACACATGCAAATGAAGATGTCTGACTACTGAGATGATCTGCCATAATATTTTCCAGAAAAAAAAAAAATCAAAATCAAAATACACAAATATACGTTTGTTTCAGAGGAAAAGAAATACCTCATTATCAAGGCTGCTTACATGATACATCAGGAACCAACTTTTCTCAAAGAAAGTACAAAAAGTGCTGGCAGGGGAGAATTACCATGCATACTGAAATTTTCTTTGCATTTATTTATCAGTCACAAATATTGTTGTTGTTTATCCATTCTCTACATTTTTTGTCCTCTTTACTTATTTAAACCTTTGGCACTAATGTAGTTGTTCCACTACTCAAAAATGTCCATTTCAGACTTCAGAAAATACTTATCTTCAAGTGCATATATCTATAAAGTCAACATGAAATAGCAATAACAAAGCATTTATTTTATTCTGTGTATTTGGTTAACTTATTATAGAAATCGAATATTCAATGAACCCACCCCCCTTAAAAAAAATAAAAAAGAGGACTTTCCCACCATTGATGGAAATTTCCATAATTTGTGAGACAACGTCTGTATTATCCATGTTTTCAATGTTATACGTAGGGCGTCATTACACGTCTTCTGAAAGAGTACAGAATCTCCTGATCAAAAGCGCATGTAAAGAAGATGCAAAGACAGCCAATATAATATATAAATCAACTCCTTATATAAAATAATGTGATTGACATTAAACGGCATAAAAAATTCAAAACTTATCAAAACCTAATTTTACTGAATGAAATGTCAAGCCAGGACAAACTATTGGACTGTGTAGCTTTAGTAGTGTCGAAAGCTCCAGTCAATCTGATTCCATCTGTGTTTTTGATCATCATTCGGAATCTGATCTGGATGTATTCTTACAAAAACGTGATTCTTCCTCAGCTTTTTGCTCAAAATGTTGCTTTTTTTTTATGAAACTAAAAAAGCTTTTGTCAAAACTACCTGATGTCTGACTACTTGAACTACTTGTCTCTTGGACATACTGGGCTCTATCTTGCACCCGGCGCAAATGACTTTATACACTGACGCATTTATCATTCCTATTTTGCACTCGCGCAAAGCAGGCTTTTTTCCTCCACAGACGCACGTCGGTAAACTAACAAATGAACTTGCGCTCCCTGGGCGGGTTGGCGCAAAGAGGAGGCGTGTGTCGGCGCAAACAATCCCTGGTGCTATTTTGCAGTTCCAGAAAACAATTGCGCCAATGACCAGTAAAACCTGGTCTAAAGTCAGTGGCGCCGTTGCGCGTACATTCAGGATGCTATTTTAAGCGTGCATGCTTGGCCATAATACAGAGTGTGAACAACGTGGATACACTGTAGATGATTCTCTCATCAACACAGATGCATTTTACTTTTTGCAAATGATACATTATTATACGGAAAAATATATAAACATGAGGGAAATCATTGTTGTGTCCATGATGATGGGAAAAACAGGCATAAAGCTTACACATTTACCCAAATTATTATATGCATGTTTAACCCGAAGCTAATTTGGGTGGGATTGTTTCATCCCCAATGTCCCTTCTCTTTCTTTTACGGCCCTGACGAGAACATCGTTCTACTCGGCTGTGAACCGATGCTGAAGCGCGCCTGGTAAATGCGCCGTTAAAATAGAATTGCGCCATGGAACAAGCGCATCTCGTTCATCATGCTCTTAAAGGGAATGTGATATGACGCTCTTATTGGTTTATTTCCGTTACGCCCAAACCACACCTATGAATAATGAAGCTACTCCAGACCAACCCCTTTTAGATTTGCGCCAGGCGCAAGAGGCATTTATCCCGCCGGGAAAATAGCAACAGCGCCGGGATCCGCCCACAAAGTTAATTGCGCTTTGCGCTTTGACACTTGCGTTTCAGATCGTTAAAATAGGGCCCACTGTCTTTATGTATTATTTATCATTTATTCAGATTTGCCCCGATATAATATTGTAAGATATTTGAATAAATGTTAACTTGTAGTTATATATATATATATATATATATATATATATATATATCATTGGGGTGTAACGGTTCACAAAATTCACGGTTCCAATACGAGACACTTGTGTCACGGTTCGGTACGTTTCAAATACAACAAAAAGAAAGAAATGGCAGAGAAATGTCCTTGATTTCATTTGTTTAATTATATTTTTATTAAAACTAACATCATAAAGTATGTTATTTTTTAACTTTGAGCTATGATGGAACTATATGGAACTACTTCTTAGGAGCATATAAAACAAAACAGCTTCTTGGACAAAATGAAATGTAATATTGTAGTAGTAATAAACAAAGGTTTATTTTAGTTTAGATTTACATTTGAGGGCAGCAATTGTATTCATAATGTCAAAATACAACCGACGTGATGTTACTTGAAAGCATTATAGCCTACTATTCCTACCAAACTTACAGCTAGTAGTGTTATACAGTAAATCCTTGGTGATGTTGCTGATCTGTGGACACTGGATAGTTTATTCATGGCACAATGTTTCTTCCTGATTTCCACGTCAGCGCTGTTTGATCCGTTAATAACGGAGAAATGTGAATGTTTCTCACTAGATCTCGCAGTGATGTTATTACTTCATTGGCAATTTCAAATGCTTTCTTTACTGGATTTGGCTGTGTAGTAACAGTGCTGATGAAGATCGGCTCGCGCTGCATTGGTCCAAACTGATAAACGGTCCGTCATCCAAACAACCACACAATAACAAGTAGCTCAGTTTCGTTCCGCTACATTACATTTGCCATTTGATGGTGGGCAATATTGTGGTCACGCCAACGTCTCTTACATTATGAACGCGCTTGTATTTGAATAACGAAATGTTCAGTCGGCAGGAAAAATGCTGTACCGAAAACCGAACCGAAATCCTCGTACCGAACGGTTCAATACGAATACATGTATCATTACACCCCTAAAATATATATATATATATATATATAAAGGGATATTTGTTAAATAACCATGAAGGGAACATAATTACATTTAAAATGTTAAGGAACATTACGAACTTCTGATTAAAGCAACACCCACTTACGAATACAGATATGAAAATTCTGTGCAAGATTGTAAGCGATTAAGATATTGGCTCGTCTGCAGGAATAACAGTATATAGGGTCAGCTTTGATTTCATGTTGACTTTATCATTGTAAAACCACTAAAATTATGCAGTTCTGAAAATAAAGAAAATATTTCTAATGTGTTATGAGACTCAACAGCTCATAGTTTTTAATTATTGTAAGCTCAAAAGACTTCCAAAAACTGATGCTAATCTTCAAATAATTTGCAACTAGGTGCACTGTGTGGTGTGATGAATGAACACAGAAGCAGAGATTTTCAAACAGTGTTATGCAATACAGACACTACGGCTAATATTAGTATTTCATACCTTGTCTTTCGAGCTTTTCAGATTTATTGTGTGGATTAGGAGAGATGCGAGTTGAGTCGCCGTCACTCAATACTCTTGTCTCAGCAATACAGTCACAGCTAGCACCAGGGCACTGCTTCCTTCCATTGATAGAAGTCCCACACTGTAATTATTCCTCTTAATCATGAGTGTTCGGCAGATTTTATATTGTTGTTTAGGGAACAGCTGCTGGAGTGATTGTCAGTTCTCTCACATCAACGCACTTCCAACACGTCTTCGCTGTGACACGTCTCTTGTCGCTGGCACGCACACTATTTCATAGTGAAGTCATTTTTTGGATCACTGACCCAAATATTTCTGTGTCATCAGTATATGAGGACTGTTAGCGAATTAAATTTGTGCTGATTTCTCAATCCGCACAGCCTCTTTAAGGGATTACTTGATGTTTCTTTTTGAATATACTGAAAGTTTTCGAACAAAAAATGTGACACGATTGTAAGCAAACTTCTACTTCAATAAGCAGTCATCACATCCATACAATACACATCTACATCTTAAGGCTGTTTCTTTGACATCGTTATATATAAATCTCACAAACGCTTAATTTTTCGCAAGGTTTAAAAAGAAGTGCGCTAGCTAACGAGCAGTCACATACGCACGCACACACAGAAGGTAGCCAATTATACTATTATAGAGCAGTACTCGGCTTCTGTTACAGTGATTACTGATCAAAGTAATTATACTATTGGGAGATTATTGTAATTGGTTCCATGGCACTTATTGTGGTGCATACATTATATATATATAATGTATGTAGGGGTGCGAAAAACAAAGGATGTCTTTTTAGCCATGTCTGAGCCTCAGCTAATGAGATAATGTAGAAAATAAGCGGGCTTCTTATAATGGGAGAGAAAGGGTGTCAGGTGCATGGAAACTACCAACACACTAAAAATCAGAGGAAGGCTCTAAGCTCACCAGGGAGAAAAGAGCTAATGTCAAAGTTTAGAAAAAAACCCACCTTAATATATAAAAGTTTCTTTGTGCTAACACCGAGCAAGACTAATTTTTGCAGAGAGGCTTAGCTGTATCTGTAGTCTCTGACAGAGCAAGCTGCACATTAAGGGTCATGGAACTAGGTCTCTTTAGCAGAATGAAACTGACTCAGGCGGAAATTCAGCTGGAAACGACGCACCTCACCGAAGCCGAAAGAAATACCAGGGTCACCGAGCGCTCACACATAACACTTAACCTTATTGACTACGCTTACATGCGTCGTAATATTCCAAATGCGGTTCTTAACTCCAGAGCCTAATTTTCATTGTTTTGTTTACGAGTGTGTCTGCGTTTATGTGCAAAGCACAAAGAAATAAGCTCTGGCTTTGCCGTTAGTAAGCACCAATTAAACCCACGAAGACTTGCAGACATGCAAGGACATGGATTTATAATTAGACCAAATAATGTCCAGAATATGCACATAAGTAACAAGAACATTGCACTTACATGAGTGTTTTTTTTATGTATGAATTTCATAATTATGTAGGAATATCGGTGTGCATGTAAACAGTACTGCAATGATGTCCTCCAGCAGTGTACACTTCAAATTAATTTGCTGTCAAGTTGCATTCAAAAGGTGCACACAAAAAGAAATAACAATCTCGTCCCTTTTGATCAACAGTAAAGCTTAATTCATTTGCCACTAATCTGTCACTAAGACACATTTAAACCACTTTTTTTTTCGTTTTCATTTTTTACTTGAGTAACTACTTTGGTCTATATCTACCATTTGTCTACTTTACATGTTTCAGTTTCATTGAGGATATTGAAAGCTACTGTTCTTTTGCTTTAACTTTCCCTTCTGGCGTGTTTAAAAACATCTCGTGTCAAAAACGTTTGACAGATGCTAATAATCATCAGAGCCCGTCAGCTTTTCGTTTTCAATCACTCTCATTATGCTGTGCTCCGAGGCCTACCCTCAGTTCTCACGGCTGATGCTCGCGCAGGAAGGAGCCTCCGCTCGCGGACGTCTGAGGGCTGGACGTGGCGGAAAAGCTGGCTAGAGGGATGACCTTGTATGGTATCCTCTTTCTTGCTGCAGTGTCTCTCAAGTGTGTTGTAGATTGGGGCCGGTTGCTCCCTTTGTCCAGATCATCTTTGGGCACTGACCTGCCAGAGTGCTACGCCCATCTGGCTTGGTCCCCGCGCCAGCTTTGTTGAAAACCAAAGGAGGGCAGAGTGCAGCGGCACCGGAATGTCTGGAATTGGGTCAGCGCTGGCGGCATCCAGCAGCTGTCATGAATGACCCAGGATCAGACATTCCTGGGTACAGGTCTCCGAGGCTTTCGGCGAGAGCCTTCTGCAGGTTGACTTCAATAGCTGTGGATGATGAAATGACAAATGCGAAGGCTCAGTCAAGAGGTGAACACAAGAAGACAAAATAAATCATACTTTCTCTTATTGCCAAGGCACTTGGAGACAATAAAAAATTGGCGCTATCAAAAGGTGACCTGTAAATGTCAGCTTCTGAGAGAAATGAAAGGCAGTGATAAATGTTTAATTCATCTCATAATGAGAAAAACAACACCGGTTCTTTTAATTTAAATGGTATTCCCATGGTTCTGTGTGTTTACCTACAATATGCCCTGAATTTCCCAGTAGCTTCATTAAATCTTAAAAAAAAAAGTCTCTGTTGTTTGTGTCTGAGATTGGCTTTTTACATATTAAAGAATTAATGAACTGCTCTAAAACCATTGTTTATTTTAATCCCATTCATCGTAGCGCACCTCTCTTCTGCTGATGTCTCCCACTTAAATCAAGTCAATTAAGATAAATCAAACAGTAATGCAGCGATTCCTCCTCCTTCGCCTACTTGTTAAACGCAGCTGACACGTACAGTATTAGGCTAGGCAAACGTCCTACAGTAGCTGTGAGCATCAGAATGTGATTCACTCGGAAGAAAGAGAACAGTAAACTACAGGACTCAAACTTTCTTATCTCATTAAACCTGCTCTGACATCACATGCAGGATGTGCCAGGGAAAAGAGCCTCAGTATTGAGCCCCAGCCATAAAGCCTGTCAACTCTAATAATTAGAATGTAAAACAGTGCTAGTGGAGGCAGGCGAGAGCCCTACAGCGGCGCATGTATATCTTAACCCGCTAAGAAAAGGGGCTGAACATCACTGGTCCCCCCCTCTAAGCTGTCATCTAGAAATTATTTAGCATATTTGCATAAGTAAAGTTGTCAGAAATAATTAAAAGTGACTAAGGCTGGTTCCCTTTGCACTATATTGCTTAGGTTATTTTTATTTTTACCACCAGGATCCAGTATAGTTTTGCAACAAATATCATGCAAAGGGAACTCGGAAAATATCGAACAGCAGCAATACAGAAATAAACACATGTATACCCTACAGTGCACTTAATACATGTGACCAGTTCATGCAATTCCTGGGAATTGAACCTATGACCTTGCTGTGTCTGGCTAGCAACATTATTTACTGTTTGAGCCAAAGAAGATATACCATATTTAGCCATCGACCATATTTTAAACAGTCAAAGCCGGCCTACTCGAGAAGACTGTGTGTAACCATAGTTATTCTCATTTATGAATCTATAACAGTCTATAATAAACAGTCTAAAATCAAATAGCATTTGATTTTTTTTAGGATTTGGTTCATCATTAATGTTAGATAAGTATGCATAAATGCTAAATAAAACTGGGTAAAGCTCTTATAAATAGTATTAGTCATCAAAGAACCCTACAATAACTATTCTATTATTCTTGGAACCGTATAGGCTACATTGCAATATTTTCAAAGAAAACTCATGGATTTGTTTGTGCCTGGAATGTTGACAGTTCCAAGATGGCAAACCTGTTGACATGTCTGGAGAAGTAGAATGATGCATTTACGTATTTGACTAGAATTGCAGAATTTAAGCCACAGTAATGCTAATAAACATAAACATCTGTCAATTAATCCAAGAAAAGTATTCAGTGTTGGAGAAACACCAATAAAAACAGTTTAACAGTTTACCTCCTACCAATGGAAAATAACATCTGGAATACCACTACAAGTCAGAACAACCCCAACCTCAGTGGGAAGGTTCATTTGATGTCATTTCCAAGATGGAAGTGACTTGGGCTGCAACAAACGATTGAGTTTGATAATCCAATTAATCTAAGTCATATGGACTTAATTACCGATTATTTGTGATGGCCAATCACTAAGTTTGGAATGATTATTCAGCTTTTTCAGTTAGTTTAAACATTAAGTTTTACACAATCTTACTATAATATAAAAAAAGATACTCTATAAAACTCTTTAAGTTTTCAGATTTCGAGTCCAACTCAAATCACATACAAATTCTCTCTAAGCATTGTTTGATAGGCCTACTGCTGTTTCTTAGAACTGACACAAAAATGGTAAAATATTAATCTGGAAACCATTATTATAAATATAAAATGATTATATATATATATATATATATATATATATATATATATATATATATATATATATATATATATATATATAATTTTTTTTTTTTGCATGACAATTGAGCTGACAGAGACGTTCTCATTCACCTTTTAATTTACAGAATGAAAAAGACAAAGTAACTGCCATGATATTCTTCCTAACATCTCCTTTTGTAAGTCTTCATGGTTATGGAACAAAACACAGGGCGAGTGATAAGAATAAAAACAGCCCTGACTTTTAATCAAGCTTTATTATATGCAAAATAAATCATCACATTACTGAAATTATGCTATTATTGACTATATATATTATTACTAGTAATTAGTAGTACCACATTATCTAATAAAGAGATTTATGTTATCACTAGTTATTTAGCTCCAGCTGGAGAACACTGAATTCTAAATGGGAAGTTTCCCAATCGTTGCTAGTTTCGGATTCGTTTGCACTTTGTGCACTTTGCACTTTACCGCAATAGCATTCGTAAAGGGCTGCATTACACTCTTAGCGCCGTCAGCGGTCAATATTGAGTCATCATATTGCATGCCCTTACATTAGGACAAGTGAGATTAAACGACTACTTCAGATATTTGTCAACAATTTTATATTGTCGACTAATCGTTTTCAGCCCTAATGAGCATATAGAGCTGGTTTGTGGAATGTAAAAATACACGTATTTATTCTGCTGCATGTATGAACATTTAATATGTAATGAATGTACTTTAACAATCTTTTGTGTATAAATAAATACCTATTTTACTTGTTCAATAACTAATAGATAGACATGAATCTAGAGCTAAAGTCTTGGATAATGTACCACTATATTTAACATTCCATAGTATAAAAGTTCACTTGAATAGCACTGATTTTGGGACTGTCTGGACCTTTAATTTTTGCTTACAAGGTTTTGGAACAGAGCTGCAATATTGTATTTTGCATGTCTGGTTTGTTTTAATAACAGGGAACTGGACAGAATAGCACAAATATAGAAAGCTAGAAACAGAAGAAGAGAGAGAGAGAAGAGAGAGAGAGAGAGAGAGAGAGAGAGAGAGAGAGATGGTCTATACTCTGCTATAGTCTGCCTCAGAGCATCAGTGCATAAATCAGTGGAGCGGTAAACGTGTCACCTTTCAGAGGGTCACTAACTTCATTAAGGAAAAATGATGCCGCTCACTCACTCTCTGAGCAAGCAGAATGAGTCCTGGCCAGGTCTCACTCGGAGGCTGCTGTAAATCACCCCAGAGCTGCTTTGGAAATTGGAGGTGTCTTTCAGAGCCATTGTTCTTTTGAGGGCTGAGCGCATCACGCCACGGTGGACAGATACTTGCGCAGGCAGACACATGTAGCGGCCCTAGCACCTTTAGTGCATTTGCCCAGCAGGTCTGTATGTGCGTGCATGTGTGAAGTCAATCAGCACAAGCAGAGGAGAGTGCGCGTGCAATTACATTATGTGTAAAGGTGTTTTGAAGCCACGCTGCGTGGCTTTCCAACGTGCAGAGGCACAGCACGAGCTGTCAGCGGCGCTATGTCAACAGCCAGGAGAAGCTACTATTTTTCGCATGTGATATTTCACATTAAACAGCTCCAAAAATGTAGTCCGTATCAGTTTCTCCTCCACAGGGACTGGTACTGCTTGACTGATGTGGGTGACAGCGCTGAATGCTTTCGTCAGCCGGAGGCAGCGGCTCACTCTGATGCTGTTTAAGTGCTTTTTGTATTCAGGGGGTATCACTACTCTCCCGTCGAGCTTTTAAAAAAGAATCAGCCCCCATGTGCTCCGGTCTCCGCATATATAAATGCTTGTCGGAAAACCTTGCGTTTGGGGGTAAGAGAGCATTTTTATATCCTCCACAAAGATCTCCAGCAGATGATTGGATGAAGTTGAATGCTGTGTGAGGCAAATTATATTTACATTATCACAAAACGTTCACTTAAAAATGCCAAGCCTATTTACTTGGAGAGTAATATGGCTTCTAATAACGGTTCACATTCAAAGCAAATTGTTTGTTGATTGAAACATTTCGCAAAATGGCCACTGGTTATCTGATCGATGTCCCGGGCTGATTCACACTTGTAATTAGAGCGGTGCGGGTGCTTGAAGATGTTTTCAATCTCCCCCTGCAAACATTGTCTAACGCTGTCATCAGAGATTGGTAATCAGATTGCTCCCGTATGACGAACATCAAAAAAGGCCTCATCTAACCTGAACGTATATTCCCAACTTAAACGAAAGCAAAAAAGACTGAAAATTAATTTTTATGGAGTTTGTTACATGCGACATCTCAACATTTACACAGAGATACCAGGTTGTAAAACAATAAATGCTGTTGTGGACAGTAAAGACAACAACAGTTAACGTACAATTATCAGACATGTTGCTGAAAGCACACTATATGACTGTATGGGTCACTCCTAGACAGGATGTGCGATGAAACAGTGTGCATGGACTTGCTGAAGTCAGACAATAAGCACGAATGATAATTTCTGACAGGGCTGTTAAGCAAGGCAGCACGACCTGAATATATCTTGATGGGATTTACATCAAGGATGCCACAGAGATGATTACTCAAGTCATTATGTTAGCATGTGCAAACCCATTACTTCCAATTAGAGGGCTAATTGCATAAATACAGAACATCATCGCTCCCTGCTCTCCCTCCTCTCTCCTGTCTAAACATTATCTGGTTGACTGTAGAGCTTAAAGTGTAAATTGCAGGTTACATTTTTCACAAAGGTAATGCAATGTGCTTACTAAACATAAAGATAAGAACCGCCCACAATTATTTATTTTTTTTAATACCGAAATGCTGCATATCGTCGCTGTCCGATTGAAATCGTATGTCCATTTTCCTGACGATTTTGAGATTTTTTCACGGATAGAATGTCAAGGTTCATTTCCGTATACAGCATGCTTCACATTATCTAAATGACCAATGAAAAGTTGTGAAATCATGTCATCTGATTTCCACGTATTTCCATTTGCTGTCAAAGCTGTCAATCACGCAGCGTATCTCCCATAGACAGTATGGTATCTCCCGCCCTGTGTAGGCATCTAGCCGGTCTCGCTGAAGTCTCCGGCTCCGTCTCTGAGACCCTGACACCTGGTATTATAATGTGATCTGTATCCAGATAAGTTATCCGGATAATAAAAAAGGCATGTTAATGCAAGGTATAAATACGTCTGTGATTGGATCTGCCTGACCATCTGGAGGTAGTCTGGCTCGCATTGTGTTCAGATCTTTACTAGGTGTAAACGCAATCTGGTTGTTGAACCACATATGTATATTTACTCCTCCCAAAAATGCTAAAAAAAATTAACGAAGCGAGAGCGTGTTATATAGGCTATATGACAGATATATATTATAGTATTATAGTCAGATATGACAGCGCTACTGCGACACGCATCACCGCAGATGAGCAGAGCAGCTGAGCGTCAAAAGTGAAAGTAAGTCACAGACACAATCATCTTCACAATCACACAATCATCTTCAAGTAAAGAAACCAAGTGATCTTACAGGGCAGGCTGTTGCCACACTCTCTTATTGATGTATGTCTTTGATTTTGAAATTAGCTGATGATAAAATACAGCTCATATCTGTAATAAAATGCAGCTCATATCGACAAATTACGGTAGGATTGTGTAAATAAATTATCAGTCTGAGCATCGCCATGCCAGTGTATTGATTCATTGTCTCTTATAGTTTGCAAGAGACATTTAATAAACGTGAGCGTATTTAATAAACTGAGCGTAGCCTATTCATCTGTCAATATGAAACGCGATTTTGGTCATTCCGAATTAATGATCGGAGAACGCGTATCGACCACCGTTACTATACAATATACACGTATGTCTATTTAAACTCAATTTTGGGTCAAATGTGGATTATATCATGACACTGGCAAGAATATGGTTACATTTAAAGATGTTGTGCCAAGCATGACAACGCTACGTTCAGCTGCTTTTGAAATTAGATGTTTTTTTCACTTCCTGAAAAGTACCCGTTTTGGACATACGAGAGTTTCATCGGGCAGCGACGATATAATATGAAAAGTTGGTATGTTTTACAGTGGTTTTAAGCACGCCCCCTCCCTTCCATGGCATGACGTCATAAGAAGGACTCCAAGCTTGTCTATACTGTCTATGCCTGGTCTATGCTGCAAGCCTAGAGTTACTGTTAGTCTAAATGGCAAGTAGGCCAGCAGTTATATTGGAGACCTAGCTAGCAAAAACTATTGTGTTTATACGGGATGTATGAATACATCAAAAACGGAGGAGAGGCTCCATGAGTTTCCCAAGGACAAACGACTGATTCGTGCCTGTAAGTGTTAGCATACCTGAGGTAGATCTCGGGCATGTAAGCTCCAACCCTACCCGAGCACGTTGTGTTCGAGCCCAGCCCGGCCCGACACATTAACTGTAATTATAAGCCCGAGCCGATTTAAACCCGGCCATTTTTTAATATGTAGGTCATTATAACTCGCGTTCTCAACTACTTTCTATGTTACTTTCTCCCGCACGCAACATTTTGTCCCGCTCCTGCCCGCAAAAATATATATATATTTTCTCTACACTCTTAGAAACAAAGGGTTCTAAATATGTAGCATAGGGTTCTTTACTCAACTCCAAAGGACATTTTATGCTAAAAAAGGTTCAATAATGACAAGAAAGAACACTTTTGGCACAAAATGTCTTTAAAGGCTATTTTTCATTCATATATTACATTATTCTGCAACATTTTGTAGTTGTAATTAAATTATTGTTTATTAAACTGTTGTAGTAACTTAATATCACACTTTAATCATGCAATTTTTTTGGAGAATAAAAACTGAAATGGCACTCTTTGTGTGATATTGATTAATTACATTTTTAACCCTCATATCTTGAATTTTGTGATCATTCACATGCATTGCATTTTAGGGGGTTCCAAATATGAACCTTTTAAGGTTCTATATAGAACCTTTTCTTCTAAGAGTGTACCTCCAAATAATTTCAAGTTAGCCTACGTGTCGCCACAATACACATCAGCATAAATGCTCCTGATAAATTATTTGTTATTAAAGCATTAGCACAAAAACCACACTGTTATAACATAAAAACAAAAAAACAAGCAGGCTAACTTACAGTCATGCATGGTTTGGCATGACTGCATGCAAAGTGCGCTCCATAATAATTCTTAAAAGCTGACATTAGTTAATTCGCGACCAGGAGTACCATCGACTTTGCGAATCATTTTAATCTTCCTCAACCCGCACACACAAGAGCGAGTGCATTGCCGGCCACGCTCCCTCTTGTGACGTCATCACCCAGTTACTTTAAAAAAATGCTAACTTTGAAATAAAAAAAAACAACAAATCTTATTTTAAGACAGGAATTTCATATATATATATATATATATATATATATATATATATATATATATATATATATATATATATATATATTCAGCAATTTAATTTACATATTAATTGGTTGTAATGGTTAACCTGCAATTTACACTTTAAGAAAACCAGGCTCTAGCACCTACAGCACGTTTCTGCGTATGCAGGAGTTTTATCACATGACAGAATTCAGCCTCAATTTTTTTTTTTTTTTTTTTTATTAAATAGAATCTTATTTCAAAAGTGTAATACAGGATCCAGTGTAACATTGCTTTTAGTGTCTGTATGTTTAGAATTTTTGAACAGCACAAATAAAAGTCTTAAGATCCAGGCATTTTTTTTTTCAAATGCAAATTATCAAGTAATGAGTCTTCATGAAGTTCATTGAGTCAAAACATACCCACCTAAGGGGTAGACTATGGCATATTTGATCAAAGTTTAGTATTCTTTCAGCCATGTATGCAAATTTTACATGTATTTAATTGGTGCACTTGATATGAGCACAGTTATAACCCTTGGGGACAAGAGAAGAACATGACAAGTGAGAATATGCATACTATTACAGTTTAATCAGCTGACAACCAGACAACCAAACGAGCTGGACTTTCTTGACCTATCCAACAAAAAAATAAAATAAAATACAAGTTTTCAGTGGGATCCAAAACTCTTGAACACCAGTGAAACTACTGCTATTTAGCATCGTTTTTTGTTTAATTTAGGCTATTTTTCATTACATGTTAATTAGTAATACATACATTAGTGAATGAATAACTAGCTAACTAACTAAATAACTAAATTAGCTAATTCATTTAAGAGGCTTTTGAACAAGATGTTTGTTGCAAACCAAAACTACTGCTAGAGAAAACACACATTTGTGTGATTGAATCAGATCAAGCATCTCACGCCTCAGCAACAACCAACTCACCATCAGTGAAGGATAAAATGTGGTCACAAATACACTTATTTGATTACTGGACTAGAATTAGTGAACTTTAAATTAGATCTTGAATTCTAAATTGTCAATGTGGACTCAGTCTCTGTATATGCATGTAATACAGATTAAACAAACTTCAAACAAATCCCATGCTGTCAAACAAAATGAAATTTGAAGGATAATAGAGTTTGTAATTACATGGACTTTATCATTTTATTACACACCCACTCTGACTCCACATCTAGATTGGCAAATGGATGGTCATTAATAATAATGGAGCTATTTAACCCCATGGGTGTTTTACAAGGGGAAAGATGCCGTTTTTCAGTCAAGGGTTGGACACAACCATCAGGTGAAATAAGAGGCCCACTTTTCATTCTCATGAATCAGGGAAAGGCCACTTACTCCAGGCTAGATGCATTTCATCACCAGCTCCACTCCAGCACCACTCTCGTATTTCATCGCTGCTTATGAGTGATTTACACTTTTACTTTTGCAGAGGAGATCTGTATGATTTCATGCTGCTCTTTGCTATTATATATTCATGAAGTCCCAAATGTACAAATGTACAGTGGGATGTAAAGTGTGACATGCATCAAAAATAAATTACAACTGGAGGCCAGGGGCATGCAACACTCTAGCAACTGCAATATGTTAAGGAAATTCTGGGCTCCTGGAGCCATACAACATATTTTCCATATGGACGTTTTCAGCATCTTTGAGTCCTGTTTTCTGGATTAATATTAATGATAATGATTTAATACATTTTGCCAAGAAATTAAATTAAAATTGGTAGCCAATGCACAATCACTGAAAATATACAACTCAACATTTCATGGAATTTATGTTGACTGCTAATCTGTTAAGAATTGACCTATGGCTAAGCCACACCCTCAAACGCTGATGGGTCGAATCACAGTGCACAGCTAACCCAATACACTCGGACATTCTCTGCTTCCACTTCCATTGAAGTGCATTGGAGTTAGTCAGTTTTCATTCTGTTTTTTCTTGTTATTTTAAGTTTAAAATGGTCAAATGGTATGCATGGGTACATGCAACTCTGACACTAGGTTCCTGAGAGGCTGGGCGACGGTGTGTATTTTTTTACCCTTTTCCCAAGCCACATCTCAACCGAGATAAGTGTCTGCTCTGGATAAAGTTATACGGTAGCTAGAACCACAACACCAACTAAACGCGGATAAGTTAAACAAGGATGTCTACATCTGATCTAAGTTAAGTAAACAACGTATTTGACCGTTATCTTTTAAACCTCTAACGTAACGTTAGTCTCAACATTAGACGTACTCACGTACATTAGAAAACATTAACGTTAGCTTCTAGCTGCGTTGTACATCATGTCAATTAGCTTCATTAAAGTATCTGTAAATAACCAAGATAACAAATGTTAACAGTGTTGTGCTGAATGATTAATGTAAATACTGTATCACCAAACGGTGATGGCAACGATATGCAGGGTTATCATGTTTACACTGGAGCTGAAGCTTTTCATCGACCTTCTCAACAATACAATTATTAATATAACCCTCCAATGCATAGTTAATGCCCTTTAGGTGACTTCAAGATGATATATAATTTTTCTGTCTCCAAAAATTACGCAATTGCCTCCTGTGAAATGTCTCCTACTGTGACAGCTGCCATATATAGCGCCCGTCCGTGTTATAGATAATAGATATAGATAATAGATAGATAGATAATAGATAGATAGATAGATGGGTAGATAGCTATAGATAGATCAATAGATAGATAGATAGATAGATAATAGATGATAGATATATATATAGATAGATATATAGATAGATAGATAGATAATTTATGTGTGTGTGTATACAGTATCACAAACTGCTATTTAAGTTCTTCCACTTAGAAATCATAGAGAGGTCTGAAATTGTCATGTATGTGCATGTCCACTGTGAGAGACATAATTTAAAAAAAAAATCAGGAAATTAAAAAATATATATATTATTATATATTATTATATAATATATATTATATTATTTGTAAGAGACAGCTGCAAATATGTATGTTAACACCTGTCTATCAGCTAGAATTCTGACCTCAAAGACCTGTTCAGTGTGCCTTTAAAATGTCCACCTCCACTCCATTTATTATCCTAAATTAGATGCACCTGTTTGAGTTTGTTAGCTGCATAAAGACACCTGTCCACCCCATACAATCAGTAAGAATCCAACTACTAACATGGCCAAGACCAAAGAGCTGTCCAAAGACACTAGAGACAAAATTGTACACCTCCACAAGGCTGGAAAGGGCTATGGGAAAATTGCCAAGCAGCTTAGTAAAAGAAGGTTCACTATTGGAGCAATCATTAGAAAATGGAAGTAGCTAAACATGACCGGCAATCTCCCTCTTACTCTGGGCTCCATGCAAGATGCTCACCTCGTGGGATCTAAATGATCCTAAGAAAGGTGAGAAATCAGCCCAGAACTACACAGGAGGAGCTGGTCAATGACCTGAAAACACAGTGATCAGTAGCAATAGGTATTCTGCAGTAAGGAGTAATTAAAGCCTGGAATTCTACATATACTGTAGTGTAAGACCCTGAAAACACAGCTAAGTGTGAGACAATGACAAAATATGACAGTCTGAGCCATATGTACATTCACAAACAATGAAAAAAAACATCACAGACAGACTACAAGAACTAGGCTAAAGTTTATGCTCAACAATGTGGAACTAAAACGAACAATATACCAACTTTGAAAGTCAATTTCAATTTACTAGACTGCCACACTAATGTTTTTGAAATCATCTTGATTGTGGGGTCATTTTTTCTGCAAAAAGTTATATGTATGATTAACTGTCCTAATTAATTATTATGTAATTAGTTTGACTGAAATTGATAAAATATTTTATCAACTAGGGTCACACTTTAGAGATCAGGCTACACATCCACTATATTACTAGACGTTTTCTCTCAGTATTCCCCAAATTAATGCTTATTGATAGTAAGTAGTAGTTGTAGTGGTTATTTATGAGGAAGGGTTAAGGGAATAGAAATATGGTTGTGCAGAAAAGGGCTTCTGTGCTTCATAAGTACTAATAAATAGCATATATGATATGCATGTTAATAAGAAACTAGTAAATATTTGAACCTAATCTAAATTGTTACACTAACTTGTAATCTGACTTGATTAAAGACTGAACAGATAAAAATAAAGAGTTGAGGAATTCTATATTTAATGAAATTACTGATTGACAAACAGCATGACAGTTTCATCTGGAAGTTATAATTCACTAGTGCACAGCTGAGTTGCTCTAGGGTCCAGCAGAAAAGTTTTTTTTTTTTTTTTTTTTTTTTGAATAATGGCCCCCTGAATACATAAAGTACACATCCCACCATCTGTTCAGTCGGCAGTAAAAAAACCCAAAAAACTTTAGGGCTTCATGTGCAGTTTCCTGTATTTGAATAAAAATCTGGCACAGAAGATTTCTCCTCATGAAAAAGAGCATCTTACAAAGGGAAGCATCCGCTTTACGCTTGGCAAATGTTCAGGCTTGTATCTTCTCAATTCGCTAGTTGTTTATAATCTTTCACACCTGCACAACAGACATCGCTTACAGCACGAGCATATTCACAGTGAGAGTGCTGTCATACAGATACATTAATCACAACAACAGTGACCTTTCTTTTTTACTGAGGATACTTACAAGTATTTTTCTATTTAATTACACAATTATTATGTTTGTGTATACATTGCATTCACAAAAATTGTTTGTGAAAGTATTAAGGCTTATACGTTTTTGCTAAATAGTCTGAAATTATTTAATATATTTACATTTTGAAAACCGAATCTAATTGCCTCAATCCTTATAAAATGAAAACCTCTGTGGCAATATGAAGATGTGATATATTTCACAATCTGTCTAGTAAAAATATGTCTGTCCTCTTAAAAGGGTGTAGTCGATTGACGGCATCTCAACAGATTTTTAATTAAGGTGCATATTTCATAGTGCAGCTATAAAAAATGTCCTTTCATTAATAGCAGTCACAATCATTAACTAACTTCTTGTGCAAAAAAACATTTCAGCATGCATAAATGTGTTACTATCATTCTAACGTTCATAAATTGGGATTATGCTAAATGAATGTGCTTTCGTTTGAGTAAAGCCAATTTGAAAAATTAGTAGAAACATTATAAAGGTCTTACATAGGGCTAAGACAAAAAATATTTCATCTTTTTATGGTTGTCAAATGTTACTCGAACGTTAATGTGATGAATTACACCTGTGGTGAGTCTGCAATAGGACACCTGTGTGAACTTTAGCCGAACTGACTTCATACATCCACTAAAAATCATCTTGGGACCACTTAGTTTAAAGTATAGCTAAAAAAAACTCTGAATTTTTTAACCCACATGGTTTTATATTTATCCAAGGAATGTTAGTGTGCAATTACAGTTGAATATCATAACATTTAATATCTATAAGAACAACATTCGGTTGAGTAAATGATAATTTTTAAAGTACATATCTTTAAGTGCCAAAATACCACCATCCGTAAAGATATCATTCAAGTTTCATTGAAAAGTAACATATCATATCGTCGCTGTCCGATAAAAACGTATGTCCATTTTGCCGATTTTGAGATTTTTTGACGGATAGAATGTCCAGGTTCATTTCCGTATACAGCATGCTTCACATTATCTAAATAAACAATGAAAAGTTGTGAAATCATGTCATCTGATTTCCACATATTTCCATTTGCTGTCAAAGCTGTCAATCATGCAGCGTATCTCCCATAGACAGTATGGTATCTCCCCGCCCTGTGGAGGCATCTACGCCTGAAGTCTCGTCCTCTGAGACCCCTGACACCTGGTATTAAAATGCGATATGTATCCAGATAAGTTTCATTGGGCAGCGACGATATACACTGTAAAAAAATATTGTTGGTTTAACTTAAAAAAATGAAGTAATCTGGTTGCCTTAATTTTAAGTTCATAGAAATGGAAAAATGTTGTTAATACAATGAAGGAGATTGATTTAATCATCGGAAACTCAAAATATTATGTTATATGAACTACATAAATTATTTAAGTTGATTTGACAAAAGAAAAAATGTTGTGATTACAAATCATGAAAAGATTTTTACAGTGTAGAATCGTTCAAAAGAATTTTTTTTTGGAAGAAATTAATACTTGAATACTTTATATAATATATTTTAGTATTTTTAATTATAATAATGATTTAATTTCGGTTTATCCAAAAACATTAAGCATCATACAAAATTCAACAGAATTATATTAAAACATAATGATAATCAGAAATGTTTCTTGAGCAGCAAATCAACATATTAGAAAGATTTCTGGAGGATCATGTGTCACTGAAGACTGGAGTAATGAGGCTGAAAATTGAGCTTTGCCATCACAGGAATACATTTAATTTTAAAATATATCACCATAGTAACAAATAAATTAAATAAATTCTGCCTTGGTGAGCAAAAGAGACTTCTTTCAAAATCGTACAGACCCCAAACTTATACACTATCAAACTATCAAAGTCTACTTCCTCTTTTCTTTATTCACATACGCCTTCTCCTTTCTCACCTCACTCTCTTCTCTATCCATGCTGTGTTTGACCCAATGCAACTGAAAGTAATTGCGGGCAGAAAACAACATTTAATGATTACTTCATCCCCAAGTCCTGAGGAGAGGGAAGTCACAGGCAGGTAATTTCAACAAAAGAGGGAGACCTTTTTTTCTCCTGACACACCATTTTCAGACAACAAAGAATATTATTGACTTGCTGAGATTAAAACAGCAAAACAAATAACAGAACAAAATCAGGGACAAAGTGACCACAGAAAGAGGTTGTCCCCTGAACACAGGCAGGGTCAAACTCTCTCCACTGTCTTTTCTTTTGTTAGCGTTGATTAAAAACAAGCAGGGGAGTAACATTTCCCATTTGGTGTCTGATCTGTAAATAACAATAAGTAAATGTTCATGCTGCCACTCACACACTCGAAGAATATAGACACTGGTGTTCCTATCTTTCCAAACATCCCTCTATCCTTGTGTTTAAAGTTGGAAATGTGAGGTAAAGGAAATTGAAGGTCTTTTTTTTGGAGGGGACAAGATTGGCTGACGCTCTACTCCTCTATAGCTACTTGACTCCCCCCCCCCCCCCCTGTGGACTGACGGTCTTGATTGTCTGGTGTTCATTATGTCTGGTGTGGTTCTACCTCTCTTCTCCTCTCGTGTTCAGACCTCTCCTCCATTAGGAGAGACAAGAGGAGGGGGTGTAGCATCAACACAATCAGCACTGCCCAAACACACAGCATGGGCTGAATGAGAAGAGAGGCACAAACACCATAACAATCAGCAATCAGCACTGATCATGATAATAACATAGAGAGTGCTACAAGATCCATGCTGCGCTCTCCCTCCCTGCCAGGAGGACTTATTGTGTACATGGGCTAGTGTGTGAATAGACGCAATAAATTTAACCGATATTTGAAATGTAAAAAAACACAAATCCCCCAAAATAAATGGTTAAAGTTCCAATGATGACTGTTTATGTAGTTTAACACCCTATGATACACTAGATTGAGGTTAAAATAAATCAACCAACCAATCTCAAAAAAGAAAAGAAAAAGCCACCCATTATCATCATAAACGATTAATAAATAAAGAAAAGCATAGTAAATGTTATAAATATTCCAGACTGATCTCATGAAATTGCGTGTGTATGACACGCCATTTCTGGCATGTCTATCAACACGCATAATCGCTTTTTAGCGTGTTTATGAACGCCGTTGACTTAACGTTATTACTGTTGTATAAATATATGACCTACCTCAACCCCGTCCCTAAACCTACCCGTCACTGGGGTTAATAGCATTTATGAGTCTTCCCTTACCATCCTAGAAAAAAAAAATCGCTCCCAGATGAAGATCTACATTTTGCTTCGTTTCGCTCGGACATTTGACGGCGTGTACATACACGTGGAATCACTTGGACATTAATGGCGTAGACATACACGTGGATAGCTCAAAATGCGTAGAGATAGCACGTCACTTGACTTGAAAGTGGCGTGTATGTTTACGCAAAAGTCATGATGTCATGTTGAATATTCTTAAAATATATGTTGAAATGTTGAAGTAGAAGTTAAAATGTCCAGTTCATGGTTATCTGTCCCTACTTTTCGCAATGAAATGGACTAGTCCGTAATGGTGTACGGAGCGAAACGGCGAAATATAAACACACAGTGAAAAGAGGACTGGGAAGTACACAACGAAGCAAAACGACTCTAAACATGAAAACGAAACGAAGTTACCAAAGCGGCTCAAATAAAAGAAAAAAGTCGCCGATATTTATTTGGCAACGCTCACAAAAATGACAAACTTTTTTATGCCTAATGTTGGGGGATACATGCCGCGACAGAAGCAGCTGTGAAGTGACGCTAGTTGAGGGTAACGTGTAGCCTACACATCCTGCCTGTTAGACAGAAAGGGCAAAATTAAATTAGATTTATTATGGCTTTATGTGATGATTGTTTGAACTTAATGTAAATTAAAAGTTGTTATATATTTTTTGAAGCCTAATACATGTAAATGTTTTTGGCTTCCAATTAGGCCTACACTGTTATGTTGGATGGCTATAATTAATGGTTAAAATTAGGGAGGGAGGGGTACTATTTGTGTTAGTGTTAGTATTGCTATTACATTGAAAATAGCTAAATTCTTAACATTAATATATTTCTGTCACAACTTCAATTTAAACCAAATTTTTATTTTGACGGGCTGTCGCGAAGACTCTCTGAGATTCTCTGTGTGTATGATGATAAGATAGTTTTTTTTTCTCAAATGAAACGGTAAAATTACCATGAAGTGACTCTCAAAGCGGCTCTAGAGATACAGTTCATGCATTTATGTCCTCATTTAGTGAGATGGCACCTTCTGCGCCATTCGTTTTTCACAGAGCTATGCAGAACATGTAAGATTCATATTTAAATTTTTACAGTGTTTAACTTAAGTGTAACTGACCTGCTTTTTATTTACTCATAAAAAATGTAAAAAAAATCCCATGGCAGTAAAAAATATTTTGCAGCAAAGTGTGGTCTAGCAACTCTCCGTTGACTTTCGAAGTGGAAAAACCAAACTCTGGTCTGGCCAATCACATAATGTTTAGAGTTGGTGGGCGGGCTTAACACAATGATGGCAGAGAGATGGCACAATGATGTAACGGCTGCGCCATTATTTACATAGGTGATTTCCCTGATACTTGAAAACAAACAAGATACAGCTGGCAAACAGCGGTCTTTCAATTCGGCTTTGGCCGCGACTCGGATGACTTGGAGTTAAGAGAATGTCACTTAAGTCATTCTTAAAAAAGGAAGATGTGTTCAGAGTTTTGACGACCGGATACGGCAACAGTTTAATATATCAACTTGCTCCGATGGAGAGAAAACCTTGGGGAAAAGGCATGGGACTCGCTCATGACTCACTCCCACAGCCATTCATTGCTCTGGTTGGTTAGCGCTATCCTATGGCGTGCATAGGGATATTGAAAGACAAACTTTTATCCCGCCCCCGGATTGAGGTACGCCAATTGTGAGTTCCCAGACCTAGCATCTTGATAGGTCTGTCTTGCCAGGCTAACGTTAAAAAGTATATTCCATTTTTTTATGACTGGATTCTGCGATTCCGTCCGTGTTTTACGCTCAGCAGAAATCATAGGGCCCTATTTGGTGTAGGTTGATTCAGAAACCCTGAGTTTCCCTGAAACCCTTCAGCTCCTCTAGCTGCACCTGCACCAGTGTAGCAGATCTAGTCCGGCAAGACCAAATACATTAACGTTGCCATTTGAGGAGCATAACTCATAATGCGCTTCAAGAATTGATCTTATTTATGGGAAGATAAAACAGTCCAGTATGTACCTCCACTCTGGACAAAAGCAAAGTAAAAGGCCGAATTTACAAATGTGCAGAAATCTCAAAGTGATGTGCAATGTTTAATGGGCAACACTTTTTGAAATGTAAAAGGAAGGAAACAATTTCTTTGGGTAAAATATCCGCCTTGTATACAGAGCTTGGGCTCTTATGAAGAGATAACAAAGATGGATGAAGCAATATGTGTGAGAGATTACAGAAAGCTTTGGAGGTAAGGGCACAGACAGAGCCATGCACTGCCTACTCGAAAACTCAGGCGCCATTCATATCAGTTTGTAAAGCTGGGATGTTCTCCATGGTGACTGATACTCAGTAACCATTGGTAGTCCTCAACATATGTTTTTAGCCTTGCCAAGAACATCTGTTGATAGGCCTTAAGCTATTGGGTATTCTTATAGGGCTATTTTTGATGTGTTTACTACAATGCAATGGTTCTGTAGGGAAATATGATATCAAATATGAGGAAAATAACAAAAGATGTCAACTTCTTGCCAATTGGTTTTGTGCAGAAGTATGGCCTGAACCACTTTCATACTGCAGCCATAGTAGCATCGTGTACAGGAACACTGGTGGGCTTTTTTTTTTTTTTTAAACACACAATAGTGCATCCCTTTAAATAAATTCCTTTGGGATGGGAGGAAATAAACTATGCCTCTGGATCTGCAATATATCTGCTAGTCACTTGTGATTTGTTCTTTTCCCCTCAGCAATATATTTTGGTAACTGCCTCTATGGTCAGGCAGATAGTGAGTACATGGCATCAAAGGTGGACTATCTTTCAAGCCTTTACTGGCAGGACAGAAGGCTAGCTGCCACGCTCACTCCATTGTCTCGCAAAATAAATGTACCTGCAAAAGATGGAATCAGTAACAATGGCGATCCGGAGAAGTGGGGGTGGTTAATTGGCTGTTAGGAATATTTAATAAACAACCTTCAGGGTCTCTTTGTCTCTTTGTGATATATGCCTCAGAGTGATGCGCTTTCTATTCGACAACTGATTCAAAGAAGGTCCACGTCCAATTCTCTGAAAAACAGCTAAGAATAACCTGAATGCTGTGAGGGTGCCTGTTTGAGAGGGTTTGTACATTTCCCAACATGGAGGAGATGTTGCCTACGTTATTAGGCATACGGTTTCATAACATTGATGGATTTGTGAATTATTTGCCATTGCTGCTGTAAGAAACGGAGAGAGCTGATGTTTTTTACTTTGTGACAGTAGTCTGCTATTTATTAAAAATGGCCTGGGATACCTCAGGGGGTATGATGATTTCAATAAATCACATTTTCAAAAATGTGCTGTTTTTTGTGCTTAAGCTGCTGTAAAATGTTAACATTTTTGCTCTCTTGTTCTATGCAAAAGAAAACGGTTTCTCACTTTCTTGTAAACAGAATAGCACACCCATCCCTGCTCTTGACCCAACACTCCTTTATAGCTACACTGTGTAATTCTTTTAGTTTATTCTTAGCTAAAAACACTTAGTTCTTTCAAAAATATATGTGCTCATTAATGTATATTTACTTCGTTCAAGTAATAAAGTATTCTCGTGAGTGTATAATTTGCCATTGAAAATACATATGGTAAGGGGTTCAAATGTTGGTCGCCATGTTGCTCTTCAATCTTGAAAGTACATTAGCTAAAGAGGGACATACCCGTTAATCCAAGCTTCGTCTTTCAAGTTTACGTTTGAGTTAACACTCATGGACGAGGTCGACCTGGACGCCATCAGTCAATAAGGGTCAATTGGCCTGGGAAACTTTTGTAACTTTGAGTAAATTCAGAGTACTTTGTAAATTCACACAATTTACAAACATTTTGTAAACTTCAGGTTTGATAGTTAAACATGCATGTTAATGAATTCTAATCATTCGTAAACAGGGTGCATGGGCACACACATTCAAAATTAGCATAATCCCACCCATGATGACTATGCGAATTTTGTGTACATGAATGTCGTGGGATCTTCTTGACTACCTTTTTTGTTTTAGCTCCAGTATATTACATAAATGAAAAGAGACTATTTGGCCATATGCCAAAAATTAGTCAATTCTTGCAGACATGCTACTGGTGCTCAGAATAATAATTACTAATAAAAAAGGGGGGGTGGGGGTGGGGGGGGAGACTGTGGCTGTTTTTAATCCTTTTTATTTATCAATTAAATTCCAAAAGAATGTTATATATATATAATTGGGTAACTACTTTTGAAAGAATACATTTTATAGGAAATGGTGTTAAATTTGCAGTGTCATCAGTTGAATGGATGAAAATGATTGGATGTTTTGCACAACCTTGAGAGCTTTCATGAATCTGAAAATGATAGAAAGTTTTTATTTTACTTTATTATTATTATTATTATTATTATTTTCTATAAATGATTTACACAATGCTTGTGTTTCATGAATGTGGCCTAAAGATACAAAAATGAAGATCTTAACTTAAAGGCTGTGTTCTCAGGTCTCTGTTACGTTTTACATTTTGGTAAAATGTATGTTTCTTTTCCTATGTTTACCATTTAAAGTTTAAGACATTAAACTCACTGTGACAACTTATTTAAACAACATATATACGTCATGAAACAACATATATGCTTCACAATTTTCAAAGATATGATATGTAAGACAAATAAAATGCCACTGTACTGTAAAATATTAACAATTTATCATTAATAACAATGAATCTGACTTGCGCATACAAATATGAATATATTATGAACAAGTATGAATCAAAATTTCATTGCATTTAAACAATTTAAAAGTGCATCCACTAATAACCTATTAAGCATCATGCCTTATAAATGAAAGTTGTTATACTGTAAAGCGGCACCAAACATTAATGTTTCATAACGTCACAGCCTTGTTCAATTACAAATGCACAATAAAGCAATATCTTATATAACAGCTGATGTGTTGTGTTGAATGTGCTCTATATATGGCTTCATATGAATATATATTTAGAGTGTCCATACAGTAGACAGTTCCAGGGCTTCTCTTCCAAAGACATGTTTTTCCTCCACTCTTCCCCTACACTACCTGTCAAACGCCTGTCACCGGCACTTCGGCAAGGCCCAGAATATAGAAGAGATGTTTGTGTTAGACCAGCATGCCATTCCTCACAAGTAATCACACATTGTGCAACAAGTATATTAAGATCCTTATCTCTAAAATATGCCATTAAATCTTCACAAAGTAACATATTTATTTACCAATACTGCAACTCAAACACTAACATATAAATGCATCCTCAATGCATTAGAGCTCAAATAAATATGTGTACATGATTATTTACATCTAACTAAATGAGTATTAAAAATGAAAAGGATGTGATTTTTGGTTTTAATGTAAACAGGAAGATCATGTTTCCTAAAAAAAAAAAGTCAACTGTTTAACTAAATCATGTACAGACTCAAAGCTGCCATGCTTTAAGAGCAGGGAAGATGTTTGATGTTATCGGTTTGTTGTTTAGGTCCGAGGCAATAGGGGAAATGAAGAAAAAAATGCAATTAGATGTGATGCATGAGCTCTCAGTTTTTGCTATTTTTTAAAAAGCCATTTCACATGCTTGTGCACATGAAAAACACAATTATTCCTCTAAAGTTTCTCAGCAGCCTTCTTTGTTTATTTGGAGGATTAACTGAATCGCAGGACAAATGTTAGAACATTTTGACATCGCTTTTAACATTTACCACAATGCCTGTGGTGGAACGAATTTCATGCGCTTTGAAAGGCTAAAACATGAAATATAAATACAGTTGGTTGATCAATACACAACTCAAAAGAGCTGGATATACACATGGGTCTGAAACTCAAAGGAAGCAGACACACCACGGTTCTGGAAAAAGACACCAAGTCACGATGAAGGCAGCTCAGAAGGACAAGACTTCCAGAGAGTGTAAGGAATAGAAAGTAGCCACAGGGCTGTGTTCAATAGACAGCCCGAAACCTATTGACCTTATTGCCTTGAGTTTTTTTGTGTCTTGCCTGAGGCAAGAGCTATCAAACATTAACACCATACTGGATTGTCCCTCTATCCAGCCTTAGATAAGCCCTGGTCAATTGTCCTGCAGTGCCAGATGACTCCAAAGGAAGCGGAAGGGGGTGTCATGAGGTTCTAGGTATTTTCTTTCCCCCAGATAACCCTTTGTCACATTTTATGGCTGGCATCTCTTACAGCTGTAATGTCAGGACCCATTAGCGTGTCTCGTAGATGGCGTGGAAAGACAGAAACTCCATACTCCAAATGTCATATGCTTTTGTCATCATGTTGTGAAGTCAGGGATGAGGCTTAGCGTCGCCGCTTGTCATCAAAGCCCATTCGGTGGATTCAGCATCTTGCTCTCCGTCTATACCGAAACCGATACCATATGTATGATAATGATGTTTCCTCGTGAAAACCAAGACAAGGTAGCATATACAATAGTTCTCAAGGCTTTAAGGCAATTCAGGTCGGACGGCAGCCTTTAGAGTATTTTCATTACTTCATGGGATTTTGTGTTTCTGGTTTGAGGACAGAGAGCACAGGCTTTAATTTGGAGCTAAGATTAGTTGCCATTGGTCAGCATGAGAGTTCACAGCACATCACAAACCATAATATTCCAAGGTGATCCCTTCATAATTTCTCACATTCTTTATCCGTGCTCTCCGCTCTAATATTTCATAATTAGGTGAACCCATCAGGTAGACAATTTCATTTTCAATTAAAACTCTTCGCCCTCGTGACCTTGAGCGTTACGGGAACGCTGCATATAGACCCGTGCTTAGTATGGACCGGTTCAGGCACCATTTAAAAATACTTTTTAATTTAGGTTGAACCCTCAACATCTAATCAGAATGCTTGTTCACCTTCATGGAGACTGGGAGGTAAATTAAGGTGGACAGAGTAGCATGTTGACATGATTTCTGAAAAAATGTTAACACGACTTGGTTTACAGAGCTGTATGGGTGGACTTGGCAGTTTGAATTCAGCCACATAGCCTGAACAGGGCTCTATATAAACCTTATGTTCTATGTGTGCAGCATACAGAATGTACATAGTTTAAAGGGCACCTATTATGGAAAATTCACTTTTGCATGGTGATTGAACATAAATGTGTGTTGGCAGTGTGTGACCAAAACCACCCTAGAATGATAAAAATCCACCCAGTGTTTTTTTTTTTTTTTTTTACAATCTCAATAAATCATATGCACTGTCTCAGAACAAGCTGTTCTAAGATTTAGCGCTTTGTGACGTAGAATTGAGCAACCCAGTTTTTTTATGGGTCTGATCAGAGACTATTTATATATTCTGATTCAAACATGTACGGCTAAATGACATTCAAAACAGCGCGTCTCTCACTTTCTCAGCCCTTCTGCTTATTGACTGCCATAGATATGTAAGTGACGCCCTTATCCAAAGGCAGGGAGGGGATATGCAGCTCATTTGCATTTAAGGTCGTATAGACCAAAACAGCTCATTTTTAAAACAGGCCCCAAAAATGACATTTTCAAATGGTTATAATTAATTAACTGTGGGGTATTTTGAGCTGAAACTTCACAAATACATTCTGGGGACACTCAAGACCAATATTACATCTTATAAAAAAGGGGCATAATAGGTGCCCTTTAAATGTACATGTAGGTCTATACATAAATGTTTTGTAGTCTGGAAACAACATTTATAAATAGTTTTTGGATGAATACTGCATAAAAAATATCAAATATCTAATTTGTACTTAATTTATTTATTATTTATTTATTTATTATTTATTTATCTTTATTATTTTAATTAATTAGTTAATTTAAGGGCAGTGCTCTATATTGCACATTAGGTTCGGGTTTGAATAGTGAAAAATACCACATGGTGAAGTGGCACAACAATTTAGCATACTCGCCCTGTACAGTATTGCCATTGTAGCCTATAGCATTGTTTTAGACGTGAATAATATTTTGCATAATGCCACAAACAGATAATATATAACTGGTGCGCAATCAAAGAATCCATGAACTCAATGTGGTGCCAATCAGCTGAATGTTTATTCAGCAAGCTCCTGCTTTTCATTTGGAAATCAGCAGAGATGTCACAGTGAATCATCAGTCAATTGCTCTGAGCTGATAGAAAAAGTTGATTTCTGATGATTCCCACTCACCCTACATGTGCCGAATACGCTGTCAGGGATTGCTGGAGCCACATCCAAAAATAGCCTATTATGGGCACTAAAACAGTCAGCCTTCAGGGGCCAACAAACTATGAAAACCTGAGCTCTGTACATCAACAGAGAAATGCAAAACTATACAGAGAAAATGGCCAGGTATAATAATAATAATAATAATAATAATAATAATAATAAATATCTTTAGTTACTGTATATTAGTCACACATATTTAATATCTAAAAAAAAAAATATTAGAATGTTGAATTACATACTAATTTTTATTTACTGTATTATGACTAGATTAGAATTACATTAGTGAAATTAAATTTAATTTAAAAAAAGGCTAAATTAATCATTTTCGAAAGTTTGATCAGGTAGAAATATCTCCTTAAAGTGTATAATTTTAGTTTTTGTTTTAGTAATGACATAATATGATCTTATTTTTTATTTAAATGAGTGAAAACTAATTCCATCATTTACAGATGTTGATTACATGGAGAAATGAAAACAGAATTGCAACATATAACTAATCTCTAGTCTCTAGCAATTGTATCACACAGAAAGAAAAAAATGACAAAATAGCACTATCTAACTGAAGTAATTGACTATCTGAAAATCCTTACCTTACCACCTTCAATCAATACAACGCTCATAGATAAAGCTTTCATTTTCAATTCCCAGCTCAGCAATAACATGAAATGATGTGGTTGCAAACAGATAGTGACATTAATTTTGCACAACCCTTTTCTGTGGTCACAACGTCCATCTCGTCATGGTCTAGCATATTCCATACCGAGCACTAAATTATCGTAATTTGTTTTTTATTGTACGCAAGAATTACGTAATCAAATACATTTGCCATTAAGAGCACAGCTCTCCTCCGCAGCGGTTTTAAAATGGGGAGCTGTATACATGCTACCAAGATGAATTCATTGAGTTTGACATTTTTACTCCTTCCTGCCTATTTCCCCTTTCCTCCGCTGCATCATCAGAGTCTTTAAACCTGCTACGGCTGAGTTCATGACCAGAATAATGGACTGAAATCACTAGCTGAAAGCACAAATGATCATTTCTGTGGAAATGTGTTAATGTGAATTCATGTGAAATATAGCAGTGCAAAGTCATAATGAGACATTTTGCACCCTGGAAATGTCAAGACAAAGACGACAGGAATGACAAAACATGGATTCTCAGTGGAGGTGCACAATATTGAATATTCCTTCCAGTTTTTTTTATTTTATTTTTTATTGGATATGCCTCATCTTAGACTGTCTGGAAATGAACTCTGGGTAACTAGCACGGAAATGCCAAACAGTGTAGATAAAAAGGGAAGGAAGGAAGGAAGGAAGGAAGGAAGGAAGGAAGGAAGGAAGGAAGGAAGGAAGGAAGGAAGGAAGGAAAATGAAGAAATGAAGGAAAAGGAAGAAAGGAAAAGGAAGAAAGGAAGAAATGAAGGGAAAGGAAGAAAGGAAAAGGAAGAAAGGAAAAGGAAGAACAGAAGGAGAAAAGGAAGAAAGGAAAAGGAAGAAAGGACTGTCTTAAACTGTCTGGAAATGAACTCTGGGTAACTAGCACGGAAATTCCAAACAGTGTAGATAAAAAGGGAAGGAAGGAAGAAAGAAAGGAAGGAAAAGGAAGAGAGGAAAAAAAGAAAGGAAGGAAAAGGAAGAGAGGGAAAAGGAAGAAAGGATAAGGAAGAAAGGAAAAGGAAGAAAGGACTGTCTTAGACTGTCTGGAAATTAACTCTGGGTAACTAGCACAGAAATGCCAAACAGTGTAGATAAAAAGGGAAGGAAGGAAGGAAGGAAGGAAGGAAGGAAGGAAGGAAAGAAAGGAAAAGGAAGAACGGAAGGAAAAGGAAGAAAGGAAAAGTAAGAAATGAAGGAAAAGGAAGAAAGGAAGGAAAAGGAAAGAAAGGAAGGAAAAAGGAAGAAAGGACTGGCTTAGACTGTCTGGAAATGAACTCTGGGTAACTAGCACGGAAATGCCAAACAGTGTAGATAAAAAAAGAAGGAAGGAAGGAAGGAAGGAAGGAAAGAAATGGAAGAAAGGAAAAGGAGGAAAGAAGGAAAATGAAGAAAGGAAGGAAAATGAAGAAATGAAGGGAGGAAGGAAGGGTTCCCCTATTTAAGATTGAACCTTAACCCTTGAACCTTGTCTTGTTTCAGTTCTTTATTCAGTTGGAGGCAGAATTGTTCATCCCCACACGGTTCTGCTTGACTTGTGTAGGTTGACTAAAGCCTATCCATCTCTCTGGCAAGCTGCAAACTAATTTACTAATTTGCTTGTGGCTGACCTGGGTCATTTTTATTTATGATCCATTCAGCGAAATATATTCAGACATCAAACCCCACATTAAGGGAATGATGGAGAATTACATAGCCAAGTAGTGGAGAAAGCCCAAACGTTTGAAGGAGGAAGGCATGTTGACAGGCACCCCTTAAAGTTAAAAAGCACAGACAGAGTGATTTGAAACAGGGCCGGCTGGCAGGAGTGCACAGGGAGAGGAGCTCGTAGGTCTCATTTATAAACTGGACTGCGTTTCATACAAGGCACAGTAAAGTAGGACAATTACCATTTATGGTGGTTGCACGCCCTTTGCAGGTTTTTCCCTTGCCTTTTCATATGAAAAAATACTATACATTTTGCTATTGCCTAACATATTGAGTGAGGGGACACCGGTGAGCTGGTGTTTGGGCTACTGAACTTTTGTAAATGGGCGCAGATTGCTCCAATGCTTCAAGTGTCAGCTCCTTATAAGATGAGAGCGAAGTAAAGTAAAGTCATTAAAAGCGCTCGAACAAGAGTTTCATCTTCATTTATATCGAATGCTGCAGTTGATGTTTTAAGTGATGGCCGAAATCTGTGTCTGCACCGTGTTGTTCTTCGCTGATTTATGGAGCATCTGTTATATCATCAATCATTGCACCAACAAGTTAATGAAAAATAAAACTGACAAATAATGCACAAACAAAAATTAACCTCCAATATCTCAGATTAGTCAGTCGTGAAGAATGAACCCCATGTAAAAGGCTCACTGGGGCTGACGAGAACAGATTTGGATGGAAGGTCACTGGAAGAAGAACCATGGGCCCCGTCTTAACTATAAATGAGAAAGTAAGACCATAGCCGCCAGCTATGAAGCAGCGTGAACACACATTATTAATTTTACTGAATATTTTCAGTAGCATGTCTGTCTCTTTTGAGGAGCTAAAGAAGCTTCTGAAGTGAATCATTCTCAGAATTTTCTTACTGCCTGCTTGTGTCAACACAACTTCAGTGTGAGGTGTTGCTTGCCGTCTGCAGAAGCTGTGATAAGTGTCTTATTCCAAATGAATGGCAATTCACCACAGCGGTCTGTGTACATACATTCACTTCAAATTGTTAATTAATTCATGTCCTCTTCTATTTGCCTTTGATGTTTTTTTTTTCTCCATTTTGAATGGGAATCCAAAATGAGGTGAACAATAGACGAGTGTGCTGGCTTTCTCTTCTCTCTCTAGGGAGTTGCATATTTATAGATGTGTCATGCAGAAATGAAATAAAGCAAATCAATACATTTTTTTTTAAAGGGAAAAGAAATTCCTGAGAATATTACTATTTGGACACAATGTTTGCCAGGGCCTTATCAACACAAGTATAAGAAAGAGACTGTAACTAGTTTCCGCTGGGCTGAATGTTACTCATGATGGCCTTATTCTCAACACCATATACAAAGAAAAAAAAAGCTATTATACATTACTTATGGTTCTAGTTTGGGGGCGGGTTGTCAGTGCATCACACAACAGTGGGGTGCATGTTGCAGGGCTCCAGACTAACTTTTTTCACCTCCGTCCTGAAACCGTCCTGAAAAACAATTTGAACCGTCCTAAAGTGAATGTCAACCGTCCCAAAATAAAAATGTTGTTTCTTATCATCTATAGTTGTTAGTCACATAATAAAAACAACATTAAAGTGTTTATGATGTATATTATTATATTTATTTAGCTTCATTCAGAGTAGTTATCTGTAAATAGATAAAACACAGATTTAATAAAAATTAATCTATTAACATATATTAACCTGTTAATTTGATCGATTTTAAAATTTGAACATGCAATACAGATACAGATTTAACTACTGTGACTTAAATATCTTAAAATTAAATAAAACCACTTTTCCTAGAGTAGAACAGTCTTCTTTTCAATGAATGATATTTGCATTTTTAACTACTTGTTATTTGTATGAATTAAATAGCCTATAATGAATCCTTATTAAAGCTATTAACGAGCAGTGAATGCTTTTCTCTTTTTCTTTTGTTGCTTGAATATTAAGGACCCAGACCGCATTACTGTCACTTTAAGACATTGAATCATGTCCAATAACATGTGGATATAAATGCACTGATGCACATATACACTCACAAATGTTTAAGACATACATGGCATAGTTTACATGAATGCTCTCCAAAAACGGACATTTAGACGTTGTGTTTAGATGTTGTGAGTATTATTTTGTCCATTCAGACACGAAAGAGAGCTCAATTCAGTACTCGCGAGGGACGCGCGCTGTTGTTGTCTATGGTTGCAAGCTTCGGTTCGCGTGTATGCGCACAGAAAACCGCACCGAATATAGCTTTTTTGCGTCGTCACTGTAAATCAGACTTTTGAGTGAGTTTTACTCATTTTCCCAGATGTTTACTTTTTTAACGTTTTACGAGACATGCAGTGCATGCCAACTCGCGTGCCGCTGGGTAGATCAGCACGTTACAGTAGGCTACAAATGTGCGCATTTACCTCAAACGCAGGACATCAGTTCTGACTAGATACTCATGAGCGAGTCTCCGCGAGTAGCCAGCCAGTGATAGTAACTATAGTAAAATCATGAGAAGACGCGCTCCGTTGTAGTCAGCGCTTGGTCGGTTAATTTTGGCATTTTCAAGACTAAGTAAATTGGCCTAATAGGCTAGTAATAAATGAACACGCATACAAAAAGTCTTTCGTCCTGTAGACGTCCTGGAGAATATTTCTGTTCGTCCTAAACACATTTTCTCATCGCCCCAGGACGATCAGGACGCCGTTAGTCTCGAGCCCTGGCATGTTGTCATACTATATAGGTTCAGTTGCCAATTAATGATGCTTTTACACTTGCAGTTAAGTTCGAAACAGGGCACGATTTGCATGACAAAGCAAGAGCGTAACTGGGTACCAAACCCGAGATCTACATTTCAGGAGGTGATCACTAGCAGTCGTATCACCCTGTAGCCCAAGACTGGTTGCTAGCAATCCTTTGGCCAGCATCCTGGCCAAAATCTGTCCATTGGCCTTTGTCCATTATCATGCTGATTGGCTTCATCCCCTCTCCACCAATAAGCTGGTGTGTGGTGGGCGTTTTGGCACACTGGCTGGAGTCGCATCATCGCAGGTGGATGCTGCACATTGCTGGTGGTAAGCACTTTGATACATTATTAAAAACAAACAGAGTTAGTGTGTATGTGTGTGCGTGCGTGTAATTTAATAGGGATTTGAACTAGCTGTGTGAAACCAAAAATACAAAACCAAATGTATTTTACTCCAGTGATGAAAAGCAAAATTTACAGCATCACTACTATATTCTTAAGTGATCCTTTAGAAATCATTCTAATTTGCTGCTCAAGAAACATTTATCATCATTGTCATTGTTGAAAACAATTGAGCTGCTTAACATTTTTGTTACACCTGTTTTTAAGGTGTCCGTGTAACAGTGTAATTATGCATTTAATAAGTATAGTCAATAATAATAATTAACTTACTTGTACTTAAAGGTGCTTAATGCCATATTTAGCGGCCTCTAGCGGTGATGTTTCAGAATGCAACAAGAGCGCTTGTGCTCATGTGCAATGATCGATCCAAGAGCGAGCATTCACTACCAAGCCACATAAAGACTTTCAACGCAAAGTCGAAAGCATCACACAACATGCTGGAAACTAATGTAAACTCCCACTGCAGGTACAATAATAGCCTACTTTTATCAGCTTGACGTTGAGCTAATGCTCTGTGCTCGTCCATGATAATGTTACAGAAACTGCATTTAGCTGACATGTAATGTTATATAGCATAAGACATTTCTCTAACTGTATTTGTGTATCTTTCACAATCAGCAATGTCAATATGCATAATATGATAACGGAAATGGTCAGTGAACTAGATCTGAACAGTTTCAGAAGATCGTAGGAAGTGACATTACTGAACTGAACGTGTCTGAAAATGTGTATTATAAAAATATGATAGTAGTGGGATGACGACGTTAGTCAAGTAGATCTCAGTAAATAATATAAGTTACGTCCTAATGCACCTACTTTTTGTTATCCTGGAACATTCTTTTGTATTCATGTCATGTTTCATGTAACGTTAGTGTACCTTGCTATTTCACTGGAGTTTACTATGTTGATATCGCGCTTTTCGTACGGAGTTGATCAGGGATTCAGTTTTGCCTGACGACTCACGAGCTTGAGCAGAATAATATTTATTTATTTTATTTTTTATATTTATGTGGAGTTTGTGTTTGAGTCTGTGTTGTGCTGGAGGCAGGACGTTTTAGGGAGTTATCAGACTCCATGTCGTCAGCTGAAGTGCCATTGGTCGCATAGACTGTATATGAGGATAGAGAGTCTCAGGAGCACGCATGCACGTCACATCTGATGGATTTCGCAGGAAATCCAACCCGAAGACCTCACATATAAATATGAATATTGGCCTTCAGAGATAATAGCAAAACGGATTCATTTTATAGAAAAAGTTACATATAGAACCTTAATACAGGGTAAGGGTTATAATTGGGGTTTCTTTTAGAGGTTCAGTTGTAGTTATGCAGGATTTATAGTTATTACTCAAACTACATGCAACTTGTAACAAGGATACTGTAAAATAAAGTGTTAATCAAACCATTAGGGAGTTGGATACTTTTTTCAGAATTCTTTGATGAAATAGAAAGTTAAACAAATGTATTAAAGCTACACTGTGTAACTCTTTTAGTTTATTCTTTGCTAAAACACTTGTGCTCATATATGTACCACTAAAATATATGTGCTCATTAATGTATATTTACTTCGATTCAAGTAATAAAGTATTCTTGTGAGTGTATAATATGCCATTGAAAATACATTACGGGTAAGGGTTCTAATGTCAGCCGCCATGTTGCCCCTCCATCTTGAAAGTACATTAGCCAAAGAGGGACATACCCGTTAATTCAAGCTTCGCTTTTCGTGTTTTACATTTGAGTTAACTCTCATGGATGAGGTCGAACTGGAAGCCATGTTAATCGTGGACTACATTGGCCACCGTAGGAGTTAAAACGAAATCGGAATTAAGAGGAACAGAAATTAATATTCACTAGATGGTCATTTACCTTTTCACCGCTCAGATGGGGGTATGAATCACACAGTGTAGCTTTAAAAATAGATATCTCTTGTAAGACAGTGCTGACATTTTTTTATCAATGTAGATGCATCTTTGCTGATAAAAGTATTAATTTCTTTACAAAAAAACTTACTGACCCACTGACCCCAAACTATATGGTGTAGTAGCTGCTGTCCGATACGCTAGCCTAACAAGGATGCGGGCTCTCTCCTCTTCGCAGCATGTGAAAGGCGAAGGCCTGTTGATACTGTGCTTGAAGCTCTTTGATCAGTGCGTAGCTATTCCCCCGCCCTGCTGAGTCCCTCTAGCCAGTTCTCAGTTTGATCAGATGAAGATGAGTTTCTCTCCCTAATGAAATCCGCACTGGATCATGGGTTTGTCAATGACCACCACGAAAGGTCAGGCCATAGAGAGGCTGTTTCCTCCTGGAGAAAATGCATCGCCTGTAACGAGTTTACATTATTTTCCATGAAATCTGACACCGGAAAGTGCTATGACAAGTTCTACCTTCAGTTTTAATTAGGTAAATAACTGAATAAAGACTGGGTTAGAAAATCATAGGCTAATTGAATTTGACCTCTGAACTGGTTAGTTTATTACCACCTGTGTCAAAACACAGCAAGGCTTGAACAGCACAGTGTCACTCTCGAACACATAGTGGGTAGGGTCAAACACAAGAGAAACGAGCAGCAATTATGAATCCATATTTATCTCAGAATTTTGAATGTACACATTCTCTTGCTCGCTCTCCTCATTTGTCCATCGTTTTTGCACACCATTGAAAAGCAATTAAATGCTGACCCATGGAATGCACAACTTACATTAAAATGTATTTTTTTTCCTATTCCTTTTTTGTCATTGTGTCTCAAGTGGGTTTCTTCATCTAACCCAATACAACGATGGCATGAACAATTACTACCAAAAAGCCTAATATACATCCATGTTTCCGTAAGCTCACAACTCATGAGATTTTTTCAATGGATTTTTTCTTAAGGATTCGCATGCACATGCACCTTGTATCTTATCACAAACCACTCACAATACATCATTACCTGATGGTAAATGCTTTCAAATAGTGCTGCTTAGTATTTAAATTAGGCAAATAGTGCAAACTGCCTATGCAAATTCAGGCTGATTATAGAACGTGCTGTATTCACAATGTGACGGCACAATTAACAGTGATATTACAGGGATGCACTCATATGGAAATTTGGCTGATACTGATAAAAATATTTTGAAGTTGATAGCCAATACATTGGCAGCTATTATGGCCTTTCAATCTAAAAAAAAAAATTAGAGCCTTATAAGTTGAGATCTCTTTTGCTGCAAATAACTGCAAATTACTACAACTTAAATAAATGCATGGTTGCAAGTAAAAAATAAAATATATATTGTTTCAATTAAACCTTTTTCAGTTGCCAACATAATTTTGTAGAGTTCTGTTGACTTAAGAATTTTGATCATTACGATCAACTTAATATTGCATTCCATAATTTAAACTCGAATTGCTGCGTTACTTGCAGTTATAAAAAATAGCTTGTAATAACTTTATGAAATTGTCTTGATAACTTTGGAAATTAATTCAGAGTGGATTTCTAGTTCCCACCATGCTTTGCATAGGACTGGATAATGAGAATACATGTTGAATTTAAGTGTTAATTCATTTGTTTTTAGTGAAAGAAAAAACCTGTTTGTGTTTAATTCTGTTATGCTTGAGATTTAAAAGAGTTTCTGTAATGTTGAAGTTTGTGTGAGTTACCATGACAGGGCTCCAGAGTAACCTTTTTCACTAGAAGCACATGGGCCCCAACTGAAAATTTTAGGGGCACAACCAGAAAATTTAGGAGCAAACATTGTAAATCAACATACTAACCAAATATTCATATTTATACTAATTAAATTTCTAGCGTATTACTAATAAATACTTTTATAATAGATGCAGAAATTGCAATGCCTTTGCTCTGATTTAAAGTTACAACCTCTTGTCTTCTAAAAGCAACCGGCAGTGGCGTTGCTTTTTGATTTATTAACATGTCACAGCATATTCTATGCTTGGAGGCTAAGATAGTGTTTAAAAGGATACGTCACCTCTGGAAAGATGAATGTGTATTTAAAATGGGTCATTTATGTAGAAGAAATGTTAAATTATTTTTTTTTGAATTTGGAGCTTTCTAGACTGAGAAAAGCCAGAAAAAATATTTTGGCTTATGTGGATGAAAGACAACAGCTCCCAGAATGGACTTGCTTCGCTGCCCTAAGAGGTCACACCTAGCGGTAACAGAGCGCAGTAGTTAAACAACAAGTCTAAGCTACTAGTGAGTCTCCGTGATGAGTCTGCCCGACAATGTGTTTCAGAGATCGCCCAAAATGTCCAGGATTCGGCTTTTGCGTTCTACAGTCACCATTCATTATGTTCAATGTGGCGAGCAGGACGAAACTAGGGCCGTGGCGCGAGAACGACGAGAGGCCGGTGGCGTGATGACTGATGAGCGACAGCTGTGAGACGCACCAGTCTCGTATCTCTCAGCGGAGAAGTGGGGATTTTCTCAGCAATGTTAAAACGCACATGACACCGACTTGTTTCAGCGTTCACGTAAACACTACATTCAGATTCACCAATCGGAATGATATTCAGTTAGATTGAATCAGTTAGAGATTCGGAATATATTCAGTTAAATTCAGATTAGAATGGCGACTGAAGAAAGCAAAAGCTGAATCCCCGACATTGACGGCCAGACCCGTACGGGAAAATAGGATGGTATCCCCTACTACTCAGCTTTCTCTACAGAACAAGAGCGTGCTAGCTTAGCTTCCAAAAAAGATGGCTGACACTATGTGTACATTCTGTAAATGTGAGGTCCACCCTCAATGGGCGGGGTTGAGAACATGCTGGACAGCCCGTACTACTGGCTGTAGTCTTTAGCCTCTGCTGGCCAAAAAATCCTCTGATGACGCAAAATGATGTTGTTTTGCGTCATCTGTATTTTTCCAGACAAAAAAATACATAAATCTCTCGTCTCAGGGGGATATGAGGGTGGAAAGCATGGTAATTTTAAAATATTACAGGTTTTCTACTAATACAAAGCTTGCTAAATCCTGAAGTATCCCTTTAACTAGTGTATTGTGTTTAACCTGTGAAGTGCAGTTATTGGGTAGTTACTGCAACATTCTAACTAATAATCTAACCACAAGAAAAATCACAAATAAAAAAAATAGAGCAAATATACTAATTAAATAAACAATGCTTCTCAGGTAGATCTAACATTAGTTTTATGGTACATACATTGAATAAAATAATCAAATGTAAAATAACATATTAATGTTACAAAAGATATTCAATTCAGAGCTGATTCAGTAGGCCTACGTGACACTGTGAGTGTCTATCTTTATGGTGAAAATGACGGGTCATGTTTGAGATTTGGCACTCATTGAACAGTGTTTACAAAGAGTATTTTTTTTGATTATCGCTGTTGTAATGTATTATTTGGGAAGCCAGCAAGTGAATTTAACTGGCACACTAGCCGCAGGTTGGAAGACGAGTCAATAGTTCGCTTGTTAGGTTATCTCCACAGACGTTTAAACACACGTATGATTATTGACCCTCTCCCTCCACACATTAGCCACTTACAGTGGCCGTTCCTGATTCTTCTCACACTCATTGCCCTTGCACACAATCCAGATTCCAGGACTACAACTTTGGTAGTTGGAGTGACTTGTTTTTTGGAGTAATCAACTTAGAAAAAAATTGTTTTCATGCTATAAATTAAGTTTCTCTAACTCAATGTAGCTTGTTGGTCCGTTCAAAGAGGTCAACTCAAAGAAACAAATGCAAACTTTTGTTTGTTTGTTTGTTGAGCCAACCGTTTATATTTTAGAGTGAGTTTTCTGCTTTTAATGTTAAAATAACTTCAGAAAACAATGCACAGTCATATAACAAAATCTATGGCTACTTTGAAGTGCTAGAATAAATAGTAGAATAAAGCCCTATTTGACACGGGATTAGTATTATCTGGTGACCTGTCGTAATTTGTAATAATTGCGGCGTTTGTCTGTGATCTTAATCCCGTGCGAATTGGCCATGTCTGTAATTTGTAAAATAATAATTCCCCCGCAAATTACCTACTATATTTCGCCGAACACCGAGGTCCTGTGATAATATTAGTCCCGCGCGAATCGACATCTCTGTGATTTGGCCGGATCGTATATAATTTTTTCAAGGTTTTTGTTTCATCTGCGCCTTTTTATCCATCTTTCGCGGAGAATAGAGGCTGAGTTGGAGTGTTTTGATAGTATTTTTGGTGCGGGGTACATATCGCTAGTACAACTATACAATTTGCAGAAAGAGAAAGCTATACCATCAGAAGAGCAAAAACAAAAAGAACGATTAGATGGAGATGAATGCCATGTTTAGCAGGATACGGGTAAGGACAATTCTTCTGTTATATTATATTATTATATTACTATTATATACAGCTAGACATAATAACGACAATACATTTCAAAGCTATAGCCTAATGACATCATATCCAGGAGATAAGTCAGTAAATTCAAGTAAAATCACAGGCTTCGCTTATCCCGTGCGGAATGCGCCACACGAAATTCAGATGTGGGTGGGTAATTTCAAATTCACATGTGGTCCCCAGGTAATACTAATCCCAGTGCGAATAGGGCTTATGTAACAAAATGTAGGTCTGGTCAACCATAAATAATGTGTGATACATTATTGTTAACTGATATAATTACTAGTATAAACTGTACATCACTAATTCAAGCTATTTTTTATTAAGAGATGTTTGTAAATATCTTCTATTGATCATTGCAGTTCTCCAATGATAGAGAACAGTGTTTGAAGCAGACGCACTCTCAGCATTTTAAAGAGCTGATTCAGGTGTCTGGACCTGAGCGAATCTCTTACCATCACTACTAAAATGTGGAGGTTTGCTACATCCTCTAAAACTAGCACTCAGAACCAACCCAGTAGGTGGAGAACTACACCATGCCAATTGCGTTCCAAAAAATACATATGCACCTGACTATATTTCCTTTAGTGAACGATGTGCTAAAACAACATTCAGTGTGTGCAAATAAATTACGCCATCAGTGGACATGATTCATTCTCGGCGAATCGTCCCCTGAGGCAAAGAGCAAAGGAAATATTTCTAAAAAAACTTGCTGAAAAAATCTTCCTAACATCCACGAGCACAGGCCAGGAGTATTTCTTCTCCCGTTGGCATTTTTGATTCTCTAAACATTAATATTTGATGACTATAGGAAAGAAATATTACAACACACAGGGAACAAAGGAAGCACCTCTCCCTACCAAAGCTAGGTATCAGTAAGGAAGTGTAGAGAAATAACCTACACACTGGAACAGATACAGGAGGTGTTGTATACTGAATGTTCTTCCCCAGATCCATGATTTCTAATGCAATGTTCCCTCATTACAGTAAGATATCTCCCCTACTTAGAACAGCTGGCACTTTGTGTAAGGAATCATTTTGCACATCCAAGAAAAGCCTCAAACTGTTAACACATTGATGCTGCTCAACACTTCTGAAAAGCTCCAGGCCAATGTAGCCAGCAGTGCCTCATCACATCCAATGACCTTTCAACACACTCTAAGAACTCTAGATCTCTGTGAGTTTCAAAAGCATTGACAACCCGGTGTGTGGTTTATGCAGTAATAGGGTCCCAATTGTATGAAGCATTCATTCGATGGAGAGTGGAAGGCAGACTCGTGGTCTCGTGTTTATGTAAGATTTTGTATCTGCTGGAAAAGAGAAAAGAGACGAAAATCTGCTTTCTGCATTCAAACGAAACCAAAATGAAAGCAAAAGCTTTTGATCAATAAAAGACTTGACGTACAGTCAACATGGATCATTCTTTATTATAAAGTGATCAAACAAGTAATCATCACAATAACACAGAGGGATTCGGTCCTGCATTGAATTCATAACGTTTTAAGTTTGTTCAGCTTCTTTTCTCTCCCTCTCTTATGTTGAACTGCATCCATCCTTTCTCAGTTGGCCAGAAGAGGGGCAGATGAAAATCCCTAAATAGAAGATGCAATGCCTTGAATGATTACCACAGGCACTGCTTTGAGCAAAATCCTACCCGTTTTTTAATGATGTAGCGACAGAGAGGACGTTGTATGTTCAAAAACTGAATACACAACCCCATAGCCACTATTTAAAAGAATACAGTCAAAAGCCCCCGCTTAATTACAGCACAAGGGGGGACGAAATCAAGAATGATTCCTCAAAACATGCCGTATGCCCCACAGATGGTAATTTATACGTGCCAGTGAAATAGCACATCACTGTTCCCCTTTGGAAAGTAATTACCTGATAATTATGTGCTATTTCACTTGTGACAATGCATAGATTATGTGGATGTGCCCACATGTTATCCGTCACATGGTCTGTGAGATGGATAAGAGTGTCATTCAATAATGGGAGGACAGGCTCTCCTGTGACAGGTGAAAAAGGTGGCATGAAGCTGTGAGGTTGTAAGACATCCATTTAAAGTGCTGTGTAGGTTACACTACACAGGGCTGTTTGTTTCTCCCCCGATCACTGTGGGCCGGCTCCACCACGCTCTAGTGCTGGATGTGACAGCGTGGCCCATGGATGGTCCTGGATTAATGGCTTGTGACAGCTTCGCCAGCCAGAATATGAAGTGACATCTTGCTGCCATTATGTAAGTGGAAACAGCTGTTATTTCAGGAGAGGTTTCGCCTGGTTTCGGTCTTCACCGAGTTCACATCCCCCACTCCACCCAAGACAAAATATCAATATAAATTAATATGAATAATTCTCTATACCTTAACTACATTAAAATAATTTGGCACTTTATTTTGATGGTCCCTTTTGAACATTCTCTTGAAGTAACTTGGCAATTACATATTAATTGACTTTCATTAGTATGGCAAGCCGTTTTAGCTTTTATTCTTTTCCAGGATATTAATTATTGATATCAAGAATTCAATTTTTGATATCAATAATTACATTTTTAGATATCAACAATTTAATTGTTGCAACAATTTCATTACTGATATCAAGAAATCAATTGTTGAAATCAGCAATTACATTTTTGATATCAAAAATTGAATTCTTGATATCAACAATTGTATTTTCACTAGTGAAATGTCACAATAGGCTGCCATTCAAAACCAATTGTTGATATCGAGCATTGATTTCTTACTAGTTGAAATACCAATTCACATATCAGAAATACAATTATTACTAATAAATCCTTTATTTTTGATATCAAGAATTCAATTGTAACTAGTTGAAATGTCTATTCTTGATATCCACTACTAGTAACAATGTTCATTTTTGAGATCAATAATTCAATTTTTACTAGTGACAATTTTAATTTTTTATATCATGAATGTGATTGTTACTAGTAAGAAAGCCATTTTAGTATCTGAAATAATATTGATATCAGAAATACATTTTCAGATATCAAAAATGATCATTTTTACTGGTAACAATTGAATTGTTGATATCAAGAATAGACATTTCAACTAGTGACAAATTAATTATTGATATCCGGAATTCACAATTTTACTTGTAACAATGTAATTATTGATATAAAAAAAACTGATATTTCCATTAGTAAAAAATCAATTCTTGATGTCAAAAATTTATTCTGAATGCAGCCTATAGTGACATTTCACTTGTGAAATTACAATTACAGATATCAGCAATTCAATTGTTGATATCAATAAGTCATATCCAGGAAATGAATAAAAGTTAAAACGGCTTGCCATATCATTTAGAGTATTAGTTGACTGTCTGCTTAATCTCTGCTAACTCTTTATTGTGATGCTTCTCCAACAGACAATCTATACTAAGTATAACTTTGCAACAACGTGTCAAAGACTTATTCTAACCCTAACCCTACATCAGTAGTCTGCTAATACTCTACTAATACTCTAATGAGATTTAGTAGACATGTAGGTGCAATATTTATAGACAACAGAATGTGTTCAAGGCACCATCAAAATAAAGTGAATCCAATAATTCAATTAAATTCATTAAATAAAGTAAAAATAAATACTAATACTATTAATAATTAATTTTATTTATAATGATAATGTTACTAATAAAACATTACACTACATACACAGTACACATACTACACTATACTGTTCAAATTATATAGGGTCGGTAAGATTTAATTTAAATAAATCACTGCTTTTTTTCAGAAAAGACATTCAATTGAAGAGTAAGTAAAAAAAAAATGTTTTTTTAAGTGCAGTAAAATAAATAAATAAATAAATAATAAAAAATATATATGTTGGATTGTGTGATTGAAGACTGGAGTAATGCATGAGGCTGCTAAAAATTCAGCTTTGCCATTAGGGCTGTAACGATTTTGGGCTAAAATCATAATCACGATTAATCGAACAAGTCACCTGAATTACGGTTATTGAACGATTTTTTTTTCTCATATGTCACTGGCAAGGCTTATTCTGTAAATATGTATGTATTTTTTTTAGTGCATAATCTTTGAGATTCTAAAATAAGGAAACACACAGATAGCTTTTAATGCTTATTAAATATTTTAAAATAATAAAAAATGTAGAAAATAGTTATTTTTGTAAATAAAATAAATTATTGTAAATATTGCCATCTAAAAAGTAAAATATAACTTGTATAAAACTAAAAAACTAATCCTTTTCATATTGTATGGCATCTGTAAATGCCTGTGTTATCGTGAGCTGCTTTGTGGAGTGGAGGCACTTGTTGCTGGGCGTTTGTCTGTCTCTCTCTCTCTCTTTTTTTGCGTGTTTTCTTTGGTAAAAGCAGCTCCTGTTGCTGAGTTGACTCAGTATTCTAGGAATCAGAGAGTGCGTTCACACACAAGTTACCCGCAAAGACACTTGACATGTCTCAGCAGCGTCTATAGTTTGCTTATGAGTTGCGATTTCTTTTTCGAAAAACCACGCTTGCGCATTTGTTTTTCTCTGATTCGATAATAAACTAGCGCATTACGTACCGTTTCACGCTGGCGAACGATCCCGGCTTAAACGGCATCATTAGGCTGCAACGCGACATTGATTACATTACGGCTTTTGTTCACACAGCGCGCGCTCCGTGACTGAACCATGGTCCCCAACCTGGCGGCACCAATCCCGGGCCGTGTTTGCGCTCACACAGGTGTTTGTTCTGGCAATTTCCTGGGATCAACGCGGCTGTGTGAAAGGGGCTCATGTTGTTTCAATGTCGCTGACTGGACGGGGTGGAGTGACGTGACTACTATGTTTAAGGGGAAAGTACGTTAACACACAGTGGGCGGATATATTAATAGTATTCAAAAATAACCGATAATGGTAAAATCACGTCGGTTATAGGCTCTTGAATTTCGGTTTCGATATTTTTTCGGTTAATCGTCCAGCCCTATTTGCCATCACAGGTATAAATTATATTAAACTGTGAATCAGTTGTTTTAAATTGTAATCCTATTTCACAATATTACTGTTTTCACTGTATTTTCGATTTAATAAAACAAAACAGATCTTTTTCTAAAAACTTTAAAAAAATTGTAGCTACAGAGCCAAAACTTTTGAAAATAAAGTTTTATGCATAAAGTGTAAAGTTTTATATTTACTTTTTAAACGTATACATTTACTTTATCTGTTTACTGTTATATTATGTATACTGTACATGTAATGTAAACAAACAACACAGGTAAGAAAAGTTACAAATTAAGGAATAAAAAAGGGTCAATGGAAATATTCAAACCTCAACAGCTTTAATGCATCATAAGCATGTTTACTAGATTATAAAATTATGCCCCATTTAGAAAAAGAAAAGTGTGGCTGTTTTCAGACATGTTTTAGACAAAATTCTGCACATCTTCCTCCAGACACACTGCTATGCCTCTATAAGACAAAGGACAACAAAACGTAGGAAAGGCTGCCTGATAATTACTCTTTCTCAGTATAAGTACATGTGCTTTGTGCACCGACTTCTATGACACAATTAATTGTCTTTATAAGGGATTCAGTGACTGCGAGGACAAACAGAGGCAGTGCAAAATTATACCAGAGTGGTGTCTGCAATTAAATACGCCATCTTTCCTCGCAATTCACGTGCGTAGAGCAGCTTTGATGCGAAAACAATACAGAATTAGATGCTCTATTGTGATGCTTTCATGTTTTGACGGTAAATGTACATGGCAAAAAGAAGAAGAAAAACACCCTCTTACCCAAATAAAGACAATAGGCTTTTTTGCATCTTATTGCAATGTGTATTACAAGGGCTTTACGTCTATTGTATTTGGGTCATTCATGTGAGGAGAATTGAAAGCTTGTGTGAGGAGTCACAAATTCCTATTTTTAGTGAGGATGAACAACTGAGAGCAGTAATGATCACTCTCCATTCAAGCCTTTGCTTTTGTTCTCTCAAACAGCGTTCAGGGGAATGAGTGAGCTTCATCAGTGTGCTTGTTGCATTGTACTATTGTATAAAGCAATCTGGCAGTGAGGAGGAATCAGAGCTCTCTAAGGCACACCAACACATGCACGCTCAGAGCACACAAACTCATAAAACCCAAATCCTACGCGGAAATACATGCATGGACATGTAAACGCAATGTAGCATATCTTAGGCAACGGACTGAAAGCGTACAAGACAAACACAGCGATGGGAGTCTGCTGTAGTCAATGAATTTTTTTATTTTTTTGTCCAGCTGGTTTCTGAAATACTGTTTGCATCCTAGAGTTCAGTGTCCTTGCTTAGGATTCAGCAGATGGAACCATGGGATGGAGGCTTATCAGGCATCTCATCTCCCCCTGGACTGTAATTCAGTGGTGACAATGTGCTATGGACCCTAAAGGCTGGCCATCTGCTGAAGCTTTTCCCTTTCCTAAGGTGAGAAAGACAGACCTCAACCTGGAAGTTCCAAAACACATGCTTAGTCACACGCTTGCATGAACACACACACACACTCATAAAAAAAAATATAGCAATGGATGGATTGACCTCTGACTATTAAAACTGCCAACTACTATGTTGGACATAACTCTTAGACCAAAGGTACTCAAAAGGCCCATCAGCATTCATTTTATGGCCTGCGTCATGCAAAAGATGAATGCACTTTTTTGAGCTTTAAAGGTTGCACAAATATTCAGCCTGGTATCATTGGTACTACGGGATGTCGATACCAAAATTCCAGTAGTCGGTACCGAATACCATTAAAATGTCACAGTTCTGAGTACCAATTTCGGTACCACAACAAAATTAGTTCTTTTTTTTAATTTTATTTTGAACTACTTGAAAAAGATATATTAATTAAATTCAATCACTTTATTATTTATGATGGTACATTTATGAAAAGCTTTGAAGGCTATAGCATGTTGTTTAAACGAAAATATTGAATAGTATCTGAGAAATATTGTTTATAATAAAAATCAAGTGAAAGATACAGCATTCAGTGGAGTTTAGGCTACAGTAGTATTTTTAAAAAAAAGATGGAGACGATCATTAAATATATTGTACAGTAGCCTAATATAATTATTTCTGTCCATTTCTTTTAAGTTAAACTCAAACTTATTATTTGACGGGTTGCCGTAGAGACCTTTGACTTTCTGTGTGTGTATGATATATGATGTGATACTGACCCTATGGATATGATGAGTAGTTTTTCTCAAATGAAACGGTAAAATGCTTATGAAGTGACTCTGGAGATGGAATCATGAATCATGTTCATCAGTGTCGTGAGGCAGCAGAGACTGAAACAGCAGAGGCGTCACTCTTGCTTCGGTGTTTGTGTGTGTGTGTGTGTGTGGAGAGAGAAGGTAACGTTAAATGAAACTGCGCGTCTGCGCCGTTAATTCACATAGAGACAAGCAGAACATGCAGGGTTCATATTTAAACGGTAAAATGCTCATGAAGTAACTCTCGAAGATGAATGGGATCATGAATCATGTCATCATATCGATGAGGCAGCAGAGACTGAAAACAGCAGCGAGCGTCACTCGATGCTTCTGTGCGTGCGTGTGTGTGTGTGAGGTAGCGTTTCAACGTTAAATGAAGGCGCGCGTAGGCGCCGTTCATACACAGGAGCAAGCGCAACATGCAGGCTTTATATTTAAATAGTCGTTTTGCTGTTTAGTATCACAGAAACCACATCAGCAGCGCCGCTGCTTTAGTGGAGAGGACGAGCTCACGCCGCATTGTACATGCATGCGCAGTCGCAGATCCGGGTTTGACCAGGGATTCAGACCCACCGGCACTTGGTACCGTGACGTTAAATTTTTTTAGTACCGACTTGGTACCAAAAGTATACGAATATTTTGACAACACTGATCTGGTGCGACGTAGGTCTTAGATTTTTTTGCAAAGATAGAAAACATACTTTTTAGTACGTTTGGATAGATGCTGAAATGTATAATATAGATGTATCTGCAACATTTAAACGTAACATTATTACGTTTTTACAGCTACAAAACGTTAACTATTTATGTATATTCGATATCATATATCGATATTTGTATAATTTTCCTTTTTACCATTTTATAGATAAATGTAAAATCCCGATAACCCTAATCCCAAACCTAAACATACCCATTTTATACATGATATAAAAAAGGATACAACGTAATTGACAGATGTGTTGGGAAATAGCAGTTTTATTAACAATATAGCATTAAAATATATTTTGAGCCATCAATCCCCTCCCCTAAACCTACCCATAACAATTCCTTAAAACTACAGTAACAAACAACAATTTATGAAGAAAAACATAACTAACAGACAAGTATAATCATAAAAATGTATTTATTGCAATAATGTCAAAACCGATACCAAACGCTGTTCACATGATGAAGCGTTGCAGTTCGACAGTCCTCACTGGCAGTATTGTAATAGTTGTTTATCAAGTACAGAGCAGAAATTAAATTACTAATCAATGAAAATGTTAATCCGGCTTTGGGTCGCGCTTTTCCATTTCAAATGAACTAAACGAACAATCATTCCGTCACCGATTCCTTCATGTCGCAATCTGTGACGAAGCAGGGAAGAGCCAATGAACGTTTGAGATCACTGCCGTAAAACATGACGTAACGCTTCTCAAGGGCGCAATTTTTGAATTCGAATTCATCACCAGCGCAGGACTTGACATGTACGGTCGCTGCTGAGAATAGAGACGAAGATCACGACAGGATAAAAGGCTGAATTAGGAGTTGTTTCTTGCAAACAACTATAGATTCTAAAGATTTGGATTACATAAAACTAATAAAATTGATGTCTATTTTTGTTGTGTTTTATAGAAGAAAACGCTTTACGTGTCTCAAGGTAAATAAACTATATAATAAAAAGGTTAAACGAGTAACGTTAAAGAATGTATTTTTAAGCTTTTTGTGTATTGTTTAACACGATGCAGGCGAAACGAGCAAAATGTTAATATTTATGAGTATTAGGCTATATCAGATAAATGCGACTGAAAACTTAATTAATAAGACAGTTGAATGCAATAGAGTCAAAACATAATGCTACAATATTAATATGTATAAATTGTGATAGGCTACGTACAAATGTGTATGTCGGTGGATTTGTTCATACGCAAATAAATTACGTTTTTTTGCTGTCAATCCGTAAATATTTTACATTTAAATACTGTAAATACGTCAGTATTATACATTTCTGCGCATATAAAATGTAGCCTAATTATATATATACGCATGATAGAATGACACTTTACGTACAAATACATACGTATTCTCATGAGATCACGTTGAAATATTAGCCTATGTAGGCAGGCTATACTTCGGACAGCTTTGGATAATCCATGATTTATTCATAAAAAAATAATCATCGTCATTACTGATGTGTGTGGAATGTTTAATGGGACTTATATGGGCTAAATAGAGGAATGAATAGAGTCTCCGCAACGGCGATTGAAGTGCGCGCAGTGCGCGTCCAGAGTGAAGACTGCACGAGCCATGCAGCTGGCAGCAGCGGGATTTCAAAAATATTTTAGCGCTAGATCTCTTATTTAAAAGCAAAATAAATTAACTGGAGATTCAGGGTTGGGTATCGTTTGAATTTGAACGATTCTGATTCCGATTCCTTGTTTCGAATTCCGGTTTCGAACGAATTCTCGATTTCGAATTCTTTTAAGAGGCAGGGTCAAAAAAGTTCAGCTAACCTTGCTAACCAACGGTCTTTTTGAAGGGACTACTCCTTCTGTCACAAATACTCCTTTTGTCACAAACTTTGCATTTTGCAGAGATTTCGTTATTTTTAGAAAAGTGAAGCCACACTTTGGACCGGCGACGTAAGCTACTCATGTTCGACTTATGTTCGCGCAGTTATGCCAAAACTTCCGGTAGACGCTTATTTGTTGGTGTTGTTCAGCGGTTTCTTCTCTCGTCGTCGCGGACTGTGAATATCGAAACTAGGAATTGAAATATTAACTTTTGAACGATTACGGGGGAAACGAAAGTTAGTCCCGGTTCCAAGTGGATACTCGATTCTCGATACCCAACCCTACTGGAGATGTTTTATTTGTATTAGGTACATCCGTGACTCAGTGTTTCGAAAAGTGTGGCGGTACAAAATGACTAATGACAAAATCGTCGACATCGAGCACAACATCTGTCTTGTTTTTAACAGCTGATTCGAGGTGACGCTCAGAGGTGATCCGCACATCTCTACTCTACAATGTGTAATTATTGGCTGATGGTCCTCTTAACAGCATGAAAACAAAACTTGTAGATTCAAATTGTCAATGGTTTATAAACAGAAAGTAAGCAAAAAGCGCTCCGATTACAATGACGATCTGTCATCATGTCAATGAGTTTACGGCAATCTTGCAAAATCTCCAGTTACTGGCAATTTAGTTCGGAACAGGGCACGGCTCGCATGAAAAATGGATCATGTGAAAGCTGCTATTGAGCAAATTCTGACTAACTTAAAAGTTAGATGTACTGGGCTAATAGTGGGCCTAGTATTAGGAGGCGGCTATGAACTTTGTAAAGCCACCCTGAGTATAAAACATGTCATTTAAATGTCATTATTTTTTTATTTTTTCATGTTCCAGTATTACTTTAAATTGGACAAAGACTAGCAAGACTTACCTTGCAGGGAGGTTTTTAATGTAGGAGTATGAACTTTTTTTATATTTTTTGTTGCATTAATATTGCTAGATAACTGTTAATCCAATTTATTGTTCCAGATTTTTTTATTTTCACGTTCTGTATTAGCTTACTTTATACAGGACTAGCAAAAAGACTTGCAAGACTTACCTAGCAAGATAGGTTATTAACTGCATTTCTAAATAAGTAAAAACTGTAAATATTGTCATAAAAAAAGTTTTACGATGCACATCTTCACATTTTATGTGGTTTAAATGTGGCCCCCTTGGCATCTGAACTTGAGTACGCCTGCTTTAGACAGACTAGTTTAATACAAAATTGTAACAGAATAGTCTCACGCTAACATGACACATTCAAATAGAGAGATTGGTGCTTGCATCTCACAAACCAATTGTTAAGACAATAGGCTTAACAATTGCTTTTTGTGGTCTCATAATTCTAAATAAGCAGTTGTTCTATAAGTGATTGCGCACTATAATTGTTGTAAATAAATTAACATTTTTGTTAACAAATAAAAAGGAGTCTGATAATAGCAGTTCAATGTCAATAATGACAGAATGCTAATTGACTATAACTACTAATTGTATCTTCAGAGATCACTGAAGCATTAAATGTAACAGAGGTACCAGTAATATTGGTCCTGGATCAAAAGCAAAACAAGTGGTATTACCCAGTCCTACAAAAAAGCAAATAAAAAAAAGCTGAATTTTCTGAAAACGAAAACTCGACACCCTGAGGGGTTCTTAAAACCTTCAAAAATGTAATGAAAGCTGACATTGGTTGTGCCCGGCTAAGAGTGTCAGATGACAGAAACTCTGCAATGTTTGGACAAGATTAATTGCACCAATTGAGAAAAATAGCAGGGTATTTGTAGGACTGAAACATTTGCTGTGAAACAGATACCAATCAGGAAGCCATTAGACTGCTAAAAGGACAACAGCGTCACACGGAAGAAAGGAAGAAAGGAAGAAAGGAAGAAAGGAAGAAAGAAAGAAAGAAAGAAAGAAAGAAAGAAAGAAGAAAAGAAAGAAAGATCAGATTTCCTGATGCTAACCTAAACGAAGACAGGAAGTCATCACTCTCTATAGTCTATTGGCAGAGAGATTCATCTCACCTATGACTCACTGTCTCCAGGTATTCCGCTTCATCTCAGACCTAATTTTGGGATGGATTTGTCATAGTTTGAAGCTCACTTGAATTGGATGTATAAAAAATGGTGTGCTGTGGTGTTCTCCTGTAGACGTAATACAGCAATAGACAAAGAAAATCTTGCACCGCCAGGTAATAACGTGACAAAATAGTCAGATGAAAATAATCTAAGCAGAAGTAGAAATCACTCGTGCTAAATAACATTCAGACTACAGTTTCGCCTGCAGCGCAGTTGATTGATTTCAATTGATAAAGTCACTTTCTGGTTTTTGTTCTACACCATAATGTTGCATTTGTGCTCTGTCTCTCTATCCTTCATCATTTCACTCTGAAATAATCACAGCAACGGCACACAAACTACAACAGTGTCTTTCGAGAGGCATGCCTTTGTGACAAAACTAGACTTCACACCGTCATAAACAGAAGCAAGTGACAATGAGAGCAAACATGAACGATTTGGGGTCAAGAAACACATAAAGAGCTCGAACTTTGTGGTGCGCTTCAAACTAAAGCTAAATATACATCAGTAGACTGCAGCTGTTTTTGATGATACATGTTTTTGGTTTTTGATGATACATGAGGTATGCACCCGTTTTCTGTTCTCTGGAAAAAAGAGACAGAGTAAACGTTGTTTACAAATACAGACTGACAAGTCGTATATTGTTGCATTGCTTCTTTTTTCCCCTTCATGTCAAAGACGGCATTGACATTTAACATGCAATAAATAAATAAAATATAACCCAAGAAATGACCAAAAGGCCTCATATTTGGATGATTATATGTAGGGTGGGGAAAAAAAATGAGATATTGCAATATATTGTTGTACTTCTGTTGCAATAAATAATCGATACACTAACGCCCAATATCGATATTTTATTACAACAGGAAATGATTAATTTACCTGTTGTCAGTGTCACTGTCACTACCCAATATCTACCATTCTGTTTGCGGGGGGCGCTGTTGAGTATAAATGGGGGTAAAGTGGCGCAAACAGCGGTCGGTGAAGAACACAAGCCGTCAGTGCCGAAGCCGAGCAGTTCGCACGTGACTTATGCAGTGTTTCCCACACATTGATTAATTCGCCGCCACATACTATGTTTCGGTTTTAACACTATTTAAAACACTCTGCCTCCGTCTCTCCTCTCACTCACGCGCTCTCTCTCTCTCACACACACATGCTGCGTACGAAATCTTCACTCAAAGCACTACTCCCTAACCCCTATGTTGGGCGTAGGGAGCAGAGCACTGTATAGTGAGCTCACCAGCATAACAGAAACACCACTTTCGGACAGTACTCGAATCGTCTCTCGGTGCCGATTGATTACATCCTCTGTCGCCTCTATATTTATAGATATATAAGTCACATATATCGTGATATATCATTGATGAAATTTCTTCCAATATATTGAATATCGATAAGATATCGCGAATCGTGATATTATCATATCGTGGACCACATATCGCCACAGAATTGAATCGTGACGGTACCTGTATCGTCCCACCCCTAATTATATGATCTTCACTGACACAGAAAAATAACTGGACATAACATTGAGAGTTTCCTCCCATTACCGCTTAATATGTCAAAAGTGCAGTAAAATAACCATCTGAATAAATTGCAAAAAAAAAAACCCAGACAGAATAATGGGGTGAGACTATCATAATGCCATTGATAACGAAATAAACATAATGTCAAGCCAACCACAGTCATTTACCCTAGGCTTAATAAACACAACCTTAGAGGAACATGGATAAAATAATTAGGTGTCTGACAAACCCTGTCAATGTTACACTGTGGGAAAGTTATTTTAGTCCCTCTCAAATAAATAATGATATATCTACAACCAAAAGAGTTCCCCTTTTAAAACACGTTTATAACATTGTTTCGCTGTTGCCTGACATGTGCACCTGAATCTTCTCTCTGTGTGCGTCTGCCTTTGCCTTCTATTTTCATGCAGGATGATGCGCATAAAATCCACAGAAATCAGAGCCCTTGAAATGGCCTGTGGCTTCATAAAACAAGCTGAAGGTGGAGGCAGGCACAACACTGGCTTCCTCCATTAATATCAGAAACAGACACCGGCAGAATGGCATGCATTCCCAAGCAAGACAATTAAACACTCGTGACTTATGAAAAGACGGAAGGAGTTATTTCCTACACAGACAGGCAGCTTGAAGTGAAACACAATTACTGTACATTTATGTCTGTCTGTCAATTTATTCATCATTTTAATGGATAAATGGCCATCCATTAGTCTGTGATATCATCATGGAAAGTCCAATCTGAGGAACTGCAATTGCTTTGGGAGATGGACGTAAGCGTAACAAAAGGAAAAATCCATGTATCCGCACTCTCTTCGAAATATTTGAACCAATCAGATACTTTATCAGGCTTTATTCAACTGTGAGGTTATGAATCGTCTGGAATGGACACTTTTTGTATTTCTGAATGCAAAACAACATTCCTAGTAAATTGTGCTGACAAATAACAAAGCGCTCAAACTTAGAAAACCCCTCAGATGCTGAGAGGCACACGCTGTAATTTTTGTTATTAAGAATTCACACAAGTTCTGTAATTAGTGTGTGAATGACAACAGTCAACTCAGTAAGCCCTAATGCAATCACTGAAATTAAATTTTTGAGTGAAGACACTACAAACATAATCTTCAGATAATAATGTTTTAGGTGTTTTATTCATTAAACAGCACAGTTGGGGCAATTATGTTTGATTAACCTCCATTAGTTGAGAAAAAAAAAAAAAAAGTTGTCGAAGAAGCCAGGGCCGGAGTGGGGCCACTTTCGACTTGGGAGTTTCAGGCCCAAGACCGGCCCACTTTTTCCATTGTGGAGGAAACTGGATACATGAAGCAACAATTCAGCTCTTACTATTGTGTAGTTTTAGTTAATACTATGGTTCAACAATAATGTAAAAGTTAAATAATAATTCACTTAACCCTCTGGAGTTCTTCGTTTTACAGTCACACTTCGGGACCTTTGGGTCAGAAATTGACCCGAAGGGCGGGATTCATATTTTAAAAAGAAAATCATACATTTTCTTTACTTATTTTTTTTATAATATTTTTTCTTTTTCTTTTTGGTGTTTGAGAAAATTAATATATATATATATATGTGTGTGTGTGTGTGTGTGTGTGTGTGTGTGTGTGTGTGTGTGTGTGTGTGTGTGTGATTAGTGGAGCTGTCAGTTGAACGCGTTATTAACGGCGTTAGACAGCAAACCCATTTTAACGGCGTTAATTTTTCTCACGCGATTAGCGGTTCTTTTGTCCTAGCAAACTTTGTAGTTTTTTCACATACTTTTGCAACAGGACGCAGCATGCGTCCTGATCCATTTCAGCGTCTCGCGCTCGTCATCCACTCAAAGCCGGCTCGCAAGCCCGAACGATGTGTGCGGCGTGCCTGTTGTTTTGTTTCCGGTACTGGCTAGATCCGCTTGCGCTTTGGTCGAAGAAGCAGCGAAACGTCCTCGCGTGGCGCAAGCCATTGAAATGAATGGGTTTCAGAGCACAGCGCGAGGACGTTTTGTGCCGCACACACTTCGTTTCAGCTTGCGAGCCGGCCAAATGGTCGACGTTATGTTTTGAGTGGATGGCGAGCGCGAGACGCCGAAATGGATGCCAATGAGATTCTGAATGTAAAGTTTACTTTTAAAAAGTTGCCAAATTGTCCCATTGACAAGACCAGAGTGATCTGTGTGTTTTGTCATTGTGAGCTGAGCTATCATCATCGCAGCACGTCCAGCCTGAAACACCACTTGATGATGGCCAAGCAAACACACACACCAACACAGATGATGCAAATTCTCCACCCCTCGTCAATATCAGGACCTCGTCAGTATTTCTTTCACCCTTTTATTGATGGACAGTGTTACATTGTGTGAGAGATTATTTAGGCTATATATGTTAGAGTGAAATTGAACACTATTTCCAATGTTATTTTCAATAATAATAATTAAAAAAAACATTTGCACTAAACAAGCCAATCCACTTTTCCATGTTGATAAGAGCATTACAATGAGAAAAAAATGTAACAAAAAGAAATCAAAAGACATTAAGAATAGATAAAAATGTGCGATTAATTGCGAGTTAACTATGAGCATTAATGCAGTAATCACGATTAAATATTTTAATCGTTTTGACAGCACTAATAATTAGTATTAATGCAATAATTATGACCAAATTTCCCCCCATTGAATATAATAGAAATTTTTTTTTAAACATATATATATATATATATATATATGTGTGTGTGTATGTATATATATATATATATATATATATATATTTAAAGCTGTATTTCATTTTGGAGTCAAGCCTAGGCCTCATAAAAGCAATTTTTGAAATGAGATGGATGCCATCTCAGTGGACAAACTGAGCTTTTTAAAAATACAAAACACATGTATAATCTGAATTTTTTGGTGTGTTTGTGTATAAAGGTTTGTTTGTGTGTGGGATGTGTCTGTTTTGCACTATTGATGTTTTATAGATTCACCCCTTCACTGTTGTGTGCTTTTTTTTCAAGATCGTTGCTGATTTGTAGATTGTACGCACAAAAAAACTCAGTATTTTCACATTTTTGCCATTTTCCCATTCATTTCCTATGCGGGTCATTTTTTGACCCGAAGGTCCTGAGTGTGACTATTTTTTTTACGACCACTTAGACTTTTCAAATCCTGTCCCTAATTTTTTGGGGTGTTCATATACCAAGTACCATTAAAGTCACCAAGTTTCAGACCATTCTGATGAAGCTACGATTTTTTACATTTTTTTTAAACGCTTCAGGTCATTATTGACCCGAAGAACCCCAGAGGGTTAAAGGATTAGTTCACTTTTCAAAAAAACTTTTGCTGATACTTTACTCACCCACGTGTCATCCAAGATGTCCATGTGTTTCTTTCTTAAGTTGAAAAGAAATTTCAATCGCTCATTTAATAAATAAATAACAAAGTTTAAGTTTTATAAGCTCAAATGCTCACCTTGCTCTGTACTGCGATTCACGTTCGTGACTCTCCTGTTCAAACTCGATTTATCAAAATGAACAAATCTTTTCGTTGAATGAACCAAATGGCCCGGAAAAAGATATGTTCATTTTGATGAACGAGTTCAAACAGGAGAGTCACGAACGTGGAAGGTGAGCATTTGAGCTTATAAAACTTAAACTTTGTTATTTATTTATTAAATGAGCGATCGTTTCGCTTGACAAGACCCTTATTCATCGTCTGGAATCGTTTAAAGCCCTTTGAACAGTTTGCAGTTTGTACTGAAAGTGTCTTTTGGACCTAGAACCGTTTGGTTCCCACTGAAGTCCATTATATGGAGAAAAATGCTGGAATGTTTTCATTAAAAACCTTAATTTCTTTTCGAACTGAAGAAAGAATGACATGTACATCTTGGATGACATGAGTACATTGTCAGCCAAAGTTTTTTTCAAAAGTGAACTACTCCTTTAAGCTGAGAAGTTAAAGGACAAGTTCGGTATTTCACACTTAAAGCCCGGTTTTAGGATCGTTTTTGATGAAATAGAACAGATAAGATTAAAATTTGGACACATGTTGCTGGCCCGAGAATGTTTAGTTTCTGTGGTTTCAAATTCCTCAGACCGGCCCAAAACCGAAGCGGCCCAATTCTCCCGATTACGTGCTGGAAAGAACATGTATTCAGAGGTTTCTTCTTTTCCATGATTTTGCCAATATTCAATATGGGGTTAGGACAAATGTCCCTCGAATCTGATTGAACGGTTGATTGGTTGATTGGAATGTTGTTTCAGGAACATGTACTTGTTGAAATCAGGTTCACCCAGCTGGACAACAGCCAGCTGGTTTGGAGTTTTTTTTCTTTATCAAATTGTTACACGTACATAAGTCACACCTAGCCACATTTATGAAGCTGAAAAGATTTGCAAGGAATATTGTACTGCTATACAGAGAGATTTTGCAACACATTCTCACCCTTTAGCGTCATATAGAACGCTATTTGACAAAACGGCGCTATACTACGCACATGGCACCCGTTATCGTTTAATATAACACGCGCTGTAATGGGTAGGTTTAGGTATGGGGTAGGGTAGTCCCATATTACGCTAAAGGATTTATGACGCCTTGGGTTGCGTGTTATATAAACGAAAGGGAGCCATGTGCGTAGTATAGCGCCGTTTTGTCATATAGCGTTCTACGTGATGCTAAAGGATGAGAACGGGCTGGACATTGACATGTTTATTAGCAGCATGAACCTTGCTATTACCTTGCTACCCATTGCTAAGGACCCCCTCTCTAAAATAAAGATGAAGAAATACATATTTTATGGGCCAGATTTACTAAACAGCAAATTAGCATGAGAGCGCAATTCCAAAACGCGTCAATGGGAGTAGAAAGTTCTGCGCGTGATCATGATCATGCAGAACTCTTAACGCGCACATTAAAGAACACAGCCGGATCATTTCCATATGGACCAACCCAATCTACAACTTTTTTTTTTTTGCTATGGTAAACACCAGTAAATTGACAAGCGCAAACCAAAGTAAATCACCTACTAAAAAAAAATATTAAATATAATTGGATATTATATTAAATATTATCAGGAAAATAGTAATTCAGAGTAATTAATAATAAATCAAATCTATTGGTATAAACACTTTTGAAGATAGATTCCACATTTAAACCCCCTGGCCAGCATCATTCAATAGTTTTGGTTTATTTTTATTTTTTTCTTTTAAATGGTGGCATCAATACGCTAATGCTTTCGCAGCACATTCTTTAGGACCGAACTGAATGCATTGTTTCAGTTCAGCTGGGTGATGCAATCAGATAATGCAGCAATATATCACTGACATCACAGCTATCAAAGCAATGCATTTGGCAGGTTATACTCCAATCAATCATGTCAGGAAGGCGTTGTGGAAAGCCTGCTTAAGCCCAGCAAGTGTAGGTGTGCAGGAGAACATTATAAAAGGCAAGGATCAGAGCGTGTGCATGCCAAGCAACAGTCAAAACTTGGTTGCGGTACAGAACAGCTAAGGTCATTGAACAAGCCCAGCAATTTTCTTGATAGGCTTTTAAAGCCATGCTCAATCTACCTGAACAATTTTCTGATAACTTCTCTGATGTGAGGTAAATTGCTGTGCGAAAAAAGGCTGTTTGGAGACATTTGTGTCCATGGATGAATTAATAATGATGGTGTTTGTCGATGATGGCTTGAAATAATGTCAATGTACTAACACAACATACATTTATATTGCTGTTGTGCTTGTTAAACAGAAGCAGAAAAGATGAAGGCGACAAAGAACAAAAGTGGAAACTTAGAGCAAAAAATCTGCTTCTTATTTTCAAAGAACATTTGTGGGCTGTCTCACACAACGGCACCATTAATACTTACAAATGTCGATGCCCCATGGGTCCTTCTAGTTATTTCTCAGCTCCTCTGTGTATACCTTTAATTAATTCATTTATTATTATTTTTTTTAAACGACTGGCCTCTACAATTGTAAGTTTGGTGTGAATTTGGCTGTCTTTATTTTGGCCGCCTGCAGAGCGTGGTGCTTTAATGATGAAAGGAGAATGGCTTCAAAGAGATTAGCTCATCAGTTGATGCCAATAGACGAACAATACGGCACCATATTTCTGCTCAGGCATTGTGCATCTGAATACTGAGCTTTCTGTAATTTGATTATATTGGACCTTCTATTTCAGTCCTTTGAGTAGGAAAGACAAAGACATCTATAATGTGAATATCAGCGAAAATTCATTGCAAAATATAAGTTTTCTTAATTAGTCGTTTTGTTTTGAATGGAGGATTAAAACTGCTTTAGTTGTTAAGATTTGATTTTAAATAATACATCCTGAGTTACGTTTATTATTCTTACAAAATATTTCTTGTTTTAAGAGTAAATCAAACATTCAATGAGGTGTAGGCGTAATACAAGAAAAACGTATATTATTAGTATGCTAAAAATATAAAAAACGTATATATTTATGTATGTGTGTATATATTATAACCACCTCCTAGTGGACCTTCTCTGTATATGCAGGTAATTTGTCATTCAGGTGTTCCCAATCCAATTAGCATCTATAAAAGAGGAAATTGTTTAGAAATTATACTCTGAAAAAGGCTGTTTGTGCCACTACGCGTGGGTTGTATTTTCCCCCACATGTTTTAACTATCTGTTCTATCATGATATAGCCAGTCTAATAAAGGCTTTTTAATTTTCTAAAGAAGAGTGCCTTGGATTTCCTTTTCTCTATGACGTTGAACTCCCGACCCCAAAGAGAACCTTCTTATATCTTTTTTGAACTCCCTGAGCACCCTGGACATTTTCACTCTTACTAATATTTTTTGCTTCAGTTATTAAGATTTGATTTATAAGGATATATCATGTTTAATTAAGCTTATTATTCAGACTCTTTTTGAAAAAACAAACAATAAAAACTTTCTTTTAGTTTAAAACATGAAAAACCTATTTTCTAATTTGTTAGCACGTCACCTGAGAAACAAAGTTACTTTAAGGGTCATTCAACCTCTGGAAAGATGAATGTGTATTTAAAATGGGTAATTTATGTAGAAGAAATGTGAAATTATTTTTGAATTTGGAGCTTTCTAGACTGAGAAAAGACAACAACTCCCATAATGCACCTTTAGTGCCTATATTTGCACTAAAGCCGCCTTTAGTGCCTGTCTTTATAACAAAATCACGCCCGTCACGGAGCAGCTACAGTGACGTAGATCGTGAGAGTGTGTAGTTCACGAAAGAGCTTTTGATGCACTCAGACGCAAGTTCGAATCCGTCTTTTGCCGAACATATGAGATGTAAAATGTATAAACTAACATGAAGATCTCTAGCGTTATATTTTGCCAATTAACTAAAAAACGAAACCATGATATTGCTTTTTGCCTTCATAAAACAGCACAAAACTTTAAGAACAGGCATTCTGTTTGTGCTGGGTGTTTTAGAGAAACGTGTGCACTTTGCTCGCACGAACACGGAGCAGTTTTTCCCTGTGAGTGAGACTGGAAAACCCGTAGTGGATGCAATTAGAAGTGATAACAGAACGCTTAGAGTGCAGAGAGGAATTGGCTTTGACTCGAGTTTCTGGTTTTGCGTCCGCGCTGTAAGAAGCTCAACATGGCTCGTATGCACGATCCAACGTGATCTCATGAGAATACGTATGCATTTGTACGTAAAGTGTCGTTCTATCATACGTATGTATAATTATGTTTTATATGCGCAGAAACGTATAATACAGACGTATTTACAGTATTAAAACGTAAAATATTTACGTATTGACAGCACAAAAACGTCATTTATTTACGTATGAACAAATTCACCGACGTACACATTTGTACGTATGATGTATCACAATTTATTCATATTAATATCATAGCATTATGTTTTGACCCTATTGCATTCCACGGTCTTATTAATTAAGTTTTTAGTCGCATTTATTGATATAATACTCATAAATATTAACATTTTGCTCGTTTTGCCTGCATGGTGTTAAACAATACAATATAAAACCTTAAAAATACATTCTTTAACGTTACTCGTTTAACCGTTTTGTAATAGTTTATTTACCTTGAGACACATAAAGCATTTTCTCGTATAAAAAACACAACAAAATTCACAAAAGATATCAATTTTATTAGGTTGACGTAATCCAAATCTTTAGAATCCATAGTTGTATGCAAGAAACAACTCCTAATTCAGCCTCTTATCCTGTCGTGATTTTCGTCTCCTCCATTCTCAGCAGCGAACCGTACATGTCAAACGCGGGGCTGGTTATAAATTCAAATAAAAAAAATTGCGCCCTTGAGAAGCGATACGTCATATTTTACGGCAGTGATATCAAACGTTCATTGGCTCTTCCCTGCTTCGTCACAGATTGCGACATGAAGGACTGTGAGACGGTTGGTTAATCATTTGAAATGGAGAAGCGCGAACCGAAGCCGGATTAACATTTTCATTGATAATAATTTCATTTCTGCTCCGTACTTCATACAAAACTATTACAATACTGCCAGAGAAGACTGCGACTGCAACGCATCATCATGTGAATGGCTTTTGGTATCAGGTTTTGACATTTCGCAATAAATAAATTATTGTGATTATACTTGTTTGTTAGTTATGTTTTTCTTTATAATTGTAGTTTGTTATATGTTAGTTTTAAGGAATTGTTATGGGTAGGTTTAGGGGTAGGAGTAGGATTGGTGGCTCAAAATAGATTTTAATGCTAACGTTATATTGTTAATAAAACTGCCCTTTCCCAACACCGTTTTATCCTTTTTATATATTATGTATAAAATGGGTATGTTTAGGTTTGGGATTAGGGTTACGGGATCTTACATTTATCTATAAAATGGTAAAAAGGGAAATTATACAGATATCTGTATGATATAGAATATACGTAAACAGTTTACATTTTTTAGCTGTAAAAACGTAATAATGTTACGTTTAAATGTTGCAGATACGTCCATATTATACGTTTCAACATCTATCAAAAAGTACTAAAAAGTACGTTTTCTATCTTTGTAAAAACGTAAAATACCTACTTATTAACAATGAGACTATTTTTAGAGGATATTTTAACTAATTTGCAGTAAAACTAGTCGATCACGAGTGGTTCAACTGGTGGATTTCTAGATAAACTTATCTTTCAGGTATTTTGCCGACTGGCTTAACACTTTAGCGTGACAAATCAGGGGTGTGGCGTGAGAGCGTGAGAATTGGATCAATTGTGTCTCGCACTCTCGCACTCAATGCGTGAGAGTTGGCGGCCCTGTGTAATCCCAATCCTCCATAATGCATCCATCTGTGTATTCAGTACCTTCGTCCATATTTTCAAAAAAGTTTCTGCCCGTGAAATCAAACGCACTGGCACCGATCTGTGATTGGTCTGTTTGCGCATTAGGCCCAACCCCCTACAGGCGGGTTTGAAAGGGTGGAACTAATGCTTTGTAGTCTTTACAGAAATCCCCCCTCTACACTTCCTACTACAATAACGTAAAATGACGTTTTTTTGCGTTATTGTAGGAGGAAGTGAAAAATGTAAATAGCAGATTTCTCTCGTCTCAGGGGAAAAGAGAGTGTGAAGAGTGTGCAAAAACACAAGAAAAACTTTGCCAGTTATGTAAGAAACCGAGTTTAATCAAAAAAAAATCTCGTCATCTTACATAACTGTGCTTCTTAAGTAAACTTATCTTTTTTACAGGATGTTTAGATTTACATGAAAACCAGACAAACATACTGATTAACTGTTTGAAACCTTTTTTTATTAAAAAAATCAAGAAAAATGCCTTGAGGAAATTGGTGGAAAAAGATAATAATAAAAGACTAAACAATTAAAAACGAAGGCTCTAACCTTAAGATCACGTTGTGTGTGACCAGCTCACTGCGATGGATGAACTGCTCTGGAGGGTCAGCAGAGAGCAGCATGACGTATGGTTTTTTAGACACAAAGTGTAGCTGGGACCCTCGTTCCACACAACCCCTCTCTGAACTCGTGTCTCTGAGCTTGTTAAAAAGGCCCAGTCATGTGGTGTGTTATTTTAACGGCTGTTCCCATAGATTGGCCTCAGTGGCATCATAGAAAGCCCATAACGGCAGATTCATCACTCTCATTGTTCACAGAGGGCATGATGGCCCGATACGAGCGCCTTGTAGGTGTGCTAAAGTCACTCGTGATGAAATCTGTCAACACAACGGATGTCTCGTCTCAATCCACTGCCATGTGCCTTTTATCTCCCGTAGGACTCAGATGAAACTGCGTTGGCCTTTGGCAGTCTTTAGAAATTACTAGCGAGAGCTGACATTTGATTTGTGCAATAGCCATGCTGTGCTCAACCAGAACTATAACTAATCAGTGAATGATGGCATCAAAACTACAATGACGCATAATGCTGATATACAACGACAGTAGTATAGTGTACGACTTTTTCACTGTGCCATTTCTTTTATGTCCTCTTTTAACTATCAGGTGGTCATTAGCATTTGACGAGAATTATGCATGAGGTTCAACCCTCGGGGACGATTGCGCCATAATTCGCCGTGACTGAAATTTCTTCCGAGGAACGGCATCTACAAATCTTAACCACCAAAATTAAGTGTGTGTTTTCCCTGGGAAAATGCATGAAAAGCAACTAAAATGAAATGGATCAATGTGTCATAGGCATCTATTTCTTCAAGCGAGGCATTTGTATCATTTCTGAGGTAATATATATTCCATCAATATAAAAATGGATATTGTCACAGTGTAGCCTAACTATTTTATATGCAGAACTCCATAGGGAATAGGGAAATATGCTTCCTTATATGCCAAAAAATGAATGCTGACTGCATTTTCATCTGATTTTGTAGGACTGTAAGTGATATCAAGTTTCAATATAGAACAAATTGTCTTTTATAAGTGCAGATGCAATGCATCCATACTAATAAAGCTGAGACCCACATCTTAGAATGCTAATTTTATTAGACGCGACAGAGATCGAAATAGATTTCTTTGAAAAGCTACCTTCAAATCTATGCAAAAAGATCACATTTTTAAAGCATGCAAATAGAAGTCATTTGCGAACTTATAAAAAACGATTAATTTTAACCCCTTCAGAATCACAACAGGCCCACATTGATTTGATCTCTATTATAAAACCAAAAAGAAAGAAAGAAGAAAAAAAATCATGCTTGGCTGCCACTTTCGGTGACCTTTTCATTATGTCTAAATGTCGAGTGGAATCAAAATAGGAATCATGATGACATCATAGCACGGATGAAGTCTTATTTTTTCCCTGTCTCTAGACGTCATGTTCAAAGGCAAGCCAAAACCCATGTAAGAAGTTTTGTCTCCACACAATTTCTAATCTTGACAGGTGGTGGATTCGGAAAATGGATTGAGTCTGGATTTGGAAGGGAGGTGTGTCAGGCTGTCTCATTCTATTTTCCCCCCTCTCAGCTCTGCACCAATTTCATATTGATGAGCTCGGCACCAACTCAAATTGCATGTCTTCTTTAAACATTTAACCAGCAAAGCGAGCGACCATACTCTTTACTGAAATCCTGCTCAAATCCAAATGCAAATCCCATTGCGATGAATAGATCACAGAGAAATGATTTCACAAGCAGCATACAAAGAATCATCACTTTTAAGATTGCTACACATACTTTGAGCAGAGTTTGAGAATGTTTCATGAAGTTGATTATATCACTTCTTTGCAAGCGGCCTCTTTAGAATACGAGCCTTTGAACATGTTTTGATATTGTGTGGATGAAAAGGATCATCATCACTTTGCAAAATCAAAAAATGTACTCTTTTCTGTGCGATACTCAAGAGAAGCATACATTCAGTCAACAATTATCCTTTACTCTTGCCCTATTACACCCTATATTGACTTATCCATGGAAGCAATACAGAACGGATCAGTTACTCTCTCTGTAAAACTGGTTTCAATGAATTATTGGTGTTGTTTCCTATGGTGACATGGAATTCAAAAAACTTTGTCTTAATTTTCTAGAGATGTGACAGCTAAAGGCTCTGTAAATCTTCAGCTTTTTACTTACATTGTCTTTTTTTAAATATTTAAAGAATTTTTTTTTACGTTCTTTCTTTGGTATTTACTGGGTCGTGTTTAAAATGCTTTTGAAAAGTCTATTGTGCTCACTGCATTTATTTAATAAAAAATACAGCATTAATACTATTATTAATATTTAAAACAACTCTTTTTTTGTTTGAATATATTTAAAAATACAATTAAGTGATGGCAAAGCTGAATTTTTTGCATCATTACTCCAGTCTTCAGTTTCAGATGATCCTTCAGAAATCATTCTGGTTTGCTGCTCAAGAAACATTTATTATTATTATCATTTTTGAATACAGCTCTGCTGGTTAATTTTTTTGTGGGAACCGTTAAAAGACATTAAAAACTCTTTTTTTATTATAGTAACATTATATGTTTTTTTATGTCAATTTTATGCATCCGAATTTAAACAAAACAATAATTCAAATCTTACTGACCACAAAATTCTGAAGTTTATAATTACATAAATATAGCCATTCTTGTACTATCTATCTCAATGACTGATTCATGAGCCATAACAATGAATAATTAAAAATCTTCATTTGGGGGGTTTTCCTCAGCAAATACTGATCCATGCAATTAACTGTGATTAATATGATTAATTAAACCATGTATTATAATAAAGTAATGGATTTGATTAACATTTTTTTAATTGACTGACATCCCTACTATTTGCATACCAATGCAAGACAGTTTAATCACGTACACGACTTTCTGAGATGTTTGCATTTACAAATCTAAGCTGCATTTAAGAGCTTAAAATGAAAAGAGATATGAAAACCCATGCGTCCTCTGTGCCAGTCAATCCCATCGTCTTGAATTCCCTGAAAGGACATAGCTTAGAAGAGATAATCAAGGAATATATAAAGAAATCTTTTCTGCCCCTAGCGAACCATTGGTTCTTTTGCAAATTCATCTGCAGCCTTCAGACACACTTAGCATTATATCTTAAACTCCTCAAGAGATAACCCCATAAAGTGAATGGAGCAGATATGTTTTACTAAACTATTTAATAAACCACACACATTTTTAAAAATAAAAAAATACAGTAATTCCATGTGACTTAGTGTCTACATTGAACAGCACTGTAAGCAATAACCGTGTAACAAACAAGCCTATAAACGAACAGTATATTTGGATGCGTTATTGCTTTGCTATTCCAAAGTATCTCCACATGATTGAAAATGGGTAGTTCGAGCCCAGATACAGAAACTGCATTTATTGGCAGACAGGTAATCGCTCTAATGGGCTATTTCAAGATGATTAAGAGTCATTTTTTGTGTGTTTTATACTTATTTGGAAAGAAAGCTAGGGAACTAACCCAGAGCGGTGCATAAAATAATTTTAAAGTGTAAATCACACCTTTACATGAAATCAGGGACATTTTTAAAGGGGTAGTTCCCTAGTTTTCAGCCTACTTGAAAAATGCTCAGATTTTTTGGGCGTGTCGCATTGAAGACTAGGAAGTAAACGCCCACTGCTGTGAGTGGATAACAGTTTTGAATATTATAATGAGTTTTAACTCTGTCGTCGAGTTTTGGTCGGTGCACGTGGGGGATTTGTTTTGAAAACCACTGTTGTAAAAATGGCAAACCGGAATGATTCGCCCATACATGTTTGACACAGAGTCCGATCCCGAATCGCAGGACAATGAACCAACAGCACCTCGAATACAGCGGATACTTGTAGACACATACACATAATTATTAGATATTAAACGATCTGTAACAATGCAATGCTAGCCAAGTAGATTATTATTTCTAAAATAAAAATATTATCTCGCATACGTGTGTTGCACCACTCCTGTTGGATCCAATATAGAAGGTACGGCGCCTTTTTTATCTTAATCGGTCTGCAAATCCAGCCTCGAACTGTATCTTGTTCACAAAACAATCCTCGGTGAAATGAAGCGAACATACGGATAATGTTTTACACTCATCTGCTGGAACGTCATTAAAAACAAATTTTAACCAGGCATTCCTAATATTGGAATCCAGAGGAAGCTTATGCAGCAACTGTCTTCTTCCACAGCCAGGGCACGGCACAACATTTTGTCAACGGAATGTTTATTGCTGGTAGCTCGCTCCAGTTTGTCATCACGAGGTATGCTTTTGTTTACCTATGGGTGAATGCGCGAAGTCGGTGGGCGGAGGCTAAACTGGCCGTGTTGAAGTAGGCGTTGATGAGCGGGTGGGGTTTTAGCGTCATTGACGTGATACTTCCACACTTTCAAAAACGAGACGTTTGTTGAGGCTGGTGTCAATAAAAGCTTTTATTGGACTAACAAGGTCATTTTCACTTCTGAAATTTACAGGATATTCTTATAATATGATGACCTCTTAGATGTCAAACGATCAAGGAAAATTTGATTTCTCAGTTCATCACCCCTTTAAAGAAGAGAGGGTTGAAGCTTTGCATTTCTGCAGCAAGAAGCCTAGAATACCCAGAAAGGCGGCAATCGCACACCTAATGTATTTGAGGGCAATCCACTTGAGATGGGCTAAATGCCACGCTTGATGCTATATCTTAACTTAATGCTTTGCCAATATTTATTCGCCGCGTGATGATTCGTGAGGTTCTGTAGCCGTGTGTGTGGTCTTCAGCCTCCTTTAAGTATCGGCTCTCCTGTGGCACATATGTCAATTTGTCTGGTGATTTATGATGTTGACTAACTGAGCTGGTATCACCTAACTCATTCGGAGAGAGGCTGTACGGGATACTTGGCAGGCGTCCACTTTGTAATGGGAAAAGCAGTAGGCAAAGCATAACCCTCATGAGGCAGCAAGGAAAGATGAGAAAATAAGTGGGTCAAGCACTAGGCACAAGGGCACGAGGATGGAACAGGACCTATGAAATCAATGCCGCTTTCTTCAAGAGTTGCTTTTATGGGATATCGAACACTGCAAAATGTGTAGCAGAGCGGCGGCTGACAGGGAACAGGTGATATCCTTTGATATTTAGCTTTTATTATTTCATCCTCTGGTGACGGCTGTCATTTAAACACATAACTACCGACAAGGTTCATATTGTCTCCCCCGCCACGCTGTTCTTCTCCCGCCTTTGAGCGCGAAGAGTAATCACGGATTCTCTCTGTGTGTAGACTTTGGCACCACCAGGAACAAAGCTGTGCGTTAGGAGTATCCTGTGATATCCAAAGCACGTTTACACAGAAATTCTCACTTTGTTTAATGACACCACGGCGAAGGAACATTTGCGGCTTTAATGGAAAACATTTCCCGAGACAAACCCCGTTGCCAAAAAGACTCTGTTGTGTATCTCTGCAAGGATACCTGAGGTGTCCAGCGAACAGTGAATCTCTCACCTCGCTGACAAGATGTCACTGTTTCAAACAGAAGAACCACATCAGAGACGCAGCATGCTTCTCCCTCGACTTGAAATCATTTATTTATTGCATTCTCGCCATGGGCATATTGCCACTGCTACTCTCAACCCTAAATGTACTGTAGTTGTAGCAGTGCCTTAAACATTTCACCGCTTACTACAGGTGTGTTTTCAAAGATAAGCCATTTTGCTTTAGGTTAACCTTGTTATCTACCTTACATTGCAATGTTAGGTTTATCTTGTAGTTAGCACTTCCTTTGGTGCCTTAAGGTCTCCCACAGGCAAAAGAGAGGAATGTCTGGCTCATCAGCTGCTTTCTCATTACACTGACTTTTTTAGTAACAATACAACACAAATAAAGGCTAAGGTAAATTGTAGGGTATTATCAAGCCTAGTGAACAACCTATGAATTAATGGAATGGAACAGAGGTGTTCAGAAACGCTCAGAGGGAATTATATATAGGAGATTTTATCTAGACCAGTGCGATACTTTATAGACTGGCTGGATATGAGAAGTTTCTGATGCAAAGCAACAACGCCACAGGGGAATTCACTGTGAATGAATTATGTGTGCCCAAATTTCAAACATTTTATTGCCAAGGCACAAATATGGTCGTCTAGCAAAGGATTATTTTCCTAAAAAATAAAGGCAAGCTAAGTACCACACATTTTGTTGGTATAGATATTTTAACGTTTTTGAAAGAAGTCTCTTACGATTACCCAAGTGATCTCATGAGAATACGTATGTATTTGTACGTAAAGTGTTCGTTCCATCATACGTATATATAATTACGTTTTATATGCGCAGAAACGTATAATACAGACGTATTTACAGTACTAAAACGTAAAATATTTACGTATTGACAGCACAAAAACGTAATTTATTTACGTATGAACAAATCCACCGACGTACACATTTGTACGTATCACGATTTATGCATATTAATATCGTAGCATTATGTTTTGACTCTATTGCATTCCACTGTCTTATTAATTAAGTTTTCAGTCACATTTATTGATAATAATACTCATAAATATTAACATTTTGCTCATGTTGCCTGCATGGTGTTAAACAATACAATATAAAACCTTAAAAATACATTCTTTAACGTTACTCGTTTAACCGTTTTGTAATAGTTAATTTACCTTGAGACACTTAAAGTATTCGGTTTTGACATTTTGTACAATAAATAAATTATTGTGATTATACTTGTCTGTTAGTTATGTTTTTCTTTATAATTGTAGTTTGTTACGTGTTCGTTTTAAGGAATTGTTATGGGTAGGTTTAGGGGTAGGAGTAGGATTGGTGGCTCAAAATTTAATGCTAACGTTATATTGTTAATAAAACTGCCCTTTCCCAACACCATTTTATTCTTTTTTATATTATGTATAAAATGGGTATGTTTAGGTTTGGGATTAGGGTTACAGGATCTTACATTTATCTATAAAATGGTAAAAAGGGAAATTATACAGATATCTGTATGATATAGAATATACGTAAACAGTTTACGTTTTTAGCTGTAAAAACGTAATAATGTTACCTTTAAATGTTGCAGATACGTCGATATTATAAGTTTCAGCATCTATCAAAACGTACTAAAAAGTAAGCTTTCGATCTATGCAAAAACGTAAAATACCTACATATTAACAATGAGACCAAAACACTATCAAAACAATTATATTTGTGAATATTATTATATTTTATAATTTATCCCTGTGGTATCAGTATTCCAGTCTGCTGTGCAATATTATCCTTTATAAATCTCCTGATTTTCTGCGCAAGAAACATTTTTAATTATCAATATAAAAAAAGTGTGTGCTAATTAACATTTTTTGTCTTTTGTTTTTCAGTATTCTTGGTAAATGGTAAATGGACTGCATTTTATATAGCGCTTGCATAGACCTAATGGCCACCAAAGCGCTTTACATAGCCTCATATTCACCCATTCACACACACATTCACACACCGACGGCGGTGTCAGCCATAGAACGGCGCCATCCAGCTCGTCGGGAGCAGCCGGGGTTAGGTGTCTTGCTCATGGACACCTCGACACTTGGTCAGGTGGAACCGGGATCGAACCACCAACCTTCCGGTTTGTAGTCAACCTACATGAACCACTGAGCCACTGCCGCCCGATTCTTTGATGAATAGAAAGTTCAAAATTACAGCATTTATTTGAAATAAAAATCTCAGAATACCATTATAAACGCCGTCACGTTTAATCAAATTAATCCATCCTTGAAGAATAAAATATGTTAACATATGCAGGCCCATTTATTTATGTATATAATGAGTGCGAGATTTTAAAGACAATATGCTTCCAAAATTGTAGTTTTTTTTTTGCCATTGTACTTAGAATCGTGATTCCACATACAGTACTGTATATTTGATCTGATATTAAGTTAAAACCTGATGAAAAACATAAAATTGTGGATGCCAATAGAAAAACCAACAACATTTAATCTCTAAAACCGTACTTTTGAAAGCAGAATTAATCAGTAATAAATGTAAAACACTAGAACTTTTTAATGGGCCTCCGAGCATGACCCCAGTTTGAAACCTCTGCACAAAAGGAATGACACAAATCACAATACAGCACAACCATATATGTGCCACAATTGTTAAGTCAATTTGCCCCTATTTGTCTGATTGCCAATTCAAGTAACGGTATGATTTTCCAATCATGACTATACTGATGTAATCCATTGAAGAAATCATAGCAATCATAGCTTTAATATTGTGTGTGAAGTTAGACTAGAGACACTGCTTCTCAAGGCCATATGGGATGCAGCACAGCTAGAGGTCCGTCTGTCGTATGTATACAAGATGAAAGCATCCAGCAAATATAGAAAATGGGAAAATCTAATTTCTATATATCTACGGTTAACCAACTGAGAGCAATACAAGAGCAATTGTAGAATGTAACAGCAGAAAGCAGCAGAAAAAAAGGATAAAACTGCTAGAATGAGACGGCTTCCAAGCCCTCTTGCATGATTTTAGTAAATGGTTTAATTTGATATAAATCATCGTCGAGCTAGATGGGGAATATCTCATTTACAAATTGTGTCCTCATTTGTTAGTGGCACGGCACCTCAATTACCCGCCAAGCAGCTTTTTATTTATTCATGCGCACAAAGTCATGTATTCATGAGGATTAAGCAGAGACTCTCACAGAGACTGGCAGCCACAGACAGCATATTTTAACAGAAGGGGAAAATCTGACACAGGGTAGATGGGGGGAATGGAGGACCCGTGGCTTTATGCATTTGTAGGTCAGTGCTTGGTCAGTTTCCCAAACAGCTCCATTCTGAGAAATCATCTTCAGAAAGAAAAGACTTGGGGCGCAAACCTAAAAGTATAGGTCATTTAAAAATACAAATTCATACATACTTTACTCACCCTCATGTTGTCTCAACCTCCTTTCTTACCATGAATGCACAGGGCGATTTTTTAAATAAAGTGAACGTGATTGGGGACTGAGTGTTTCAGGCTCCAAATGGCAACAAATAAGTGTTTCTTCAATAATAATAATAAAAAAACACTACTTATTTAAGGGATAAAAAAACAATATGTTTTCATTTATTTATTTTATTTATTTATAGTACAACAAATGCAAAGTGGTACTTACGGCATTGTTACATTTTCTGAAGCCATTCATTAAGTTTGTGTGAGAAACAGGCAGAATTTTTTGTTGTTTTTCAACAACCTTACATTTATGAGAGAATAGCATTTGATTTGTGAATTAACAATTCGTTTGAGTCTGTTAATGGTTAGGGATGGGACGATAACCGGTTTCGCGATAAACCACGATAAAATATACTGACGGTTAGTATTATCGTTTAAAATGTAATTATCATTCAAAACCGTGTTTTGATTATCACGATTTTAATAACTCTAATTCCTGTTCGGCCAGTCTGATGCAGTCGCGCGCTGCACGCAATGTTTAATATTCGAGAAGGAATGGCGGAAGGCAGTGACCGTGCTTGGGAGATTCAGCCTTTTAAGAGGACCTCTTAAAGAGGAAATCTGGGGTGTGGTCTTAGTTAGGCTTTTACAAAAGTCCTGAGGAAACTTGATAGAGGATAGTCACCCTGTCTGCAGAACAAAAAGTCACTGTCCAAAAGAAACACTTAAAATCTGCCGAGTCGTCTTCTTGTGTAACCATCACTGTTGCATAGCGAACACAAGGCAAGTTAACTTTGACCTCAATACCAAAACTACGTCTGGGGCACGAAATGTTGTTTTGAGTTTAAACATTTTCTGTCACTCACTTGAAATAGAAGTGAAGCTTCCGCGAAGAAAATTTTGCAGCAAGTGTCTTTGAGCCGACGAACGGATCTTTAAAGGATAGTAATGTATAGATACATCACGTATTATCTTAAGCATTTATAAATTAATTTAGTAAAACAATCGTCCAGACAAGATTATCATACCAATATGATCAAACTCTGTAAACAATAAATCAACTCTGATTTCATTTTCAAAACAATCAAAAACTGGAGACGTAAGACGGCCGGCAAGTTGCATTTGAATAAAACGAGCGCGTGTCCATTGTGATTTTGATGTGCGCTGTGTGTGTAATAATGCGTTGCTATGGACGATGGCCATTATAAAGAAGGAAATGCCATAGAATAGAATCTTGCTTAAAAAAAATCCTGCTTGTTTATTTGTTGTTTGTTGATTTTCATTTATAAAACTTGTTGAAATGTTTTCAGTGTGAGCATCAGTTCTTTTTGAACACTTTAATCTAATTTTAAGAAAACCGTGATAATATTGATAATCGCGATAGTTTTGGACACTATAATCGTGATATGAAATTTTTATATCGTCCATCCCTATTAATGGTTAACACCTGGAGAGGAAGATCCTCATTGAAAAACAGCTATTTTTTGACTTTATAAGACCCAGAGTACATAAGTCAACTGGACATTTATTTGGTCTTTTTATGATACTTTTGCCTTCTTTTTAAAGCTTGAAAGCTCCAGTCCGCATTCACTGTCAATGCATGGGACAGAATGAAGTTGAGTAATTGATGACAGCATTCTCATTTTTGGCTGAACCGAGAATAAACCTGGTCATGTGGATTTAAATAAAAAAAGATGTACTTTATCCAAAAAGGGATGGATCCCTGCTATGCCAGTCTGAATGAATTCCCACTGTATTGTACATGCACAGAAGAGGGGGAGGTGATGTTGTGACATTGTGTAGGAGAATACGGAGAGTGAATTGGTGTAGCTATTTGTGTGACTGATTTTAATAATAAACCACATGACCGCATTAAAACATACAGTGCAGCGTGAAATGCGCCACAGGACAAACACTCATTCTGTTACTTGAAAGCAAGGAACACCAGAAATCTCCATTTGTCTTCCTGGCTCGCACTCCTCATCAGGAAATCCTGGTTATTTTTTTTCTCTCCAGCCTGTACTCAAACCCACATTGGACACATTTATCAGGATTCAGCAACACCATTATGACAGGCCTTATCAAATTATCTGCTGGCACAACTGGCTGTGAGTGAAGAATTAGAAACACTAACTTCACTGAGGAATGCAATTTGCTTGGATATAGCGTGTCGAATGCTCGCGAGTGTGGCGCGGGGCCCAGTGAAGCGTTAACAGAATGGTCGCTGCATCCTGATTGGCTGTCTGTTGGGACAGATGTCCTCATGTCGACTTGAGAGGTGGATGTCCCTGCAAGCCATGACAGATGCTCCGAAAAGGTAAAACAGATGGAAGTGGCTCGGGGAGCGTGCGGCTATGGGCAGTTAAGTTGAGGAATAATGGGAATAATCATTCTAAAAAAGCAAAAAAGCTGCTCATCACAAAGAAGAAAAGGGGTCCGTGTCCATGCATACCCAGACAGCCCGGCAAAGGGACAGACGCAAAACTCCTGAGAATGATTAAATCGTCTCCCACTGTTCGGCAGCTATAATCAGATGCTCTGCTACCCAGTATTTCTCAGACGGGAAAAACAGGTGCGCATCATCACACCGGGATCCAAATATGCAAACCATTTCCCAAGCTCAATAGTGTTTACCGGTGTTGCTAAGAAATGGAGTGTAAAATGCCAAATTAAATACACCTTGTACACCGTGTTTGCTGAGAATTTTAAATTCCGAACACCTTTGGCATAATGAAATGCCTACTAGCAATCTTAATAGGATGATTAGTCACAGGACAGGCCAGTTCGAAAAAAACCCCCCAAAAACATGTGCTTTGATTTAGCGCTAAGCAGAACCATAATGCAGCGTTATGCGTCTTGGCTTGGTGACGCCTGTGCCACAGAAGAGTTTACATTACCGATATGAATCTCAGCCGGCTTGTGTTTTTGCTCCTTCAGGTTCTCTCATTATTAACTTATGAAACCCTCTTCACAGGGGAGTTTAAAAATGAGACAGCAATACAGAGCGGGCACATTTCTCTGAAAATAAGGGCCCAGGCATTCATTGGATAAACACGGGCCCTGGTTTATGGGTCCTATGTGCGGGTTGCCATTGGAGACACGGTGTCTCTACAAAGACATGCATAATTAACTGAAACTGTAGAGTGTGGAGGTGTAAAAGAGATCTACGAGCTGAAACGCATCAAGACGTCTATTATCAGTCGAGCATCTCTCGTCATTAGAATGCAAATCTAAAATTTCAAGGACAAAACCCTCATCAACTGGTGCAATAGTCCTCCGCTGTCATCAAGCTGGGCCCTCGCGCCATACATTTGCTCCATGCAAGAGCCTAATGCTGTGTTTTGCTTTGCCGTGTGTGTATGCCTTAGCATGCCTTGCCTCGTTTGGAGTTGCATTTTTACACTGACAGCAGGTCTGATCATCAATTATTATAGCTCACTGGCTCTAAAATGGGCATATCCCCTGGTGTGACACTTGCATCCTCGGACCATGGGCATGAGAGAGAGAGAGACGGAGGAGAGTGAGAGAGTTAGCCCAGAAGAGGAATGCACCCGCATACACAGTGACATCAGGCATCAGAAGTGGCAGAGGCGAACGGCCATGCCGCAAGACAACATCTGCCTCCCACTGTGGCCGACTGAGTTCACGCCAACTACACAATCAGAGGACAAGCTCGGCTCCTCTTTTTAAAAAAAAAAAAAACACCGCAGGCCTCCTGTAAAAATATCAAACTAAAAGTTTCACCATTTTTACAGAAAAAAAAATTACGTAAAATGCAACAGTAAAACCTTTTAAAGTTGTTTAATATTAGATATTTTAATGCTTTGGAAAATTTTTATTAGATTTTACCTTCAAAGGAAATTGGAATTTTAAATTAGCGTAAAATGTATGTTTTGGAAGTTTGCGTGTAAGCAATGAATAAATTATTCATTATAAGTTGGACTTAAATAATGTAGTCTACATGTTATACACATAATTTAATCATTTTAAGGTACAACAGATTAGTATTCAATAAAGTTGGTATATTCATGTTATAGTATATAGTTATGGGCTATAAAATATGGGTAACGCTTCATTTTTCAGTACAGTACTTATAGTGTACTTACAGTGTACTTACCTAGAAAGTACTACTAATATAAGGTAAGTACATGAAACAGGGGTAGGTTCAGGGTTAGTACTAGTTATTACCCAGTAATTGTAGTTACTACATAGTATTTACATGGGTAACTGGACTGTAAAAGGAAAGTGTTACCAAAATATGCAGGCACCACATTCATGTCCCATACACAATATAAGCAGGCACATAATGAAGTGAAGTGAAGGCCAATTATGGCAAGCCATACTAGAAATCTCTACGTTTAACACATCCAAGTTAGTGCACACCAGTATTTTGGGGGAACGTGAACTGAACGTACTGCATTAATGACTGATGAACGCTACTGTGAAGGCATTCCTTCTGGTGTCTGTGAACGCACGCTCTCTCAGTTTAACGTCGTACAATGGGGTGCCAGATTTTTATAGAGCCTTCCAGGCGGAAACCCGGCTAAAACACATGTAAACTTGCCTTAATATGTCAGTGAAAAAACACCCAATCTGGCAACACAAGACACCAGTGTTGCACCGCGGCCGCCGAACAACCGCGAGCGAGGAGGCGACTTATGATCATTTAAACGGATTTTATGACGAGGCCGGTGAGGAAGGGAAAAATCTTACATTCCTGTGCAAACTGCCTGTCAATAAAATAATTGTTTTCTGTGGTTGTATATGGGCTGTGGCAATAAAAGAGACTTAATCGAGTGAACACCAATACAGTCCCCCTTTGACTAGAAAGCAACAATGTGGTAAAAACAGATTTATATACAGTATCTGGTTCAGCATGGAACATTTTACATGGCGTGACAGATGTTGAACAGCTAAAACCCCTGGGAGTTACAACCGCCTGGAATGAGAGCAAATCAATGCAACCAAGCAGGTGTGCAGAAGAATCAGGGCATAGGGACATTCGTAGCTAGTCGCTTCTCCGGCTAGTGGTGCACTTTGGTGGCCTGCCTCGACGCATAAGCTGCAAAGTGGCAGGCAACTGCTTGACCCTCCTGGTCCTGCACTGCCTGGAGGCCCCACAGATGTTTGGAAGCAGCAGCATGGCCTGCAAACTTGACCATGGCAAATGTGATGAATGCACCAGTTCTTCTGTGCACAGGCTACGCCTCTGCCAGGCCTTCATGTTCAGTGTCAAGCCCTCAAAATCTCCTGTCATATTTTGTTAGCCCAAACATTTCCTGCCAGGGCAAGTCTAATCCATCCTCTGTGTGTCCCAAATGAAATCCTTTTCCCTCCACTCAGCAAAGCTCCCTGGTTCCCACACTCCATCTGTCTGTGTTACTGGCCCCAAGCTCTTTCTGAAGTCATCCATTTGTTTGAGAATACCAATTTATCAAATAATCAGTGCTAACATTGATCACTGGACCACAGGGTGCCACCAGAGTAATCCGGTTCCTGCATGCACACGCACACACACCTAGATTAGATCCCACTGACCTGTGTGAAGATAAAGGACTAGGAGCTAAAAAGCCATTACTTATTCACATTCGATCGAGCCTCATATTTTGCTGCGTCTCGCTCCTTTCGTTGATAAATTGGAAATAGGAGCAAGCTATGTTTTGCTTTGATATCACAATATTTCAATTTAACCATCCTAAATGGACCTGATGCCTTATACTGTAGGTAGGTAGATCGAAATGCCCTGGTTTACAGAAGAATTTGCACATTTGATTTCATAAATAAGCAATAGCCAATTTGAACTGATAACAAGATCTAAAATGGCTTCAACGTGTGTCAGAAGCTATGGTTATTAACAAGACTTATATAAAAAATGAAATAAAATCAATAGAGTTAGTGTCACCAAAAATACAATCTCTAAGATGCTGAGTCTGTTTAGCTCTAAAAGAACATATTGACGCTGGGTTATTTTGGTCAATGAAGCCTATTTGAGGCCCATCTTTATCCTTGGCACTGTCTGCATAAGAAAAAATGAGAAAGAGGTGAGGACATGCATTTTAATCAATTCGCTGTGGCATATTTTAGAGACCCACTTCTCTGTGTAGACACAATTGTCATAACATTAGATGCTGGTAATAATCACGCATAATTTGAGTTTAAATAAATACACTTCATTTGGGCTCTTGAAGCAAAAGTCCTCAAATTTGGGGTTTTTAATTGTGAAAAATAAATTACGTGAATAAAACTGAAGGTTAAGCTGAATAATAATAAAAAAAATTTTTTTTTAATATAATTTAATCGTGCAACATAACTCCTAATACATGCTGTTGGTCCCCCACATGCTGTCAAAACAGCGATGACCCGCCGAGGCATGGACTCTACAAGACCCCTGAAGCTGTCCTGTGGTATCTAGGCACCAAGCTGTTAGCAAGCAGATCTTTCTGTAGGATGTGAGGTGGTGCTGTCATAGATCAAACTTGTGGTTCAGCTCATTTCACAGATGCTCAATTTAAAATGAGATCTGGGGAATTTGGAGGACAGGGCAACACCTTGAACTCTTCACCATGTTCCTCAAACGATTCTTGAACAATGTGTGCAATGTGTCAGGGTGCATTATCCTCTGCACTTCTACCAGGGAACAGCACTGTCATGAACGGCGTGTACCTGGTCTGCAACAACGTTTACGATAAGTGGAACATGTCAAATTTATGTCCATATGAATGGCCAGACCCTGGGTGTCCCAGCAGAACATTTCCCAGAGCATCACACTCTCTCCATCGAGCTTGTCGTTGTCTCACAGTGCATCCTGGTGCCATCACATCTCCTAGGTGAATGACACACAAGTCACGGCTGTCCACGTGATGTAAAAGAAAACGGGACTCATGCGACCAGGGTACCGTTTACCAAAAGCATTATTAGCCAACTATGGTCGCAAGTCCCATCGTTATCAGCATAGTTCAACGAGTCGGTGTTTCCCGAACAATCGTTCCAACGAACATTTGCAAACAGCATCGCAAAGTTGTGTGGTTTGAACGACAGCTCTCCACCTGTGGTTAGAAGAATCGTTTCTATATTGCAACACATTTGGACGTAATAAATCCTTATCTTGAGCAAAATAAGCAAGCTGACATTCAGATACAACCGGTGCCTTTTATTAAGAATACATACAAATGTAATTTACGACTTTTTAGTTTGTCAAAAGATTTTAAGTAACGTGTTTGAAGAGTGCAAATGTGCGAACGTGCTCTACTATGTAAGAACGAGCCAAATATTGAATCTGGTAATAAAGCAAGATAACTGAAAACATTTAGAAATAGTCCTCAGATGACATGTTTGTAAATTATATTAAAAATTCTAGCGTTAATTGGATCTCAAACAGTTTCATTAAAAGTAGTTATACTCCACTATGACGTGCGAAACCAACGTGGTTGAACGGATACACTTTGCGACAATGGGTTTCAGGTTTGGCTGTCGTAACAGGCTGGATTCTGTACACGTCAAGGAGGTCAGTGTTTCTGAAGGATGATAGACTTCTAACAAAATGCGTTTGATTGATGGAACTGGAGTCTGCAGTTCTCGGTCTCTTCACAAAGTGAATCAAGACCATGAAAAATTGATGTGTATCCAAGACATATATCCTGGCATTTTAATGCTTTGATAATGAGCTGCTCTACATATTTTTTTCTGGCAACCATACATGAAAGTGGCCACTGAAATAATGGCATTTGGGAGAGACCTAATCAAAATGACATTTAGATGATGAAGCATCAAAGTGTCCTGCACAGAAGTGCCTTTGCAGTCCGTGTTCCAGTCATGATTGGTCTGTCAGTCATGATTACATATCTTAATATGCTATAAGAACAAACATTAGGTCTAACAGTCAAATGTTACCTATAACAGTGCTATAATTATTTTGTCAATTACTATTATTATATTTGTTATGCATTTTTTTTATTGATGGGTCCACATGTTATTTTTTATTTTTGAAATTGTTTGAAAAAATATCAATCAACCAACTAACCAACCAATCTTTATATAATAATAATTAGTAGTAGTATTAAGTATTGTCCATATACAAATTCAATTTGAAATATACATATATTTAAGCAAAAAAAATAAATAATAATGTAAATACTAAAAAAGTCATTAAAAGTCTAAATCGTTATCGCACGCTACCATTTGTGACAATTGATAAATCCATATGTTCGTTGAGTTGTGGAGATAAAAAAAGTCTGTTGCTGTGTGCCAAGACATGTTTTGAACAAATTTGTCCAGCTATGTGATATGTTATACTGAAAGTGATCCTATTAGTTTTTGAAGTTTACTTTGAAAGTCAGGTCCAACCTTCAGAAAATTCTCCACTATCAAACCTGTCGATTCTGAGAGCCTGTGGATTACTCCTCTTGCAGAGGGTGCATGCATATTTAATTATCTGTTAGTTTGTAAATCTGTATTTCTTTCAGTCTTCATTTTTTTTTCAAGGGCAGGTGATTTTGATTTTCAGAATCACACTACTTGTCAGAAAAATGAGACACATTGATTTGATCGCCAGTTGTTAGCAAGCGCTTTTGAGCTCGGTGTTTGAAGTTCCCCCACAGAGTTCCGAATAGTTTATCCGGAGATGCAATCAAACGTGACAGCAATTGATCCATCTTACAAATCAGACATGAGACTTACTGAACATGTTAACAAGCACCAGATAGCTGTTTAATTGCCAGAGCCTTTGAAATCCCAGTCAGAGAGTTTTGCGGTGGTTTTCATGCAGTACTTGTATTCACACAGAAAGTGCTTCATATGAGCCAGTAATGTCCAGAAAGACATATTCTTGACTGTTGGACTAAGAATATTTTGGCGGGATATTTTATCGGCAAAAGGTATCTGCTTCTCATTAAACAGTTATTTAATCCCCCTTATAAATTTTAATTAAATAGTTAATCTGATGATTTCAAACTGGTTATGGTTAATAATACAATGGAGATTGGTTTAATCAACAGAAACTCAAAATATTATCTGGACCACATTAATTATTGAAATATCTATATATAATTAAGTTGATTTGAAAAAAAAAAGTTGTGATAACAAATCATGAATACATATTTAATCAGACATACAAAAATAGAATAGGAGGGTGAAACCAAAGCAAAACAAATATACATTATGAATAAACACATTTTCTAATACATTTCTTATACATTTGAACATAAATTATGTATATTTATTCATTTATTTTTGCTGTATTCCCCAGCAGCACAACAGCTGCTTAATACACTGTTTTGGAGCTTTCTTGCATGACACATTTCTAACTCTCCCAGGGAAAAAAAGATTTTAGAGCTTTGACTTGACTTTCCAGATCAATACATTGTCTCCTCAAGACAACTATCAATGGCATTTGAAGTAGACTAAACACAGGTTCCCCTCAATACCAGCTCAAAGAGTGAACTATTTCCCAAATCTCTGTTGGCTATGATGGGTAAACAGATGAAACCAATCTAATCCCACCTGACCAGACACAGACATAAAATAGGCAAAGACAGGAGAAAAAAGGTCAAAACTGGCACAAGTAAAATGTGTAGATTCATATTGGCGCTAGCATAGCCTGGGTTTCCCCATACTTCCTTGTCGCAGCACGATTTATTGACGCTGCTAGGTTGTCTAGATACAATGAACCAAATTTTCACCTCATCTAGGGCAGTGATTTCCAACCCCCGGTGCCCGAACCGGTGCTCGGTCCGTGAACACGTTAGTACCGGGCCTTGAAATATTCCCCGAATTTTTATTTTTTTTATAATAATAATTGTCTTTTTAAAATGCTTTTTAACGTGTCATGTTATTTCAACGCATTCTATCCTTTCATCGCTCATATAGAACGCTATGCGACAAAACGGCGCTATACTACGCACATGGCATCCGTTATCGTTTAATATAACACGCGATGTGATGGTTAGGTTTAGGTGTGGGGTAGGGATAGTCTCATATTGCGCTAAAGGATTTATTGGATTTATTACGCCTTGGGTTTGCATGTTATATTGACGATAAAGGGTGCCATGTGCGTAGTATAGCAGCGTGTTTTTTCATATAGCGTTCTATATGACGATAAAGGATGAGAACGGGCTCGTTATTTAATCCAAAACACAAACAATAAATAAATAAAATAAATAAAAATATTAAAACGTGTTTCTTTGAGCGCCTTCGATTGCTTAGCAACGCGTCATATCTAAACAGACTGAGTGTGGTGCGTGCATGGGTGCGTGCAGCTGAAGTGACAGATATATGCGGAGAGATGAGCGGGCTCAGCAGACTTTAATGGCAAATTTCATTGCGGACAGTTCCGGAAAAGGAAAAGCGATGACCAACTTGAAATATAGAGAAAGAAAAGAAAAAGTCAACCTTCAATCTGTAAATACGATACCTCATACATTAGCTATGGATTCACGACAACAGGCGATTCTGTGGCGTCAAATCCGTTGTGTGTAATTTGTGGTGAAAAACTCTCCAATGAAGCAATAAAGCCGTCGAAACTGCAGCGGCACTTCACCAAACATCCAAATCACGGTGTGTTTGCTATTGTATTCTGAAACTGTTACAGGCCTAGTAGGCTGTGCTATGTATCCTGGTTGACTTTGTGATTAGTTTTGCACATGCACTCTGCCACAGAGTTAACTATTTCTTTAGTTAACTATTTCACGCGTATAAATTGCATGATAATACACAATGCATGCGAATGCATAATCCTTATGTGAATTTAGGGGGCGGCTGGGGTTGGGGTTCCAACGTCTATGCACCTGCTAGTGAGTGAGTGCAATGTGAGTTGCTTTTGAAGTAGACCTAGCCTAATTGAATGGGAGAAAAGAGAAACTTTTTGTGAACCGTTCTGAAAGTTTAAAAAGATTGGTATGCAAGAGAGCCTTTGTTGCCATCTAGTTCATTATATGCAAATGATGCATCATAAAATTGAGGCATTCAAATTGACAATTGGTCCTGATCTAGGGGACTAATCATAGAACGAGGAAGGAGCAACCAGACGATGACGACGTCTATGTAAAACACCAAAGCAGTTGTTTATATCTATGGATCCAACATGGCAGCAGACACGAGAGTATTCACTCTGGAAGTGTCTGTACAGTGTCACAGCAGCGGCTCCAAAGCTATATCGTGATAGTCTCATAGCATAATTGCCATTTTGTGTTTTTTCTTGTTTTCCAAAGAGATTGAAATATGGTAATTTGGCACTTTGGTACGTTGGCAATTATGCTATGAGGCTAACGATATATAAGCAAAGTACAAAGACAACTATACATTTGTTTTTTAGAAGTTGGTCATTTTATAACATTGACAGTCTTGAAAGTTTGTTATGGGGAGGTGTACAACATTCGCATATAAATGTTAAACAACAAAACAACCCAGAAAATGGCCTCAATTTATTAGTTTCAGTCATACTTTCGATATGTTTACAAGACTGCAAGTCTCATTGAGACTGGGTCTGACGTTAGTCAGGCTAGCAGCAGATGGAAATAGGTTTCAAAACCCTGCAGCACAAAATCAGATATTTGTTTAGTTTGAGAGAAGCCAAGTTTGCAAATATGGTTTGGTTCAAATGACCTAATATGATTACTGGTGTCCCGTGGAAGGCCTTTAACAAACATGCAAGCAGAAAAAATATAAGAAGAAAGAAAGTAGAAGCTTTTTCATCTCAGTCGTTTCATTTCACGTCTGTTTTTATTCATTTTAAACTCAAGTATTCATGCGCGCTGGGCCGATGATGAGATCCCTTGCTCTCATGGTTGAAATACAGGCACTGCTTTGATGCAGTTGTCATATTACAACTTTAAAAGAGATATTATGCTTAAATCAGTCAGAGTTTTGCTATTACAATAAAAAGGAACAACAGCAAAAACTGCTTTTCAGGCCATCTCATAATCAACCCGAGACTCGCAGTCAGTCACTGACATATGGTTTCATCTGAAGCACAGGTTTTCATCCACAGCATCACTCTTTATGCTAAACCTTGATGTAATATGCAGAAATTGAAACAGTTTTAGATTTGTAGCCTTTTTTCCTGTTGATTATCAATAATTTCTGGACGTAAGACCGCTCTGAAACCTATAAAAAATCACAATTTGTAGTAAAAAAAAGTGGGTGATTATAATAGGCTAAAAGGAAAACATAATTTAGTGTAATATATTCATTACCGATAGCTGAATAAAATAATAGACAGCCTGATTTGATTGAATGGACACGCATTTTACACAGCATCCCATCACTTATGGAATGTTTATAACATTGTTTTACACGTTCCGCTTGAGATTATCGTGAAAAGGCCAACCCAGCATCTGTTTACACCACTAACAGCAATAACAGCCATGCTCTTGCCTAAGTGAAAGAGTGAGAGAGCGTTTAATATCTATGGCTTAACCAAGTCCATGCATGTTTCTGTTCTAAACGTTGCAGTGAAAAACAATAACAAAAATTACCCACGAATGCACTTGAGCGAAAGTATAAACTGTACATTAAAGCTCTTAGTAAAAGTGTATGGATGTTGTTAAAACTGTAATCTTATTATATTTAGAATGAATAAAATGGATTGGTTTATTTGAATTTTGTTATTTTTTTTATACCAGATTATATATTAGGAAGGCAAGACATAAGCTGGTCACATGAGGCCATATGCTTCACATCAGGAAATCTCTTTACTAATGACACGGCGGCAACATGCTTTTAGCTGGGGAAATGGAGACTCCCCGAGAATAAATCTGTTAGTGCACTAGACGCATGAGGAAATCTTTACATTCGAAAGCAAAACAAACTTTGTGAAGGCACTTGATAAGGTATATGTCTCCATTAATCTGCATATATGAGTCAAAGTTAATGTTTCATTCAGGAGCAAATCTATGAATGTGGCATTACGGCATCTATTCAGTATTTTTTATTTTATTTTTTGTCCTTCAAATGAAAGGTTTTAGACAGAAATATGAAAAGTGATAAAGTCATTTGTAGCCTAAATATCTTTACTATATAAAATAAAGGCTGTTCATTGAAGAAAAAATCACGATCTCTACAAAAATATTCTAAATGTTTTCAACATTGATTATACTAATACTAAGAAATGTTTCTTGAGCAGTAAATTAGCATATGATTTTTGAAAGATAATGTGATCAACTGAAGAACTGGATTCTGAAAATTCAGCTTTGATATCTCAGGAATAAATGAAGTTTTAAAATATCTTAATATTTAAAGAAAACATTTGTTTTTGAAAAGTTAATGTGATGATATTTTATAATATGTTATTTTACTGTATTTTGATACTGTACTTTATCATATGGAGCCTCAGCGAGCATTAGAAACATATTTTAAAAAATAATAATAATTTAGTACCAACCAACAGTAGTGTACTGTACATGTAGAATAAACTTGCGATCTTGGTAGCCCAACCACCATTGGATAATTTTCACTTTCAGAATAAATTGGTATAGCTAACCATAAATAGCATTTTTCTACAATGGCCATATCAGCTAGCACAACATATACAAAAGAAAATATTGATGATGGCTAGTTCCAAAGCATCTTCATTGGTTGCTCTTTCCATTAGTCATTTGGTGGCCATACAACACATAATGCAATTGCTACCAGTTTTCCAAAAGCAAAACGTCTGTGAGGGTTATTAAAGGCGTACATCAACACAAACCACAATGCTGCATTAGTATATATCTATAAATAACCCGTATGAAATTAATCTAACGTATTTGTAAGGAAACAATGTGACTCATGCAATTATGAAGCATACCATTATGGCAAATTAGCTCTTGTATTCACCTCTTTCAAATACTCAGCAAGGCAGGATAATGTAATTGTATATTACCCATGGTTTTCCAAACAATCCATTCACAACCAGAAAATGTACAGAGTTTGTTAGCTTGACAAAGACGTAACCACCTGGATTCGACGGCGGCGCTGATCACGAACATACACTTTAATGCATAATACTGTTTGATGTTAAGTACAAAGGTTTGGCCGCCTGAAGGGACAGTGAAGATTTAAAAAATGTTAATTGTATGAGAAGTTCCTTTTTCCTCTGCCAGCTGTTCGGGAGGAGGGAAGCAAAGGGTGGTGGCAGAGAGACAACAACATCCATGCTAATTCGGCGAACGGCAGAAACGAGTTTTTAGCCAACCGGCCAGAGGCCGTGGCAGATTTGAGCTGCTCGGGCACAGTGTGGCGAAAATGAGCAAACTACACTGGTGACCGTCTGATAAAGAGAGCCTGAGGAGGCAAAGCCAAAAGGAGCCATAAAACGAATCTGCCTCCTGCCTCGTAAATAACAGTAACATAAATGTCACATGAACTTTATTTCGAAAGCGGGCGGTCTAATAAAGATGCTGTTTTTAAAAAAGGAGCGGAGAAATACATTGTCATAAGGTGGCCGTATCCTCTTGCTTTTACACCTGTTATTACTCAAGCCGAGATGACATGCTAGACTCGTGTCGTGCCACCTTTTCTGTGCGTAAACCTGCTTCACGTCACCTATTTCATTGGGTCTGCCACTGGTACTCTGTTCTTTCTCTCAATCCCCCTTCCTCTTGCTGGCTCTCTCTCTCTCTCTCTCTCTGTTCTCACTCTTTTCAAATTGAGACGACAAGATAAGCGATTGCCACAGCTACAGCTGCCTGCTGCTCATTGATAAAACCATATCTAATCCGTCTCTGGGGCTCCCTACGCCTCCGATGCACTCCTCTCACAGTCTCAGAGTCAGTCAACAGAGAGGGGATCTATCTCTCTTTTTGAACTCTCAAACACAGCATCAGTTTTTATCTGTGAACTTTTGGGGCTTGGAAACGGGAACCGAATGAGACGGTTGGCTTCTTTCCTCTGTCGAGAGCACGCTGGGGGTCCCGCCATGCCCCAGGGGACGGCATTCAGCCTTCTCTCTCCTGCTCTACGCGCATCTCGACCCTCCGCACCATACTGCTGATTATATAAATGACATGTTTTTTTTTTTTTTTTATCAGCAGCAAATGATCTTGGGATAAAAGTTCGTCATGTGATTTTTCATTTTCAAGCAACATTGGATTGCTCATGTTTATTCATGATGAGACTTTCAGGTGCTTCAGCTCTTGTGCTTTGACGATAGAATAAATGATCGATTTTCTGTGCAAAGAATGGTTTGCTTGAACGGATGAAGTTGAGGTGAAAGAAAAAGTGCTTTAAGAATATTGACTTCAGAATTCCCTTTTGTATTTCTTGCTATCATTTGCTGTCTGTTGTAAATGAATTACCTGGCAGCAATTTAGCCTCCAGATAGAGGGAAAAAATAAATATATATATATATATATATATATATATATATAAATAATAAAAAAAAGAATGTCCACTTTGCCAATTAACCCGTCGTGCTCCCATTTACAAGGCTGATTTTATGAAGCCGCAGATGCATCCATTGCAGAATATTAATGAGCCACAGAGCAATCACTTAGCATATGCAAATCACTGCTGAGTGTTATAGTTTGTTCCTTTCTACAGGATGGTACACAGAAGTAGCTCATTATCCAGCCTGTTGTTATCTCTCAGTGAATTAAATAAATAGTAAAAAAGGTCATATGTGAAATTATTCATTTGTGGACTGTGTGTATACAAGTCTACATCTTATACTATAACATATTTTAACATATTTAATATATATATATATATATATATATATATATATATATATATATATATATATATATATATATATATATATATATATATATATATATATATATATATATACTGTATATATATGTATTACTTAGTTATTTTAAGTTATACTTAGTTATACCAAGTTATTTTGCAGGCTAACTACAAAGTTAGGGAGTAATTAACTAAAAATGATCTTTTCCAAAAATTAGTGATGTGATGTGACATGCTATTTTGGCAAATGAGCCAATGATCAATGTTTTATAAGAATAAGTCTCTATTAAAGGGTTAGTTTAATAGAACATGTAATATGAAAAAAATATGTCATTAACTATTCATCCTTGTGTAGTTCCAAACCCTAAACACAAAATGATCATTTTTATTTTTGGCCTGAGGCCCAGTTTCGCTAAATGTCAAAATGCTTCCCATGAGGCTGTCGGCTGTGACACAATTTACATTTTTCTGATCAACGCACATACATAGAGAACATCACATAAGGTACCGATACTCCAACTTGCTTGCTTTATGTGCAAGAACAAACATAATTGGTTCTCACAAATCAACAAGGCATGTTTGAGCTCCTGTTTGATATTCAATATGCTCTATTTATTTGTGTTGATCAATGTTTATATGCAAATAAAAGCCTACATTAAATCTCAATTAAATCACAAATGGTGTCTTTTCAAAAGACTTGGACTAAACAGCTTGATTCATTTGGATATATTTTATGATTTCTTAATAAACTTTTTGAAGCATGAAAGTTAAATGGCTTTCAATGGAGGGAGATAAATCTTTATTGTGTTTCAAGGATGATCAAAAAGCATTATGCACAGCATGCAACAACACATTCTCATCCCAAGACGTCATCTAACTGATGTTAAAGGGTACCCTAAAACGTTGGATGTTGACGTATGGTCAAAGTGTCAGTTAGATGACGTCTTGGGATGAGAATGGGCTCACAGTAAACATTTTCTTTACCTAAACTAGGCCTACATTTATTATATTTGTCCAATTGAATTGGAAAGTTCTCAACTTTTGGGAGTAAGTACACCTCAGTACTTACTATACTCATAATATATATATATATATATATATATATATATATATATATATATATATATATATATATATATTAGGGGTGTAACGGTTCACAAAATTCACGGTACAGTTCCATATGATACACTTGTGTCACGGTCCGGTTCGGTACGTTTCAAATACAGCAAAAAGCAGCGAAATTTCCTTGATTTAAATTTTTTATTATATTTTATTAAAACTAACATCATAAAGTATGATTTTTTTACTTTGAGCAATGATGGAGCTAAAGCCTACTTGACTTCTCATAGGAGCATATAAAACAAAACAGCTCCTTGGACAAAATGAAACGTAATATTGTAGTAGTTATTAAACAAAGGTTTATTTTAGTTTAGATTAACATTTGAGGGCAGCAATTGTATAATGTCAAAATACAACAAGATCGGCTCGCGCTGTATTCAGTGCATTGGTCCAATCTGATAACGCGTTCGTACATTCAAAATAACAACCACACAATAACGAGTAGCTCAGTTTCGATTACGCTTACATTATATTTGCCATTTTATGTTGGGCAATGTTGTGGTCACGCCAACGTCTCTTACATTATGACACGCGCTTGCCACGCACGACGCGCCTACATTTGAATAACGAAATGTTGAACGGCAGGAAATGGATCCGAACGAACCGTTCAGCGTTCAAAAATGCGTACCGAAATCCGAACCGAAAGCCTTCGTACCGAACGGTTCAATACGAATACGACTACCAGTTTGATACGCACTTCTGAAATAGCAAATTCTGCTCAGTTTGCCTTTAGTTACAGTATGCATTATTAATAATGATTAATGATACTCATCTTTGTGAAGACACTGATAACGTTAATGATTTGCCACAATAATTATCAACAATGACAATATAGTGTGAAACAGATATCAATATTCAGCACTTTAATCTCAGTAATTGTTACATTTTCAGATGATCACTTACATCACTACATTTTTATTGGAAAAATGTCCCATTTTCACTAGCCATTGACAAACCCTTTTAGCAAATCATGAACTATGTTGCAAAAAGTTAAATTGTTAGAAAAATCAAGGTACTTTTAAATAAATCTTCATAAATCTCATTTTGAACTAATGAGTCAAATCTGCTGAATTTTTAACACACTTTTAAATTGAACACAATTCTTCAATTTTCAAAATTCAACTTCGCCATGGCACTGCCATGTTGACACTGACAACATCTGGTCTCTGTTTCTTTCCTAGTGGGAAGACTGGTATTGCATGCTGCTCACCAGTGTATTGTAATCTGGTATGGGGGTGGTGATGGCACAGTGGATAAGACACATGCCTTTGGTGTGAAAGACCCGGGTTCGAATCCACTGTGAGACACCAATGTGTCCCTGAGCAAGACACTTAACCCCGTAGTTGCTCCAGAGGCGTGCGACCTCTGACATATAGAGCAACTGTAAGTCTCTTTGGATAAAAATGTCAGCTAAATTAATACATGTAAACTTGACACTGCAACTGTAAGTCAGTCTTTCAGATGTGCATCAGTGAGGCGTGTTCTGTGTTTGTTCTCCATTTAAAAATGACTTGTTCTTCTTGATAAGCAAATGTTTAGCTCTAAACGAGGCTTCGGTTGCTTTTTGCGACTTTTGTCTCGGTCTCTTGCAGAAAAAGACTGTTGCTCACAGGCTTTTTCTGCCCATAGTGCACTTCCTTGGGTGATTAGTATGGTAACTCTTGTGACACGTAGTGAAGTGTCTCTACACATAGTGCCACTTTACCGTCGGCACAGTCATCCCGCAAATGAGACACGCAGGTTTCTGTCACAGTCGTAAAAAAGAATTCCTCCTCCCACATTTTGTGAAAGTGATACGTTTTCTTCCTTTTCTCTGCCATGTTTTTGGAGCAGAGAACTGCATTCAGCTACTATCTTCGCTGTGCCCCGTCTCGTGTTGGTTCACCCCTGTATATACAGTATACTGTAAGTATATATTTGTTTTATTTGTTTATTATTTATTTTTTTAAGTGACCTGAGGGAGAGTAACTGATCGGGTTCGGGTACTGAAACTCGGTTCTAATAGGGAACCGGTTTGACGTGAAACGGTAGTAACCAGACCGAATCAGAGATGAAAATTTCGGTGCCTGATTTCGATGCCTGAGTCTGTGGCATGCGGTGGCATGAGGCGCACACACGCAGTCTCTGCGCTGTCTCCCTCTCCGACGTGCGCGCACTGTACGGCTGTTTATTGAAGCACTGTCTTGATCTGTCTCAGCACGCGCTTGCTCGCTCGCACTCAGATTCCGGGAGTTTCGAACTAATTGCCGATCATCCGGAGCCGTCATCAATATGCGGGAGACTCCCGGAAAGGCAGCTGATACGTTCTGATACACGAGGGGATTAAACACACGTGAAATGTACGCGTGAAATGCAGCCTAAAATTTTGCGTAGAATTACAATTGTCTATGGATATAGAGATCACCATTCGTGCCGCCTTGACAGCTCCACGTTCATACTATATTAGCGCCGCGCATCATCTGCTCCTCAGAGTCTCTCTACCGAAAAGCAGCGCGAGATATTTGGCAGCGAACGCAGCGTCCCGTTCCCTATTCAGAGAACATGGGTTACACAGAGACGTTCTCTTTCATATGTTTCTCAAAGCTGCGCATAAGACCGCAGGTGGGAACCGAAATATTCAAACTGGCTAAGAGCTTACGTCATAAATGACAAAATAACATGACTAGTTAAAGCAGACAAAACATGGGAACCTGTAGCCATGTTCGATATTATATTACCCTGGTAGTAACTACTCTTATTAATCTCCAGTATAATTACATTGTTTAAATATAATATTGTTTGTATTTGATATTATGTAAATATGAACTTTTATTTTATATTGGTTTATTTATTATTACCATATGTTACTTGTATTTATATTGTAAGTTAATATTGTGTCCAGTTTGGCCCTGTAAATAAAGGGGTATTATTTTTGGACAAAGTGTGTGCGGTTTCGTTTCCTGAGTACCGCTTCAAGAACCGTTTAGGCCACCGAAACCGGAATAGAAAAGATAGTCCGAGTAGGTACTGGTATCGAATAAAACCCAACCAATACCCAACCCTAGTAACTGATGACTAGGGTTGGGTATGCGTTTGGGTTTAATCCGATACCAGTACCTAGTTGGCATTTTTTAAACGGTTCCGGTGCCTAAACGGTTCTTGAAAGCAGTACTTTAGAAAAGCGAAACTGCACACACTTTGTCAAAAAATAATACCCCTTTATTTACAGGCTAAAACTGGACACAATATTAACTTACAATATAAATATATAAGCATATGGTAATAATAAATAAACCAATATAAAATAAAAATTCATATTTACATAATATCAAATAAAACAATATAATTATACTGGAGATTAATAGAGATTACTACCAGGGTAATCTGAATATCGACATGGCTACAGGTTCCCATGTTTTGTCTGCTTGAACTAGTCATAAGTTATCTGGTCATTTACTAGTTAAGCTCTTTGCCAGTTTAATATTTCGTTCCCACTGCATATCACAGAGAACATCTCTGTGTAACCCATGTTCTCTGAATAGGGAACGAGACGCTGCGTTCGCTGCCAAATTCCTTGCGCTGCTAAATCTGAGGAGCAGGTAATGCGCGCGCTGAATATAATATGACGACGTGAGCGTCAAGGCGGCTCGAATGGTGATTCTATGTGGGCTTAAGTTCAGACAATCGTTCTCGACGCGTAATTTTACACGTGAAATGCAGCCAAACCTTGCAGCGTTTTGTCTTCGGCATCATCATTAATATCCTCGCTATCTGGCAGACGTTCCGGGAGTCTCCCGCATATTGATAACGGCTACCGGATAGTTGCAAATCAGTTCAGAATCTCCCGGAATCTAAGAGCGACCGAGCAAGAGAGCACGAGCGCAAGATCAGGCACCGAAATTTTCACTCATTGTCGGTCTGGTTACTACCGTTTACGTCAGAACCGGTTCTGGTTCGGTGACAGAATTATTGTTACGGTATCCAGCCCTTCTGGAATATCCTTACTCCAGTTTCAGCGCCCCCTTTTGTATGTTTATAGACTCACACAATTGCTTCCTAGTAGAGCCCGACCGATTTAAAGGCCGATACGATACAAATATTTATGGGTTTTAAAATCCGATATTCCGATATATCGGCCGAATATTTTTTTATTGTAATTTTTTTGTAACGCGCAACAAAACATTAACATATTTCCCTAACATTAGTTATTTGTAATTATTTATGAGTTTTAACTAAAATAATATGATAATGCATTTTAAAAGAAACTTTCTTTTTTATTGTCACAACAGAACAGACTGATGATAGTGGAATTAGCTAGCTTTGTGGTTCGCTAGTCTATGATGAGCCATAATTTAGCAATGGATAACGTCATACTGCAAATTGTAAAACATACATTTTCGATATAACAGGCCAAGGAGAGATGATACGTCTCATTGCTATAACTGTCACGTGCTATTAAAGAAATACTTCAGTCACATTGTCAAAAGTTAAAAGGACAGTCAGTCAACTACACTGTAACAATCGTAAATGTAACTATTACTAGCTAATTCCACTTCACTCTCTGGCTTATTTAACAGCAGCGAAACTGGACATGATAGTCACAAATGTTGTCATGCTTATTTGAGTTAAGAGAACAGATGAGGATAATCTTTTAATTGTTATTCCATCAATGTATGTCTAGTGACCAACTCGAACGAGTGTTGCCAACAGAGACAACTCCAACACTCCTGACATGGTTCAAGCGTGTCTTCATCTATTTTTTTTTTTTAAATATTCATTTATCGGCCATTATAACTGCCGATATCAATATTTGGAAAATGCCTAATATCGGCCGATAATTCGGTCTGCTGATATATAAAATTATTAGCTATTTTACTTTCCTAAGTCAGTGGGGAAAAAATCGATTCTTCGATGCATCAGCGATGCGGACGTGGACGATCCTGGAGTCGAAGTTCAGCAAATATCCGGAAATCGATTTTCAAAAAAAATTAAATAATTTTTTATACATTAATAGTAAGGTAATATTGACGAGAACGCGAAGGACGGAAGTGCAGTGAGCTGCAGTGATCTGCGGCGTGCACATAACAGAGACGCGATGGCCACCGCGAATCCAAACACCCTCCTTGTTAGGTTAAAAGCTGACGTGTGGAAATATTTTGGCTTCTGAAGTTGAAGGGGGAAAGGAGCTGGGCAAGAGCCACGCTAGTTGTAAGCTTTGTAGAATAAAACCAGACGATGTGAAACCGACAAATATGAGAAGCCATATGACACGTTTCCAGCCAGAGGAGGAAAAACACTCGGCTGTACCAGTCGGCTTATAATATTAATCTACTACAAGTAAAGTTATGCTCCTAGTTCAGGGACACGTTTATTTTCCTGTTGGTTCTTTGCAATGCTAATAAAATATACTGTACGTTAATTATTTATGGGTCATTACTTCTGTACATTTAAAGGAAAGTATTTATCCACCTTTTCTGCTCTAAACAATGCGCGCTGCCATGACGACGATGCCGGTCAGTCAACTTTCGGTTTGAGTCTGGTCTATGCTTTTTTGCCATGTGTTTTAGATTGTGTCATCCCCAAATCGCTAAACTAAAAAAAAATAAAAAAAAAAACATTCATCAAATGTGATCTGATCACGTTATTTTTTATTAAATCACAGATAAAAACAAAATGAACGTTTTTCTTTGCTTCATAACTTCCAAAGGATAACTGATGCATGACTGCACGATTTACCCTAATCCAGCAAACATCCGACAGTTTCTATCACCCCGACTGCTGCAGAATAACAGTACTAAGGTTAGGCTGGTTAACGTTACGCAGATTTCATTCATGAGACCAAAGTCCAGTTTGCGCGCTGTCGCCTCCGTCATGATCATCTATGGTTTACTATACTTCTTATTTATTAAAACCAGGCGATTCGGTTGATGAAACATTAAAATTAAGATACAAGTAGTGAAAAAAGACAACAGGAAGTAGAAAACCGTCAAGTCAGTTGAATCCGCTATGAATCATGGGAAATAGACGGGTGCAGAAAAAGGTGGATAGTCACACACAAAAGATTCAGATAATTGATTTGTAACATTATAAATGTCTTCACTGTATCTTTTGATCAACTTAATTTAATTTATCCTTGATGAATAAAAGTATAGATTTCTTTTTTCTTTCTCCCCAAAAAATTTTAAAAAATTCTTATTCTTTGAACTGTATTGTTTAATGTTACAAAAGCTTTCTATTTCAGATAAATGCTTGTTCTTTTGAATTTCGTGTGATTTTTTTAATTGGGTGCCTTTCAAGCCCCCCCAAACTTGCTTCAAAAACTTTCAATTGAAGGAAATCACAAAATGCATTTTAATGCTGTCAATTAATAGAATGTCCTCACTAACCATCATTACATTTTCATTGAATATCAAACAAATAAAAAGTGCAATTAATACCAAAATGTTGCTGCTGCTGCTAATATAATCATATGTTGGTCTAGTGTATTTTTGTTTACTGTTGTGAAATGGAAAATCAATAATCGCTAATCAGAGAATCGTTAATAATCGAAAATCGACTGTAATCGAATTGGGACTTCAATAATCGTAATCGAATTGAATCGGGAAATCAGACAGATTAACCACCCCTACTTCCTAGTATGTAGGACTGCTGCTGATTGACTGCTGATTGTCTATCACCTGTTCTGATTCAACTCTAATTAGTTAACCTATATCTGGCTTGTTAACCTGGCATCCGGGTGTGAAGGATTGTATCACTCTTGTGTGCATGTGCTGAGCATTCCTGGTTTTCCTTGCCTATACCTGTGTCTTGACTCTTGCCTTGACCTTGACTCTTGCTTATATTGCTCAAGATATGGATTTATTAAAGTCCACATGTCGATGCAATTTAGAAACTATGCTTCCAACCACACAAATTTGCGATGCTGTTGCAAATGTTCAGTTTCGGGAAACATCGACTCATTGAACTATGCTGATAATGCAAAACTTGCGACCATAGTTGGCTAATGATGTTTTCGGTAAATGCACCCTTAGACAGTTAATTTTATCGAACTGACTCAAAATCAATTCAATGATTCAGTTAAAGCATCACTCACTGTTGTTCTTAAATCTCATACAAGGCATTTAAAATCTTCATTTGTGCAGTGCAATAAATATTTAATTTGTAAATACTGTTGTTTATCACCAATAATTCACTTATATAAATAAAGAGTTCTATAAATAAAGAGTTGTTAAGTTTTATAAGCTTATTGTTTAGTGCAAATTTACAAGTAATTATTTTAATTCTGTCACTAATCTCCTATTGTTTGAGAAATGATGCTCATTTAAACATTAATATAACCAGATAATTAAGTAATTATGTAAACAACATCTCCTTATGTAATTTAATGCTAGCTACCTTTTGCCAGTTGCTAAAGACTCTATACGTATAGAGTCAAGCTACTCATGCTACTATTTGTGTGTATGCGTGTTTGAAAATGGATGTCATGCATAGAATGCCGATAGTATACTTTACGGTTCATTAGACGCACACATTAATATGAAGAACAGGAATATAAATATACAGCTCAGTTTGGGGGAACATGTTGCATTATCATAGACAGCAGGCCGGTTAGACAACAGATAATCTAAGAGCAAAGACTGGCCATCATGTGTATGTAAATAGCTTGGCAGGGGTAAAGCTGAAGAAATGCATTCATTCTTACACAACACTGTGAGTGTCACAGCTTTGCTGCAGTGCAAAATGCAAAGACGTGTTTGTATCAGTCAGAGATGCTATCGTCTCATTTATGGACCAGAGAGAGAGGATACCTGCAGGTGTATGCAAGCCAATTTATTTCTCCTGTCATTTTTTTTTTTTTTTTCTTTCAAACTTTTGTGGCCGCAAAAACATGAATAAAGTTATGGAAATCCACTGATTTTATTGATGTGTAAGCCAGAAAGAGATGAAGAGATTTGTGTTGATCATAGTCTCCCCACAGTTTCCTGATGATGATGCTGAAATGAACCCTGGAATCAAAGGATCCACCTAGCCGCACTGGACCGTCCTGCGTTTCTTTTTTCCGAGACACAAGGCCTTTACATCCCAGGGTTAAGGCAAGAATCAAACACAAAGGCCACTTTATATGCTGCATGATGAAGAAGATCTCCCAAGCTTACATTCACAAAGAGCAGTCGGTCATACTAATGGCCGTGCGATATAGACAGTAGCCCAGCAGTAAATACTAACCAGCTCTTTTGCGCCTCATTAAACAATAACAACTTGAGCAAATAAACACCCTCCCTAAACATGCATTATTTGCTCCGCAAAGCACTACTGCAGAGGGCAGCATAATGTTCACTTAGCAGCAATGTGCCTTATAAACTACACATTTCTACTGTTGCAGATGGAAACCCAATCCTCAGAGAAACAGAAAAAAATAAACGTAGGGATTTATTGGATGAGATATAAATGAATGGTCAGATTTGAACCAGAATCGATGTCAATTGATTTGAAGTATGGAACTCAAAACTCATCCTGATTCATACACAAGATAAGAACATAAATGGAGAGTTCAGGTTCATAGCGGCTATGTTATTTTTATGTCTTGTTTTTGAGTAAAAAAAAAAGAAAGAAAGAAAAGTGATAAAACAGTCAGATATACACTAGTTCAAACATTTGAGGTCAGTAAGGAGTTATAGAACTGGACAAAAATGAGAGTAAAAAATTTATAATGTTACAAAAGTTTTCAAATACAGTAGTCAAGATTTGAAGTGGATCAAAAAAATTAAATCAAAGTTGTGCTATAAGACAAAATTCATGTAAAACTTTGAAAGGTTTTGATCCACTTTAAATGTTGATGACTGTATATATTGAACATTTAAACTTTCTATTCATCAAAAAATATTAAGCTGATTATTGTTGTCAAGAAATGTTTCTTGGGTATCAAATCATCATATCAGAATGATTTTTGAAGGATCTTAAAAATACACTTAAAGGGATACTTCAACTCCCCCAGACTTAAACAGTCGAAATTTTACCCTTTTCAAATCCATTCAGCCGATTTTCGGATATTTAGAAGAATATTAGTACACAGACAGTTTCTGGTCTCACTGACTACGTTTACATGCAGCCAATAACCCGTTCAAAATCAGGATATTAGCAATAACCCGGTTGCGAACGGCCATGTAAACACCGGCAAAAACCCCAATTTGCTCATATCCCGGATTTTAAAAACCGGATATTAACCGGTGACACCCTTTTCTAATCCCGAATTTTTAGTCATGTAAACGTGTATCGGCATATCCCCATAGTGATTTGTGTTCTGCGCATGTTCTATTCGCAAGGAATCTTGGTCTTTTAAGTAAAGAAACTTCTCGCCGCATACAAAAATCCGCGTGCAGTATACCGGAAGTAAACATGGCGAGACACAACACAGCATACTTTTGGAGACGAGGTCGGGTAACGTTACCAGCATCACAGCGCAAACAAAGGCGATCGCTGATCTGCCCCAAACTATTCGATTATCCGCATGCTGCTGTTGTTGTTGTCTTTGGATACAGGAAGAAGAATCGGAAATGACGCATATTGCTTCTTAAAGAGCAACATGCAGGTTGAATTTATTTCTGAATTTAATACATTAAATTGTCTGCAGAGGTCTTTTAAAAAAACGTATGTCAAAATTTCTAATGAAATCTCATTTGATGTAGAGATTTTGGTTAAAAATGCGCTAGGCTCTGGAATACGCCTTTCCCGCAAGCAACGGCGTCATATGACGTAGCCCGAGGAAAACAAATGATCTCGCGGTCCGCTTCTCGTTGTTGGGTGTTGATGTAGTTAGAGCAGTAGTGAAAGACAGAAAGTTTTAGATCGAGTTTTAGAGAAGCCATACTGGTAAATTATTGTGTTTGTGCTTGTTGCACGAATTCCAGCCTGTCAGGACATCATATCCATAATTTTCCTGGGTGCGTTTTGTGCAGAGAGAGTAGACTTCAGTGCCGCGTCTGTTACCACACCCACTCGGTCGTTTGTGGCGCACATTTCACTCGCTTTAAATGGTATCACTAACTGCATTTGAAAAGCATTATTTATTTGTTGTTATGGCATGGTCATTAGTCAATGTGGATAGTGCTAACCAGCTAAGATGGACTGCATAATCACTGTCAGCGTAGAATATGAGAAGACAAAATGTTGCTGGCTTAAGTGCGTCGTAGACGCGGAGTTATTCTATCAAATTTTTTAAAATATTGCTAATGACTAAATATATGTTACTCCAGTTCAGAAAATCTAGTTGTTTTATCGTCAACATACACTATGCTACATATGGGTGTCCAACCTGCATGTTGCTCTTTAAGGTTGTCCGTACATCTAGTCGCTAATTGCGCGTCACCGTTTACTCTCGGTATATGGCAATTCCATGTATACAGGAGAAACTCTCTCTGCTCACGCATGTAAACGGGTTATTCCTAATGTTTCAGAAACCCGAATAGTGACCTTAACCTGACCATAACCCAAAAATTGGCTGCATGTAAACGTAGTGATTGACTTCCCAAAGTAGGAAAAAATATATATAATATGGAAGTCAATGAGACTAGAAACTGTCTGGTTACTGATATTCTTCTAAATATCCGAAAATCGGCTTAATGGATTCGAAAACGGTAAAACCCAACTGTTTAACTCTGGGGGAGTTGTAAAATGAGCCTATTTTCAAAAAAAGTGGAGTATCCCTTTAAAACTGGTGTGTTGATGTTGAAAATACAGCTTTGCCATCACAGGAAAACATTACATTTTAAAATATTTAACTGTAATCAAATAAATTCAGCCTTGGTGAGACTGTTAGGTCTTTTTTTTTTTTACATAAAAAAAAGTAACTCAAACATTTGAACAAGGTGCAGGCCTGAGAAATATGTGACAACCATCTGAATGTGTTCATAGATGAAGCATTAAAGAAACGTGCTAAAAACATTGCTTAGCAATTCATCAACCTTGGAGGCCATTCACAGTACAGTGACCTCCACTTCCTTTTGCCTCCTCAGCTGCTGAAAAAGTGCTGGTAAAGGGCAGCGGTCAGTACTTACTGGACTCGGGGTCGGAGTTGCCGTCACCCTCAGTGCGGCTGTTCGGTGAGGTCTGTTCATAGTACTCTTCCTGAGGGAAGCCCAAGGGCAGAGGCTGGGTGGTGCTGGCACCGCTGTTGGGTTCCTGCTCTCCAAGCCCGCTGTCACTGCAGCTCTCCTGAGAACCGTCCGGGAGGTGAAAGGTCACGCGGCGTTGGGTCTGCTAAAATACACACACACAACACAACGCGTTCAAGCTGAGCAGGCAATAGCTTTAGGCTTTCAGCCTGGAACAGGAGACTTCATTTTGAATATTCGTTCAGTGCATCAGTGTCGCAGCTGTAAGTGTTATTGAATAAAACACGTTTTATCATTTTAGAATATCTTAATCTTCTGGTAAAAACAGAAAACAAGACATTGTTACTTTAAAGGGGTTATTTAAAAAAATAAATAAATAAAAACTAAAAATTTGAAACGATAAAAGATAAAAATAAAATGAACATTACCTGAACAGAAAATAAATAAAAAAATACCTATTTTATTTCAAAATTAAAATACTTTTATTAAAAATTTAAATATTAAAAATTAAAATATTAAAAATTAATATTTACAAGATACTTAAAATAGCACTGCCTTACAATTTTTAGGACATGAAGCACATTTTTCTCATTACCTGAATACACAGTGTACTGTGCTGATGCCAAAGTTATTATTTTGCCAAGTATAATTTGGAGGAATAAAGAAAATCAAATACACAAAGTTATGAGATGACTGTCAGCAAGAGATGGCAAAGAACCATTTGATCCATTTTAATAAAACTGTTCCCATCAACTCTTGAGACACCGGTTCTACTCGGCTGCTCTGTCAGGAGAATGTGTCTGAATATTCCAGCCTCGGTTTCTTCCTCTAAGCATTGTGCTTTTGATTGATAGAGACTGCCCACAGACATGCAAACTAGTGAATCTTTTTCACAAGGCTCTGCTGCTTTGAACCACTGGCCCAATTTAGACGGAGGAGAAGGATGTGGATCAAGTAGCTTTAACCAGTCAGATCTGGGAACACTACTGTAGATTTTCTTGTTCAAAGGAGGAGAACCTCTGTCTATTTGGGGCTCATATTGGTATGTAAGGTGACCTTTTGGCAGTCTCTTAATTTGCTGGCGGTATAAGGTGGCCAAGAGCAAGCACAGCCTTTACAGGATTCCATATAGAACTGGGAACCTTTATCTTCTTCATCATCTAAAATCGCATCAGACTGTAATATGCCAATATCAATTTATTTGCTTTTTCATATTTATGTCTTGGAAATACAGTGACATTATTATAGCCAAAATGAAAGGCAAAGCAATTGAATTCAGATTTACTGCAAAGAATAAAAGCAATGACACTGAGAATCCTGATGTGATTGTGTTTGTTTTATTTATCTATTCTGAGCATTTAATTTATATACGTGCAGTGCACTATCAGTTAACTTGCTCAATATTCTTTCTACTAAAACACCACACGTGGATTCAGGAAATTACATTTGGAATTAAAACAAAAATACACACGCAGAACAAATGTTATATTCTTGAAGCAATGTTTAAAGAAATAAAGGATACAAAAAGTTAATCATAAGCACATGCTCAATATGCTCTGGGAATTCAAACCAGCATTTTTAAAACGCTTCTCTTCTGTCACTATGATACACAAATAAAGGCCTTATTGTGATTTAAAAATGCAGAAAAAAACCCATCTCGGCGCAGATAAAGAGCATGTGTTTCCAAAACAAAATACCCATCTCTAAACTGCTCTATTTAAGTCTATTGGTGAGTTGACAAAACGAAATCCTTATGGTTGGCATCCAGAATGCAAAGCTGTGAAGGTTCATTACAGTCTGTGTTACTGCCTCAGAGGCATATTCAAAACTGAGAATATCGACAGAAAGAGGTAACTTAGAGTTCAATTTAAAAATAAATAAATAAATAATTTACTCATCACCATGTCATCCAAGATGTCCATGTCATTCTTTCTTCAGTCGGAAAAAAAAATAAGGTTTTTGATGAAAACATTCCAGGATTTTTCTCCATATAACGGACTTCAATGGGAGCCAAACGGTTCAAGGTACAAACTGCAAACTGTTCAAAGGGCTTTAAACGATTCCAGACGATGAAAAAGATCTTATCAAGCAAAACGATGGCTCATTTAAAAGAATAAATTACAAAGTTTAAGTTTTATAAGCTCAAATGGTTCGCTTGCGCCTTTCCGTGATGTGCGTCGTGATTCTCCTGTCTCAAAATAAACAAATCTTTTTCGTGTCATTTGGTTCATTCAACGAACTGAAATGAACGAATTTACTCGAAAGATTCGTTCATTTTGATGAACGAGTTCAAGATCAGCAACTGCTGCCTATCACTCCCAGTAAGTCGCCAGTACCAAAGAAAATGTGCATCAGGTCTGAGCAAACAAACGCCAACTGATATTATAGCTAGCCTCTCAGCCCTAATAAAACACGCGGTCAGACAGCATTGAAAGCATAGTCAGTGCCAGATGCACTTAAAATTACAATTGACTTTGTGTGTGCAAAGGTTAAGGAGGTAAAGCGCAAAGCATGTACACTTGTAGGGAAAATGGCAAATGAAGAAAAACGAGTAGACACATGTCACCAATGGGTCTCAGAGTTAGAAAGATACTCCAGGAAATGGAAGCTTAGACTTTACGGAGTTGAAGAACCAGAAAAGGAAAAAAAAAACGAAGGAAGGCCATTCGAGGTCTGCCAGGCTGTTTTGCCTGAGGAGAAGAACAGGCTGTCTGACACTATCGACACCGTACATCGGTTCGGCACTTAGCGGCAGAATGACTACAAACCCAGAGGCATCATCATCCAGTTTATCGGATCAAGTCTGCAGAGACACCATATGGAAAGCTGCCAAGACGTCACCGCTTCTGCGCGACAACGGCTTAAGACTTGTAGAGGAACTTTCTAAGGCAGCCTTCTTCATTGGAGGTCGCTGGATTTATCAATGGATCAGAAGTTCCCCTGCCCACCTGAGAAACTGACTCGCTGCTGCCTGTTAACACCTACTGGTTGGATTTGTTGTTATTGTGTGATAACAGTTTTATAAAAGCAATAATGTAACTCGAGGCAAGTGCTGTATCGTGAATAAGTAACAGCTTACAAATATGTCTTATAATTAGAGTTGACAACAATTCTACCATAATTTTTAATCTTTACGATAATAATAACAAACTTGAGAATGATAAATTACTTGATTCAATAGAGGAAAGAACTACATTTTGGCTCACCAGATATCCAAACTCTCTTCTATTAATTGGTGGAGACTTTAATGCTGCTACTACATAATGCTATTGACAAGTGGCCTCCTGGGCGGGGCTCCTTCATCAGCACAGACTTTAAAATACTTTTGGGAAGATTTAACATTGTGGATGTATGGAGAGAACAAAATATTCTGATGAAAGATCCGGTAACACTTTATTTTGATAGTCCACTTTATACATTCAACTAACTATAAGTAACTTTGCTGCTACATGTCAACTAACTATCATTAGAGTATTCAGTAGACTGTCAGCTTAATATCTGCTAACACTTTATTTTGTTGGTCCCCCAACAGACATTCAACTGACAGTAAGTAACTTAGCACCTACAAGTCAACTTGTTCTCCTAACCTGAACCCTGAACACCTAACCCTAGCCTAACAGTCTACTGACAGTCTACTACAGCCTACTAATACTCTAATGACACTTAGTTGACATGTAGTTGAAAAGTTACTTATAGTTAGTAGAATGTCTAAAGTGACTATCGAAATAAAGTGTAACCAAAGATCCTTCACTTGGAGCAACAGGTGAGGATCCAGCCAGCCTCGCATTGACTTTTGGCTATTATTACATAGAAAAAGAGAAAATAACAGTAAAAACCCTCACTGACCATAGAGCAATTCATATAAGCATTTGAGTGCATCTAGCACATATCATAGATCTTGCTACTGGAAATTGAACAATTCCTTGTTATTCCTTGTAAGACTGAAATTATTAAATTATAATTATTATTATTATATTTTTTTCACAAAAAGGGAAAAATCATTCAACACTGTCACGAAAACTTCTGAGACAGTATGTGACCTCTATTGCCAAAGCTAAGAGCAGAAGATGAAGTCATGTTATCAGAGAAGGAAGTTTTAGAGGATGACAAACTACTTCTTTTACAACAAATTATACGATTTATATTCGACACAAAGCAGAGGAGCCTTTGTAAGGACTAGGAAGTGGTGATGGCTGGAGGAGGGGTAGCAAATTTGCTTAATTTTTACGTTCTTGAAAGATCTAAAATCAATTCCATCTATAGGCCAAATTTAAATATTAATGGGGTCGTTACTCAATGACGCTAAAATTAATTTCAGTTAATTTTTTCAGGTTTTTTTTTTAGTTTTATAGTTTATATATTTATTCAGCTCAAAATTTAATGAATCTCAATTTCTTAGCTCAGTAAATAACATAAGACAGATGATGTGGCTAGACAAAGATTATTGGGACACCCCTCTTTCAACGGTAGAGATCACTGATTTGATTGCTCTACTCTAAAAACAATAAATCCCCCGACACTGACGGTATTTTTTCGGCACTGCAGAATTTTGCAAAGCGTTCTCTAATCACTTAGCCCCATTTTTACAACAGGTTATTTATGGAGACTATAGAGAATGAAACCCTTCCTCCTAGCCTCACTTAAGGGCTGGTCACTTTGATCCCCAAGCCTAGCTTTTTACTCACAGCTGGAGACCCAATTGTCTGCAAAACAATGACTACAAATTGATGGTGTTAATACTTGCCTAGTAATGCTTGGAGAATTAAAGAAGCTCTTGACACAATTATAGACGCACAATCAGGCTTTATGAGAAACAGACACAACTCTAACAATATTAGACTAGTATTAGATATTCTTGACTGCTCTGACCTAATATCTAACAATGACTTCATCCTCCTCTTAGATTTTTCTAAAGGCTTATGTTACAATAGAACACCATTTTTTTCTCTTCAGAGAAATTTGGTTTTATTTGAGACAGTACATCCTTTAATGATTTTAAGCTATGTTTTGTGATTATACAGTATAACTGTATGATTCAATGTACATTTCTGGTACTTCATGGTTAATATGTGAAACATTGGTTGTCACTTTGTTAATGTGATTTTTATTTTGGTTTGTTATTGAGTAAGTTAACGTTAGGTTAAATCTGACCATTGCAGTTCATTCCACTGTATTTCAGTGTGAATTGAGTTACGCATTTTGTGGATTGGGCATTGATCCACTGGCTAAACTTGAGTTTTTATGACATTTGATTAAATGTCATCTTCAATTTTACTGTAAATTGTTTCCACAATTTCTTTGTTTTCTATTTTACTAATAATTTATTATTTTTTTATGTGTGAAATATATTCGAAACAAATTTTTCCTTAGATTTTTATCTGTCTGATTGTGCTCCCATCGACCTGCTGTCACTTATTTAAACCATCAACTAGAATAAAACCCCAATTTCAAAAAGCATAGTTTGCTTCCGGTGGGTATTTCTTCCATTTCACCCAGTTAAATGGTTTTGCAGAGTCACAAATTAATTAAAAATAAGTACAAATATCCCATATAGTCGTTAGTTAAATGGTCAAAAACTGTACGGATATTAATTATAAAAGTATAAGCAAAATATTAAATGAAAATTATTTTTAGATGGAATACTTGCCACACCGTAGACATCCCAAATGTAACATTATAAAAAATATTATGTACCGTTCCAAACATTGAAACATTAAACTGAGTTAGAGTTTATAAAAGACAAGTATAGAAAAGACTTCTTGATCCAAAATTGTTGTGAAATGGTATATAGCACTACAGCTATATTGTCAAGAGCCATCGTTTCATTCTCTCGAGGTTCTCTGAGGTTAATTTCTCATTTTAATTATGAGGGAGTCAGTGTGCGTTCACTACTCTGTCGCAGAAAGCAGCTTCTGACCTCTGAGTGTGATGTTAGGTGGTTCATCTCTGATCTGAGCTGACAGAACAACAGATTGTCGCCGGGGAATTACACAATCTATAATTCAGAGCCCACACAGCCACAATAAGGCAAAAGCTGCACTTTTCATGATCCTGCTTCAAACAATGTATGTACTGTATTAGTTGGCTTGATTTGCAGCTGTACAGTTTTTTGTTTTCGTTTTGCTGCTTTAAAGTACACACGTGCATATGATCACCTAACACTAACAGGCTAAAGAAAGCATGTCTTACATTTGGAAAAAAAGAGGCTAGTTACATTCAAGATGGCTTCAAAATCATAACTGGTTTAAATCTTGAATAAGTTATCATTAACTGCATATGAATTGCTGAAATCCTTTTATCTGGTCTTATTCATTTTCCCCCTCATCTTTTTACCTGAATACTCAATCAGGATAGATTCTGATTTGAATCATCATAATGCCCCTTAAGGGAAATGCATTGCAATTTAGTGCTGTAAAGATGCATAACAGTCAGCTGTCCAGAAATGTGCACAAATATCACTTTAATGCTTCTAATTGCTGTGCTACTGTCATAATTGATTAAATACAGCTGTCAAGGACATTTCAAGAGAATGTATAGCCACAAGAAGCTCCACTCTCTATTATAAGTCTAAATGGACTGACAGAAGCAAATAGAGAGGAGACAAGAACATTTAAATGTTAATTGTTGTTCAGGCATTATATTACTGAATATGATCAATAGAGATTAGATTAAACGCACATGGGCATTCTTGGTGATGCTAGACAATGAAAAGTTAAATAAAATGTCTTAACATCTAAAGAACAACCCATAAAGAAATACTTATGTGCAACTTTAAAGGACAACTCCGGCGCAAAATGAACCTTTGGTCTAATAACACATTGGGACCTAGTTTTTGAGAATGCTAGGTGCTCAGTATTGATGAACTTTAGTAAGTGTACTGACCATTTAGATAAGACAGATACTTTATAAAGACAGTCCACTTCGTGTTTACAGGCAGGAGCCATCTTTGGAAAACAGTCTCAACAAGTTCGAACCACGAGCGACATGCCAAGTGAGCTGAACTCTACTGCAGTTTAGCAGACTTCTGAACTGTACGAACGGCATTCGTGGTCGATTTTAAAAATATATCTTCTTATTAAACTGTCTGCATATACTACAGTACAAAATTGTCACCGGTCACAGTGGGGCAGTCGAGACGTTTTGGCTTCACTTTTGAGGGCTTGTGCGGCACGCTTGGTACATACATTTACATTTACTTGGTACATACATTTAGGGACTATGGTGATACAAAAACCAGGAAAGAATTTGATTATAATGATAATTTCTGCCAAAAAGAATAGTAGGCTTACTAGGCTATATGTTTAAGAAAAAATATGTCGTACTTGCTTTATTGTTTAATAGCGGGCCAATCACCAAGACTTAAGATAATCAAAATGTTCGCCGTTAATGTTTTGTGTGTAAATAAAAATGTGAATAATGCGATCTATTTCCACTGTTATGTAGAAACAACATAAAGACTGTACATTTAAAATAATTATTCAATGGCATCTGTTTAGGAATGTTTAAGTGGACTTAAAACAAACCTTACATAAACCCATAATAAACGTCATATTTACCTGTGCCTTCCTGTCCAACAGGTATGACATTGAAATTGAATAAGGTTATCAAGTTATCAATAAGGATTATCAGATTAATCCTTATTAAAGCTACAAGCATTATTTAGTTACTATTATTTTCTGTTCCCTTTGTTCTTTGGGTAACTTTACTGACAGAGAGAGTTAGAGGCTGCTGTCACTTTAAGATCTGCCGCTGCTGACAGTATCTCATTCTCTCACTACTCTTTACTTCCATTCAAGATTTTGTTTAACTCATTTAAAAATGTTCTTGTGAGGATACTTGACGAAACAGACATTTTGGCATACACGTGTGTTTTTGTACATTCAAGCGGCGAAATAGAACTCTGTATTGGCGATATGGCGCCTGTCTTTCTGTGTGTTGTGTGTGTGTGTGTGTATCAGGTGGACATTCACTGGCAGTACATTCTACTTTGTCTTAATGCGCATAATTAAAAATCATTTGCATGAATAAGAGCTGGATCATATGACACTAGCTTAAAGTCACCTGTTGTTGTTTCTGGCATTTCATCGCTGACTGCACTGTAAAAATGAATATGCTTTATCTAATAAAAAAAAATAAATAAATAATTTGTGGCAACAGATTACAAGCAATATTATGAATTAAACATAAATAAGAATTGAGTAATAATTAATCAAATTAATTCCTTAAAAGTAAACAATTTAAAATGAGTAAAACCTACAACAACAACAGAAAAAACATAAATTGAAGTCACCATTATGGCGATCAGTGTTTGTTTTAGGTTTGTTTTAAAATTACGCTTTTCTCCTTCAGTGCTTCTGCTTGTTAACATCAGGTTTTCTCACTGTTGGCAATATAAAATAAAGAGTTCTCAATTAATCTTTGACGTCTGTCTGTTAGTGAGATATTTTTGTTAAATTTTTTGGTGTTAACTTTACTCTTTTTAAATGGTTAACTATTAAGGAATAATTTTACATTTATAATTAATAATATTGCTTGTAATCTGTTGGCACAATTATATTGATTAGATAAAGCATATTAATTTTTACAGTGTGTGCCACAACCACGGAGGAGCAGGATTCGAGCCTGTGTCGATGCGCGCATCCACGTCCCAGGAACGTCACGTCCACACTCTAAAAATAGCACACTGAAACTTCAAATAAGCAGGTATTGTGGTTGCGGCACAGTCGGTGATAAAACAAAACGAATCTGAAAGTGAGGGAATTACATAGGAAATTATGCCAGTTGTACCAGTGTTATGCGCTATAAGTTTTTAGAGATAAAACTCTTTACATTCGATTATCATGAAAACAAATCTCAGAGAACGGTCAACTAGGTATCAAATGTGTTATTACACCAAAGGTTCATTTTGTGCCAGAGTTGTACTTTAAAAGATGGCACAAATTTTCATGGAATCTCAAATCTTTAGGTCAAAACTGATGAGAAATTTAAAGCAGGTGAAAACACCGAAACATAGGCCATGTCCACACTAATACGTTTTCGTTTGAAAACATATATTTTCTCTCTGTTTGGCCTTCCGTCCGACACTGAGACGCTGTTTTAAGTCAACAAAAACGTATCGTTTGGAAAGACGCTCTCCAAAGTGGATAAATTTGAAAACGCCGTTTTCGGCTTGTAGTGTGGACAGTGAAACCGGAGGTATTTACAATCGATGACGTAAGTTCAGTCATGTGATCCATGTAGTACCAATATTCAGTCGGTATTGTGCCTGTTATGTGTTATTCATTTTTACACTATTGCTAAAATATGTTACTTTCTATGTACTTAATATGTGCTATTCTTCATAGCACAGTACTGCAAAGATGACAGATAATGTAGCCTACTCACATTTTTTGTCCTGTGGTAAAACAGGAGAGCAGTTGCGTTTTAAGACCAAACATATGGTGACTGAATGCGACCTGGATGCATCCGTGATGGTGAGAGATTTTGCTAAATAAAATTATCCTGTTATTGTGCGATAACATTATTATTTATTTTCCCATCTGTATCATCTCAGTGAGCTTTTGTGAAGTTTCACGCATGTGCAGTAAAGTGAATTTAGAAGTTTCTCATCCACAGTGAAACGTCGAAAACGTCAGCAAAACGCGAAAACGCTATTGTGGACGGAGAGCGCTTTAAACGAAACCCCGTTTTCAAATCTATCTGGATTAATGTGGACGTAGCCATAATCCCAAAATACTTCTGCTGACAATATACAAGCATTTCTAGGTCCAGGTAACACAGAGATTGAGCAAACATTGCTCATTTACACATACTACCGACATTGTAACATTGCGGGTTAAAAATCAGAGAAGATACAATTTAACATATGAAAACATCTATTTGTCATCTCCCCTCTCCATATGGGTTCAGGTGTGTATGTATTGTGAAACATTATCACTTGTTTAAAGACCATGCCAGAAAACCACAAAAAAACACAAGCTGCTGGAAGAGATACCAAGACCAAACAAAGCCTGTCCAACAGGATAAAACATCGCCATCAAAAGTATGTGCATAGAGATAAAAAGAGGAGAAATAAGCCAAGTTCTGTAGCAAGCCAACTCCTGCCAAAGCCCTCTTGCCGGTGGCGACCCAGGCAATGTGCAGATGGGGCTGGATTGCTCTGTGAGAGAATTAGATGGTGCTTATATTAGACACGAAAGAAGAAGGAATAAGAACATCAGCCACTCTTCTCCAGAGGGAAGTCACAGATCAGTGCATCTTTTCTTCCAAGCAAAGTCACAACATCAGTGTTATTCAGAAACAACACCATTTCATTCAGCCAGAAATCTGTGACCACCGACTGCAGTCTCAGAGACAAAGTCGTTTTTGCGGAATTTACAAGTCAACGCTGCATAACTTTACAGAGGGTTAATAGGATCTATAAAAAAACAAGCTGTAAAAAAAGCTAATTCCTTGTGAATTGTTTAACAAGCGAGACCTCAGGTGCTGTGATTTCTGCTAGGAACAGAATATTGTCATCCTTGTCACTATACTCTGTAGTATGTGCATAGAGATCAAATATTTTTAGAAAGTAGTTATTTTGAAATTGTAATAATAAATGCAACATAAAAACAAATCGTATAAACCCAAAATTACATATGCAATCACTCATATAGAAATGTGTTCTCTAAATGTTATTAAAAAGAAGCTATAATTTGAATAATCATCGTTGGAAGGGGGGGCTAATAACATGTTCACGAATAGGCTAACAAATATGTGAGCACTCACAGGGAGTGACCCAAAGAGCTTCTGCAGTCTCTTCCTGTCATCATGGCTCTGCAGATCCAGGCAGGGGTGATCTCCAACAGTGCAGTACCGTGAAATAGCATTATGCTTAATTTTCTCGTTTGCTGCTGCTCATGAACTAGTAAGGCACCAACAGACATCTCTCGTAGACAAGCTTAGCTGAAAAACATTAGCCGTCTCTCCTCATTTTTACTAGGGATGTGTGACACTATAGTCGACTAAAAAATATTGCTACTACTCAACATTGAAAATGCTATTTTTTATGAACTATGTTTTCCTTTATATTTTTGCAGAGACTATGTTCAAATTGCTGTGTTCAAATTGCTTTGTTTAAATACAACAAATAGGTTGTAAATAAAATAATGTAATTTTACCTCAGACCTTGCATGCTGCTTTCTCCATGTAACTCTCAGCCACTCATAAGACGAACAAGGTGAGGCCGCATTTAAACCAGTGTTGTGCCTGAACGCGTTCATATTTTGGGCGATACGTAAACTGAACGTACTGTATTACTGCCTGATGAACGTTACTGTGAACTCATTTATTCTGGTGTCTGTGAACGCACTGCTCTCTCAGTTTAACTTCGTACAACAGGGGGCCAGATTTCTATAGAGCCTTCCAGACGAAAACCCGGCTAAAACACATGCAAACAGGCCTTAAAGGAAAACTCCACCGTTTTTTGAAATAGTGCTGATTCACATCCTTTCCTACATTTAGATATGTATGCAAACGCATTTTTGTCTCAGTGCATGCATTGTTTTAGTTTGACAGGGTTCGGCGCTAGCTTAGCTTAGCACAATGAATGGAATCATTTGTTGCCAGCTAGCATATCCTGAGTAAAAGTGATAAAAAACAAACAAACCCACGTAATTACTTCGTGTGGCCTGCGTATTCACAACGAGTACAAATTTCGATGCAGATTACAACTAGGCGATTTCCTAGGCAGATTTTGACTTGGGAATATATTTGGGCGACGAGCACTCCTGCTTCTGGTAAACATAAATGTTCAACGCGTCAAAAACAGAAGAAGAAGAACATACCGGCGTGACCTGCACCGATTGTCTTCGCTTTGGGACTATTTATTTTGAGAAGTTACAGCAAACATCGTAATTACTTGCGTAGCAAAAGGTTGTGAGAACAAGCAAAGAACATGTACACGAATGTAATGTTTCACAGAATTCCATCGAATGTGGAACTGAGAAATAAATGGCTAGCTGCTCTGGAGATCTGTACATCAACTCCTCTCTACAAAATAAAACAGTTTTGTGTTTGCAAAGAGCACTTTGCACCAGAGGACTACTTTGAAAAAATGGAATATGTGCCAGAAAGACGGGAACGTTACTGACGTCTGAAAGATACGGCCGTCGCATCTATTTTCAAAGCACAGACAGAACAAAGTGCACATGTAAGTTGTCTTTTATTAATCTCTTCCTTATGTTTATCTGTGTCTTTATTCTGTTGTAAGATCGATGCTGAGAAGCTGTGTCTAGACTACGAACGTCATGTTGAATTACACCTGTTTAGCATAAACAACCTGTTATCTGATTACCTATTTCCATTTGGTCCATTCGATGTGGGGCGTTTTTTCCAGTTCACTTTATCACACCGTAAAAAAAGTTACGTTACTGCAGGCTGGATCAGCGCAGTGAAATCCTCTGTAGCTGTGACACAACTGTGGGCACGCTCATCTTGATCTGACGCATTGAGCCTGGCCATCGGTCCCATTCGCCACAGCACAGACACTCTATTTCAGTCGGCATAGGTTGGCATATTCCCCCACATTCACACCACCAGTTCGTGTCGGCTCTCATCCTCACGTCCTCAGGCTGTTCAGCGATCGCAACATCCTCCTGTAGGTCTATTTCTAAAGCTCGCAGCTCCTCTTCTGTAAACTCTGGTTCAAATAGGTAACGTCATGACTCTGGCTCTTTACTGTCTGAGAAGTCTCCCTCTTCGTCTCTCACAAAATCAGCCATGTTCATCGCCAGTCATGTACTGTAAGGAAAATAGTCAGGCGGCTACTATTTAAGCTGGTATGTTTACGGAAGTCGTGGGATTTCATGTGTTGCGTGACGTCTCTGCGCCCAAGTAGCAGTGCTTCGCCTAAGCAGGAGTGCTTCGCCTTTGCTTTCCCCTAATATCGTCCCAAGTCAATATCTGCTTAGGAAATTGTTAATCTGCATTGAAATTTGTACTCATTGTGAATACGCAGGTCACACGAAGTAATTAATCACTTTTACTCAGGACATGCTAGCTGGCAACAAATTATTCCATTCATTGTGCTAAGCTAAGCTAGCGCTGACCCTGTCAAACTAAAACAATGCATGCACTGAGGTCAAAAATGCATTTGCATACATATCTAAATGTAGGAAAGGATGTGAATAAGCACTATTTCAAAAAACGGTAGAGTTTTCCTTTAATATTAAGGGTGTTGCGATTTCGATTTTAAAAATCGAAAATCGATTGAAATGAGCTAAAATCGATCTAAATTAATTCACAATCGTCAATGTTGCCACGCCCCCATGTCACGTCCGTTCGACTTGCCAAGCAGAAAAAACACGCGTGTTTGAAGACAACATTACAACAACATGATATCTTGGTTCTATGAAACAGCAAAACCAATGATCCACACATATGGAGCAGAAACAACGCACTGGAAAGTTTTTCTTATATTATGCAGCTCTTAAAGGTTCTCTAAGCGATCCTGGGTGTTGACATTCGGAATATTTTCAAACAAATCGGAGGCTAGCTAGACCCTCCCTCCTCCGCATCTCATCTCCTCCCCTCCCTTCCGTGCTTCCTGAAATAATTGTGAACGTGAATTGTGTGGGTTTGGCGAACATAAGCGTCAATTTAGAAGAAAAAATAATAATTTAACGTTACCCACCTGTCCAGCAAAAACAGAGCAACCTGAATGTCGGACTGGAAGCCCTTCTGCCGCCGGAGTTCTTGCCATTGTTCAAAAGCTTTACCGATGTAAATTCGGAACTTCACACGTGCTTTATCCGATTCCTCCTTCTTTTTAATTTGTTCATCAGAACGTCGTCTCTTTGGTCGTGTGTCTGTCATTTTTAAAACTTCCCTCTGACGCTTTTCTCTCCTTCAAACACACACTTCATGTGCACGCGCACTAACCCCCCAGACCCACCCTCAAATACAGTATCTTGCCAGTGATTGGCTGGAACACTGTTTGTTAGGTTTCGTGGTCCGGGTGAGACATGATTGTTTTTGTTGCCGTTTGTGGAGCCTGTGGTGTCTACAGAGACTGCGTTTTTTTTTTTTACAGTGTGTTTAGGGGACAGGCAGCTAGCCGATAGTGAGGAGACGTTTGCTGTATGTGACAAAAAATGTTATGGCCCCACATCGCTTAGAGAACCTTTAACCCTCTTGCCTTTTCTTTTCCCACTGATATTCCTCTGGTCTTTTCTCTTTTGTAATGTCTCGTATCCATCTCCCTTTCTACAGTATTTCTTCGAATCTCCCAATTGCTCTCTCTCTCCTCCCCATTATGAGTGTATATGCTGCTCTACTGCTCAGTCCTATCCACTTTCAACATAATTTCTCTGAAATCGTTTACTGCAACTTTAAAAAAAAATTTGCAGACCAACTTTTTTATTTGAGGGATTATAATGTTGAGTTTGTACTTGGTTCAGCACTGCCTCTTGATTCAGTTGGCTTAAATAAATGTCTATATTGACAAATGTTGATTAACTTTAATGCTAACACTTAAGTTTAATGAACAGTGATAGTGCAGACCACATACATTTTCAGTGGAATTCAGAATGAGATTTGATTAATAGATTTTGTAGCTTATAAGTTATAGACCATAACTTGTTCAATTACAAAATGTATTTTTAAACATTAGTTTAAAATCCCTAACTTCCACTCACTCCCTGCAAATAAACTGAACATTTAAGACCTGAATAGATTAATATTCTTGATTTTTGGGACCGATGAGATGTTGTTTTAACCCTTTGAAACCACAAAACTAATCAAATGAATCATTAGATGAGTTCTAAACAAAACCACATGTTTTTGCAAAATGAACAAACGGGTTATGTTCTAAAAAAAAAAGATATCAGTTACCGAGACAAATGATTAGCGAGTGCAAAGGTCAGCGACAGGCTTGTATGTTCTCATCAGCTGAAGGTGAAAACACTTTGTCTTGTTTCACATTTTGTTGCCAAAGGGCTCAGTGTAGTATGTGAGTAATGACATTGAATTTAGAACAACAGAGATTAGTTTTAAGAACATTGCTTTCATGGTACCGCCGCTCACAGGGACAGCAGGTTATGACTACACCTCAAACGATTAAAAAAATACATGGCAACAGTTTTCAAGGGATTTGAAGTTGACATGGATGGCCGCTTGAGAGCAACACAATTAACTAAATGCCGAAGATTACAGATTGCTCTAATCATAACTTTGTGCACGCTGACCCTGGGTTAGCACTTCATGATAATGAAAAGATCATCCATGCTGGGGTAAGCACTTCAGACAAAAAAAGACAATCTCCAACCCCGCCAAAAGAGCCCCGTCTACGCGTAAAGAACCCTGATTCACCAGGCATTTGCAAGTGACATTTGCTCAGTAAAAATGGCTTTTGATGGAGCAGAATCAGAAAATTGCTTGTTAAATCTGTTGTAGTTCTGACAAGGGACTAGAAAAAAAAAGAAAAAAAAGAAAAAAAAAGAAAGAAAAACAGATAAAAAAAAAAAAACTATAACTTCATTAGGCATGTGATGGCCAAGGCACTGAATTCATTACACTTAAACCATCCTGAAATTTCAAGCAAACCAGAGGTGACAAATGAGTGTAATCCATTTGGAAGAGCAGGATTTTTAAAAGCACCGAAACACTAAAGACTCCATGAAATTAAAATCAGAGCTCTGTGGCTTTCACTCCATCTCTATTAGATTTGATGCCAAATTGCACACACTAAATTTAAATGTTGACAAAATTCACTTTTTCTTCTAGCAAAATAAAAGACCAAAACTATTGATGACTTGTCCTGGACTGTACAGTATGTCCAATGTCCGAGTAGCAACCCAAGGTTCATTGTGTATGATTTAACCCTTTAGAGTTTTTTTCCTAAAACGTTTGATTTTGACATCTTGATTTTAAAAGACTATATCTTAAAAGTGAAACAAGATAGATACTTTCTGTAAATTAGACAAATATTAAGGTTGACCCAAAGTTTATGTAGGGATTCAATTTTCCCCATCTAATTAGCATATTATGATGTTATATGGTGGCAGCAATCTTGGATTATAGAATTTTCATGAAAAGTCACATTTAAATGATAAAAATAATGTCTCATATCCACCCGGAATTCAGCACAAACCCAGAATACTCTCCCATATCCCCAGCTATTAGATCCAGCCGAGAGTGAAGAGTTGGGGTGGTGGAGGAAAGCAGGAAACTGTAGGTTATGTATAAATACCTCTTCTCAAGTTGATTCGATAGATCATTTGAACGTCCTCTTCATAAACTTAGTTTATAAAACATAATTTGTCACTTGAATTCTGTAATCTCTTGAGATGCAGACATGTAAGAGGCTGACAATTAGCTAAACATATACTTGTTTAATAGTGACACTTAAAATCTATATTGGAATATGGGAACATGATACTTTTTTCTACAATATTTCCATGATTAATTCACTGACAGAGACCTCTGCCCAATTATCCAATCACTGTATAGTTAGTTAGTAAGCATGTTGATATCATCCATCGCAAAGGTCAACCTCACCCTCTTTTCTTAGTTTAAGATTTCTCTCTGGTCCTTCGGTAAAGTTGGTCTTAGCAGCTTTGTGAATAGGTTTAAGATGAAACTCTTACCTAATAATTATGCGATACCTAATGCTATATTTTAGAAGAACTCTTAGTGGTAAGATATACTGATACATTTTACACTCTAAAAAATGCTTAGTTTTTCAACCCAAATTTGGGTCAAATATGGACAAACCCAAATGTTGGGTTAAAAATGTCATTTAAAATGTTAACCCAACCCAAATGACATGTTTAACCCAACATTTGGGTTTGTCCATATTTAACCCAAATTTGGGTTGAAATGTCATTTAAAGAAATACAGTTGAAAGTGAAAGTTGGGTTAGCATTTTAAATGAAATTTTTAACCCAACATTTGGGTTTGTCCATATTTGACCCAAATTTGGATTGAAAAAACACAGCATTTTTAGAGTGTATTTATGTTATGAGTGACAAAAATAGTCTAAATATTGTATTGCCTGTTGCACATTGAATCTTAATGTTCACTTAGTTGGGAGGTGGTAAGATTTGCTCTCATGCTCAGCAAGGCTGGTTCTTTTGATCAAAAATACAGTAAAAATATTGTGAAATATGTATTATATTGTGAAATATGCAAGTACATGTTTACTTCAAAAGATAAGGCCTTTTTTGATGTGTTTGTTGCAAGAATTTCATCAGTAAGCAACAATTAAATTATGGTTGAGCATAGATACTGTTCAGATACTACATGTTTCAACTTCACGCACAGTTTTTTTTTAACAAGTGCAACTTGTATGTGTCATCAGTTCAGAGAGAAGGTCAAGGCCACTGCCCTTGGTAAATGCAGATTACATGGCGTATGAGTGTATGCCAAGCTCTTGTTAGTTTAGACACTTTGGCAGAAGGGTTAAAGGGATTAGGCAAAGGCCGTTAATGAGGACGGTTGTCCTCTGCTCCGATTATTGTCCAATCACAAAGCAACATGTACTTTAAACAGATGCATCTAAGATCATTACATTGAAGTTCAACAGTGACTTTCACCTTGGACTACGTTTCAGGGAGTTGAGAGCGCAACTCCAAAATTAGACCATGTACGTATTGATAAGCCACATCACCCGTATTTACCTCAGCGAAACTGTTTCTATGGGCTCTGCATGATGTGTCTGATTACGTATTGATTCGGGTGGTGGAGCAGAGTGAGTCTGCAGTCAGCTATGATTACAGCATTAGCAGGTTGACAGAGCTAGTGGTGGAGTACATTCTCTGCTCTATGTGAACCTCAAATCAGGACTTCACAGGCAGTCATTGACAGAGATGAAGACTTTCATGCATGTCACAGGGAGAACTGCATATCAAATGAAGCATCAAAAATTAACAATAAATAGTGACATGCCTCCAAAACGAGAACAAAAGACGCCTGCAAGGCAGCAAAATAGCATTCTCTCCCGAGGGACTCCGTAATAGCTCAGGAAGAGATAACTTTGTTTAATTTTTAATCACAGATTGTGTTTTCTTTGTTTCGGGGATAATAAATGAGCAATTTGATATTGAAAAGAAAAGCAGGATTGTGATGTCGAAGCATCAACGGTGATGAAGAGATGCAGAGGACCATGGGACGTGGGAATGACGGTCGCGTCTTTTTGATTCAGCGTTCAGGAACGGAAACCAAGTATTTGTCTCAACAAACTCACAGAGAAAAAGGCCCACGTGCATCTAACAAGGGGTCAAGACGCATTAGCTGAGCATTCGGGATGGGCTGACTGATGTGGCCTGTCAGGTCTTCAAGGCTTCAGACAACATGGCTACAGCGATGCTCCATGTAGCGTGGGACAAGCGGAAATCATCCCTTCAGACGCCACCGACGTAATTGCTTCTGTCGTGGAAAACAACTGAGATTCATCAAGGCAATGAAATATTTACACAGAGGCCTGTGGTATACCATTTAAAACGAGATGTAGATCTCAACATGCACAACGCTATATCTTCTGGCAGCGTTATAAGTGAACGGCTCCTACAAAGTTTCACATCAGAGTTGAGCTCCGAGATAAAAAACACATCGGACGCCTAGATGATGTACAATATGCAACGTGTGCTAGATTGGATTTAATAAAAAGCACATTCTTGTTTAGATAGATGATTCCATTCAATTTGGAAAGTAGGCTAAGGATAAAGCCTCACGATCACTCACTAATTAATAACTAATGCTTTCACAGTAGGGCTGGGCAATATGGATCCAAAAATGATATCTTGGTATTTTTAGACTCATAATATATCTCAGTATTTTCTACAAAGTGGGCTAAATGTTCAGTTTGTTTCATAAGGAACACCGTGGATAAATGAAGCTTGCAAAGTGCTTTGTTTCAAGGTAGAAGACTTTTCACAGCTAGGTTTCACGAAGTTTAACACGCTCTTCACATTGCAGTTTATGGTGCTGTTGTAAATTGTGGAAGAGATTTGACATACTTTTGCTTTTGAATGCAACCTGTTCGTGACATTCTCTACAGATGACATGCTTTTGCTGTTCATTTGATCTTTTAAATCTGAATAATCTTCAAATCACTGTAAAAAAAACTTTTCATGATTAGTAATCACAACATATTTTCTTTTGTCAAATCAACTTAAATAATTTATTTAGTTCAGATAACATATGAATTTGAGTTCCAGATGATTAAATCATTCTCCATTGTATTAACTCACTTTTTTATTTCAATGAACTTCAAATTTTAAGGCAATCACTTTAATTACTTTTTTTAAGTTAAACCAACAATATATATTTTTTACAGTGTACTGATTATTTTGAAAATTGATTAATCAATCATTTCAGAGAGAGAGACAGAGACTTCTACAAATGAAATGTTAGATATCCTCTAAGGAAATTACGTTCTCGCACATGTACACTGTATTAGTGCACATGCCAAAGCACCGAACAGGGAAAGTGTGTTGACCCTTAAACTGATGCTGAATGTACTGGGAAATTAGTTCAGATGAGGACAGTGATTCACATTGACATCTTCTCAAATTGAACCCTTACAAGCTCCAAAAGGTAAAACAAATATATATATATATATATATATATATATATATATATATATATATATATATATATATATATATATATATTTTTTTTTTAAATGTTACTCTAATATCAGGGAGAGTTTTATATTATTGCGACATGTAGAGATCCATCAGTGTTAGATAAAAAATCCGGGTCACTAAAGACCCGAATATGTAATGATGATTTGGTGAAAACATTCATAAATTTAAGGGTTAAACTATGTTTACTGATATTTTGAAGCGCTTAATTTCAAGCATGTCTCGTATTTAGGGCAATTTGAATCTTGCATTTTCACAACAGCAGCTCACTGCTATCTATATATGTGTCTTTTCTTCAAGCTACTGTATATCAATATAAACACTACTGTCCTATTCCATATACCTTACAAAAGTTGATATACTGCCCACCCCCATTTCACAATTACTGTCACCAGAGAATAATTTGTCATGCCCAACAAATGTATTTCGTTGCAATTATCTGCAGACATTAACAAAATCAACCAGTTCTGATTTATCCGAATCAGAAAAAAAAATTAATTATATATATATATATATATATATATATATATATATATATATATATATATATATATATATATCAAATTAGCTTTACAATTACTTTGACAAACACAATAAAGCCGCTAAAGGCAGACCACACACATCCATAAATACAGGCCATCGACAGGCTGCCAGGAATGTCTCCCAGACACCTTTTTGTCACGTCACAGACTGAATTGGTTCATCGCAAGGCATTGAGATATCACAGCTTGTGGATTTTTTTGCCCTTGAATCATGTGGTTGTTCGAAAAGACAAACACTGCCGTGCGACAATCCATCTTGAGGCTGAAAATAATAATCAACAAATTAATTAGCTCATTAGGTTAAAACCATGAATGGAACTGTGCTTTCACTACAGGGAGCCCTTTTTAGCAAGAGATGCATGTGCTGGAAGTTAATGTGAGCTTTGCCCTTGTACTGGGTGACCAAAATGTACTATTCAGATTTAATTGACTGTAATGTGCACACAAATTGACAAAATATTGAAACCAGAAACACATGTTCGAATGAAATGTGCTGTAATATTTTAGAGACTGAAGCACCGATGTGAAAATTTGTGGCTGATACGATAACTGATATTAATATTTCTGCTATGGCCGATACCAATGTTTACAGATGTCGATATATCTGTATAGAAAACACATAGTGAGGATTAGGGCCCCACGATATTGGAATAAATGACATTGCAATATTTATTTCATTAGATGACTTGAATAGCTCTATTTGGAAAGAATGAATCATTCTAGAATGACTGAGGTGGTTTTGTCATGGAGTAAATAAATCTGCATAGAAACTAATATTAACAGAATATTAAATAGTTAACTAGACTTTAATAAATGGAACCTTATTGTAAAGTGTTTCCAATGTATGTTTCTTGAGTTTAGTGTTGGACAGACCAGTTGTTTTAATCATTCATTAAATTGAATCGGTTAATCGGTTCGAAGGAGTCAGTTCGCGAATCGGATGTGTCATTAACGGACCACGGCACACGTTATGTGATTATTCAGGCAGTTTTAGATATCGCACAAGATTTGTCTCAACACAGAAAACATTTAATCACTAGATAGATTTTTTTTAATTGTTTCTTGAAAGTGTGGTTTATGTCACCTTTTACCATCGTTTATTCTCTAAGATATTCAGTCAACTCAATTCTAATATGCGCACAGAGAGAGAGAGAGAAAGAAAGAAAGCAAGACAGTTAGAAGACGGCACGCGCGCAACTGGGGCTTTCACTCTCTCTTCTCATTCTCTTAGTTAAACAAGTGCAGCAGTCAGTCATTTACATCACTTACCGGTCTTTGGCGGGGACAAAAATATGCCTAATGCTACATTCACACCGGATGCGAATCAGCGCGTCAAATTCGCGTCTTCAGCGTCTAGTTTGATGCTTGACCACTTGTGTTTCGCACTTCAAGAGCGAAACTGACGGGTAAAATAAAAAGTTTAAAGTGAAATTTACGTGTGTCAAAACCGAAACCCATTGACGGCCATCTTTGTTTATGTTGATTGAGCATTCGTGGAGAGATTCAACGCACCGTTGGTTGTCTTTACATCATAATACTATTTCATATAATCTAGATATGGAATGAATAACTTTCAAATACAATTTGAACATGTCTCGTATATAGAAATAATATTTTAAGTGATAAAATATTTGCTTTGTTGTGCATAATCCCACCATGCATTTAGTCATATTACAAAATAATTTATTGAAGCATCCAGACACTTCACCACGTGAGCAAGCAGCTAGGCTCCTGATTGGTTAACGCGGCGCGAATTGACGCCAAAGTTCTAGATTTTTCAACTCCGGCGGCAGACGCGAATTCGCGTCAAACGCGTGAATGCACAAATGGCACTAACTAAATCATTCGCGATTAACGCGCAGACGTGCCATTCACGCGAATCGAGACGTATTCGTGTCTTCCGCGCTCTACCGCCTCATTCGCGCCGCAGGAATTTTTATCGTAACGCATCTTTGCATTGACTTAACATTGAAATCATTCAATTCGCGTCCGGTGTGAACGCACCATAAGGCTGACAGAAAACTGCACGCAAGTTCCAGTCTTCTTGTGCTTCATTTCACACTAAGGACAGTTCTTTAAATGTTGCTGCATTTAATTTAATATAACATTTTAAATATTCGGTTATTTTTTACGAAAATGTTACTAATTTACATATATTTAAATTGGATTTTAGGGTCCGTTTTCACGACCCTATTTTCAACTAAAAGCGGAAAACCTTTGTATTTCTAATTGTTTTCACATATCTGTGTGAACAGGGATGGTTTTGACAATGTTTTCGTCTGCATGCGAAAAATGCAAAGAAAAAAATATCCTTTTTTAGCACATTGTTGTCTTGTAAATGTACCCTTAGTCAGTAAAATTGACTAAAATAGATGTCTGACATATTGAAATATTGACTGAATTTCAAGCATATGTTTGTCAAGAGAAAAAAAGTGTACAAATTTTACAATGGTCATGTTGCATTCTTGGAAAAGGAGAACACTTCAAATTAATCAAAATTCTCTCAGCCAACCTGCCAGCACAGATTTGAATGGACATTATACGTTGTTGTATGTTTAACCGATGACAAAAAGCCGTGTCGATGACCCTTGTCTCTCCTCGGTGGCTCAGAGGCCAGGGTTTTCACAGGGTTTCCACATGTATGCCTGTGAGGGAAATGTGGAGATAAGTGCATTTATTGGCACAGCACTTCAAAGAGCCGGAGTGTGTCTCAGTGAGCAATGGCAGAGAGGCATGAACTAGGCCTTTGATCATCCCCAGCTTTCTGATCATTAAAATATTCGATTAATAATTGATTAAAACACCAGGGTTTATTGTGTTGCGTCTCAGAATCCCAATTTATTTCAACCTTGAAATCGCCTTTTCCTTTAACAATTAATTATATAGATATGCTTCAGTGTTCTTATCTCTGAGATACTTTTATAGTTTGTATTCATATTTCTAACTAATTTTTGTTTTTATGTTTCCCATAAAGTTTTAGTATTTGTTTTAATAAAGCTGCAGTCTGCTTTGTTTCCTATTTGTCGCCATCTCTGTTCGAAATCTGCAATTGCAGTCATTCATTGAATTATCAACTTTATGTGACTTGTAGTTCATCCTGCAGCGTAAAAAAATAGAGCATTGTCTGGTGTGGGATAAACTCATTACAAAATGTCATTCGCTTGATATCATGCAGATTGTGAATTAATTTGCTGTGCCTTTGAATAGTTTCTGCAGTCGAACAGGCCATTAACAATAGTAAATTCAAGTAAACCACTAGTCTTCTATTTTAAACTTTTTCACATTTTGTAATTTAATTCTCATAATTGCATTCACAACAAATGGGACAGAATTTGAAATCTAAGACTTTGTTTCCTATCAAAAGCAGAGATGTATAGTAACAAAGTAGAACTACTAAAATGCTGTATCTGTACTCTACTAGAGTATTGTTTTTCTCATACTTCTACTTTTACTTCAGTAGATATGAAGATGAATTTAATACTTTTGCTTCGACATGTTTTAATGTTCTGCTAGTTACACGATACAATTATAAAAAAATGTATGAATCATTCGTTGCAAGTTGGCTTTGATGCTGCCTAAATCACATGCCAGTTTTAGGGTTATGGTTTTGATGGACACACACATTGACAACTAATGCAGGGGTTGTCCTGAAATGAAATTTTTTGGCGGCCGCCAAAGCAAATTTGTATCCCGCCAAAGCGCCTTATTTGATTGCCAGTTCAAACTTTTGACTGCTTTCTTTAATAATTTCATGACACAATACATGTACTTTTACTTTAGTACTTAAGTAGGGAATTTTAAAATAAACTACTTGCAATACTTAAGTACATAAAATGTTGAATACTTTAGTACTTCTACTTAAGTGTGGTGCTTAAAGAGCACTTCAACTTCTACTCAAGTCACTTTTTTTGATAGAGCACTTGTACTTTTACTCAAGTCCGTGTTTCTAGTACTTTATACATCTCCGATCAAAAGTAACAAAGCACACAGTTTATTGTGATTTATTGGATGGAAGGGACGGCACAATTTTCTGTTCATTCATCAACAGAAAACAGCACAAGCTAAAAAAACGATTTGTGGCATTTAAGAACCGATATTGGTTCGAAAAGATGATTAGAATCGAGAAATTAATATTTTTTAACCAGTCCTAAGTTCTAATATATTCACAGCCACGGATCCTGCTCAACAGTTTCTCAAATTAATACTCATTCATATAAACTCACCATCCTTTTGGCTCCCTATTCCCTTATTTGGTATTCTGGCAGTACATGAATAAACATTGCAAGAGCGCTCGTTTAGCAAGCCATATGTTTGAGGTGTTTTAAGTACTTGAGCCTTGCGGCGCAGTGCTGTTGTTTAAGATGTCCTTGCAGGGGTCATAGCCCTCTTGTGATGTCTGTGATGAGAAGGAAACATTCACTTTGGGCTCTCATTCCCCAGTGGACTACTTGTTTAGTGTTGTCCTTCAATCGCTCTCTATCCCAAACATGTCTCAGTGGATCTGGCATGTTGAGGTGCTATTATGGGCTAATTTCAGACCTACCACCAGGCTGGAACTGCACTGTTGATAGCTGGACTAAGCCCACACCCCAGGGAGGTCAAATCCCAGCACTGCTTTAAAGCTTATGTCTCTATAAAACCAAATACTTCGACCCAAAAAAAAAAAAAAAAAAATGGGAGGAAGTTCACATTCATGTCAAAGTGTCCTGAAATGTAGGATACGATGAGCAAAACCTTCTTCAAAAGTCACCCTGGTCTGCCTGGCCTTGAAGAATGATGGCTCCATGGTGTTCACCCCTTCCATAAAGCTAAAATATATTGCTTGTTTGCAGCCAAGCACATGCCTCAGCAAAGACAAAGAACTATTCGTTTTGCCCTCAGGACTGAACAAACTGAGACAGAGGGCTGCTGTTACTGGGACAGAATATTTTCCATATTGATTCCATCTGGGAGGGGGCTGGGGAAGATGGCTGGAAAAATCTTGTGTAATATTTAATCTCACAACATCATAATATCATAACATTGGAGGCCAAAAATGATTCTAAAATTCCACAGTGTAATATTGACATAATAAGGGAACAATGCAGCTAAATTTTTTTTAAAGGATTTCTTTCTAGAAGAAACGTAAGAATGCAGTGGCCAGTTATAATATTGTTCATATCGCAATCATAGTTAAAAGTTTAGCTCATAAAGGCTGTACGACGTTTCATTTACTTGCCAATGTTCATTTTTACATTCAAATCAACTTCTGATTTAAATTTAGCCCAATAATAATAATAATAATAGTAATAGCCCATAAAAAAATTGAACAAATAATAGCTCATTAAAAAGGGCTTAAATAGGCTTACATTCACTTAAATGGCAATCACTGTAAAAAAATAATCGTAATTTTGACGGTAAAAGACTGTAAAAATGCTACAGTGCAAAACTGTTAATTGGTTAACAGAAAGTTTCCATTCTATATACAGTAAATAACTGTGATATATTTTTTACTGTAAAATACCGTTAAATTAACAGTTTTTTTAAAGTGAAAAAGAACAACTCCTTGTATAATTTACAGTGAAAAACTGTAAATTGACATTCCCACAATTCCCTGCTTCACACTAAACATTTGATGTATTTTTGTTGAAATAACTATATTTCCTCATAATTGTTTTGTTTTTTTACTCGGTTATGTACATTAGGGTTTTATGTTACATTTAATGTTGTTAAATTAATGTTTATTGCATTTTTAAATTTCACGTGTGTTACAGCACCATGATGTTGTTTAATGTTTGTGTGAATGTGAAGTGCAGCTTCTATATGTAAGTACATTCTAATGGAAGACAACTTGTGATGAGCTTTAATTGCTCATTTAACTTAAATCACTACTGTGATGATTGATGATTGTCAGTGTATTACAATGATACAAAACAGAAATCACATTTTCAAACAAATATTATATCAACAGATTTTAGTAAATGAAATACGGTTTATTACTGTAAAGATGATAAGTAATTACAGTTTTGATGTATTTTTTTACAGAATTGTTCTGGCAACTAAAGTTGCCAGCATTATTGTAAAAAATACGATTTTTTTACAGTGATTAATTGTCATTTAAGTGAAATTACTGAACTTAAATATACAAGCTTGATACAAAAAAATATCATTCTAGAAGAAAATTTCAAATGGCACACTACTGTATATATAATCACATCGTGTAGTCTTCTAAAACCAGATCTCAAAAGATACCAAAAAATCGAAACGCTTGTTATTCTCCATACATGTCTCGATGAAGTCTTTTACTGTCTTCAGTTTAAACAGCGATGGAGTCTGAGGAGCTGTGTTCTCTTACTGTATCCAATGCTTCAAATATCAGCTCTCATGACTGGGGGCTCCTTGGCAGGAAGTGCCATGTAATGTGCTAAAACAGTGACAGGACGGTCAAGCACAAGCTGTCGTAGTACCTCAGCCATGCAGAACTGTCTGGCAGGCCTTGGACCTCCACCTCAGCTGTTAAGTGGAGGTGAAAGGATCACGTGACCTGCCATCAGACAGTTGCCCAGGGAGGCTTGTTTATGTGCCTGTATTTGGTGAAATACAACATAGCTTTCAATGTGTAATATCTCACTGCACCTTGTTCCACTGAGACATGTGCACAACCACCCACACACACACAGACACATATAGCTGGCATATGCCCACCTCCAAACATAGCAACATTATAAACAGTAATTGGGCAAATGTGGACTAATGGGGGGAAATGTTTGACATTCTGTATCACACGACGATTTCTCCCTCAGTTGCAATTATGTAGAAACCATCTAAAGGGGAAGTTCAAGGCATTTCACCAATCCCAGCAATCTCATCTCCCTTTCTATTTAAATAAAGTGCTTTGCTAACTGTCAAGTAGGGCCGGGTGATCCGTCAAAGTGTGATGTTATAATGATGTCTTCGCTAACGATATAAAATTAGGGAATATTGTGCTCATTGCAATACTGTTAAAAGTTTAGCTTATAAAGACCATAAGCCATTATATCGAGTTAACGTTTTCTGAAGGTTTCAAAATCACATAGCAACCCTACCATAAAATCTCTTGTAATTACTCCAAATTTGGCACACACCATGTCTACATGATACTACATGATACCATGATTGTTGATTATTATTAATGAAACAAGCCGCCTATATGTTAAGCATGGATCTAATATAATGCAACAGATCAGATGTTTTTCCCAACAGTTAACCAAAAATTAATTTAAGACATAACAGATAATGTTTGCGTGAATTCTTGCCAAGACAGATATTTTTAAATACTGTAATCTGTGTATTGGGATTGCAGTGTCTGAGGCATCTTTGTGCACACACTTCAGTTGTGTCAGTCAGCATAGGTAAGATCGTTTTGTTTACATGAGTTTGAAAATCACATTTCATTGGTTCAGACTCATGCCATTGAGATTTCGAAAACAAAGTTGCAATGTTGTGCTTTACAACACAACTTGTGAGGGAAGCGGCAGTCGTCGAGAGAAAAAAACAGCAGTTTTCATGGAAAAGGGATAAAATAAAGATACTTTTAGATGTTAATTTGCTATTTGGAGCATTGGGATGGCTCAGACGAGGGCTTAGTAAATAATTCTCCAATGTACATATGTACAGTGTACGTAATACCAACATGTACATTTTTTTTTTTGCCTGTAGCTTTTAATTAGCCTGTGCACATTCCGACTCCCAGCATGGGTCACATACATCGCCCAGGGGTGTGTTTCCCGAAAGCATCATTAGCCAACTATGGTTGCAAGTTCCAACGTTATCAGCATAGTTCAACGAGTCGGTGTTTCCCGAAAACCATCGTTCCAACAAACATTCGCAAACAGCATCGCAAAGTTGTGTGGTTTGAACGAAAGCTCTCGACCTTTGGTTAGAGGCATCGTTTCTATATTGCATGACATTTGGACTTAATAAATCCTTATCTTGAGCAAAATAAGCAAGCTGTCATTTAGTACAACCGGTGTCTTTTATTTATAATACAAACAAATGTAATTTACGTCTTTTAGTTTTTCAAAAGATTTGAAGTACTGTGTGAAGAGTGCGCATGTGCGAACGTGCATACTATGTAAGAACGAGCCAAATATTGAGTCTGGTAATAAAGCAAAACAACTGAGAACAATTAGAAACAGTCCTCAGATGACATGGCTGTAATTTATATTAAAGAACTCTTGCGTTTATCTGGATTGTTTCATTAAAAGTAGTTATTACTCCACGTGCAAAACCAACGTGGTTAAGCGATACTTTGCGACAGTGGGAAACAGTCGTGACTAGCTAGTTGATTTCTCCAATGATGCATCGTACTATGGTAGCTAAGCAGTGAACTATGTCGTTGTGCGGGAAACGCACCCAGATCTACTTTCAAGTTCATGTTCAATGTGATAATAATTGCCTCACTTCATTCACCTAAATGCTGGTAATGAAAAAAAAAATCTAGTTAATAAAACAGTAACAGACAGACAGACAGAGTCCATTTCACAACGTGTTTAAGGATGTTTTCATCACACTTTTAAAGGTCAGCTCTGCCCAGCTTTGCTAAGTGTGTTTTGGCAAATCGCCACCACAGATTTCGCTCCTTTTATGGGAAACGTAAGATGTGGAATTATCAATCTCATGCTGCTCATTAATGTCCGAGACAGCAGGAGTTTAAAGTGGAAGTATTCGTGTGATTAATACTTCTTCTTGCTTCAGGAATGTGAGGAGAACTGCACACATTTACAGCTAGCATCTGTTCCTCCACTACTCAGGCAAACACAAAAATGCTTTGCATATTAGTCACATATTATAAGATGAACCAGCCAGCCTTCGGCAGTTTCATTTCGTTCATTCTTCATCGCTTTAAAACCCAAGGCACGGTGCATCCTTCTCAGTTGATTAGCTGAGAACGTGCTAGCGTGGATCAACACGTCACCACACGATTGCGGTTCGATGACGTCGCCACCTTAGAGTGACACCTTTATCTGTGTTCCAGCGGATTCTCATTTAGCACATGCAGGCTTGTTGCCTTTTCATCAACTTATTACTATTAAGTGGTCCTTATTTCCCTGAACAATTCCTATCCAACTCACACTTAAAGACCTGTATTGATCCTCATGGCACACACCATCCCTCCTGATTTCATTAGGCCCGGTGCTGTTAATTACTCCACACTGTAACCTTTCAGTGTTTCATTTGGACCGACAAATTGGGTGAATTAAAAAGGAGCTGAAAAGCAGTGCAAGGCCTGACGGTGTGGATCTCCGAACTGGTACGTCAAATTCCCAAGCGGCGTAATAATTAAAAAAGTTCATCAATGTTCCCTTTGCTCATCACATTATGCAGAGGCTGGTCTCACTGGTAATAGTTCTAGAGGATTCATTTAGGAAATTAGACCAGTTTGATCTGGTTCTTCATCAAGAGAGCAGTCTAAGTCCCCCCCAGAGGATTCGTGTGGGTAAACTGCCACCTTTATTTTAGTGAAACAGATAGAAAGCATGCGAGGCAACACACACTAGACACTGTAGCCTACCTGCAATTTTGCTCTCTGAACTGGTGATGAGTACAGAACACAGATTTGGAGCCAACACAGTCATTTTGTGCCATTTAAATGACTATGATAATAACTTCATCATAATTGGCTTCTGATGCTTGAGAGTGTTGAATACCCATTTTCTGAGGGGAATGAATTGATTTACTGCTTGATTTAATTATGCATTAAAATTCAATCATGTAGTTTCAACCGAATTCAAAGCGAGTTTTCTGAAGCGATCCCTAGAATGCAGGAGGACATCTTCAATTTTTAACTTAATAATCAGAACTTATTGATTACATTAGTGTGCAGGTCCAAGATGAAACAGGATGTAGTTATTGATGAAACAGCTTCGATTTGTATGCTATGCATTAGATATGCATTAAAGGAAGTCATCATCAAATAAAAAGATTGACTTTGATAGAAGAACAATTGAGAGCTTGGATAAGCCAGTAAGAGATTTAGAAGCTGAGGGCAAGGTAATATTTTCGCACTCATGAGAAAAGCCATTTGGAGTCCATGTTTAACTGCCCATCAGTCTACAACTGTGCCCTCTACCCTTTACGGCTTCTTGAAATCCCTCATCGACCGAAGGTCAAACCTCGGTCTACATGTGGTCCCACCACGCACTGTCATTGCCGCTCAACGTGAAAAGAGAGTCAGAAGGTCGTTTGAGCGCAAAGCACTGATGGACAGATGATGGGAAAAGTAAGGAGAATATCTGCATCAATGTTCAATGTTAGCTTGACATTTAAATTGTAAATGGTTTGGATTGTTCGTTTATTGAATGACTTGACACTTCCATTCATTCGAAGTGGCACTGGCTTTGTCCGCAGTTGATAATGTGAAAAGCCAACTGTATTAGGGCTCATGCTGGAACAAGCGGAGGATCACTTATCACTGTCACTTAGGCCTTGCCTGGCAAACAAGACACCTGATGGTGACACTGATTAATGATGCCAGATAAGTTTGTGTGAACAGCGGGAATCCCACACAGGTTTCATCTGCATCATATTTAAGCATATGGACACCATATGGGCCTAAGCATTTCCATAAATATGATGACCAACCGCAGCGAACCAGGTGCAATATTTGGGGCCTTTTCTCCCCCTTGTTGTGCAAATATTGACAGTAATGCTTATTAAAAAGATTCCATATGAGGGGATGCAGTCGTGATTTTCCTTCAAGAAACAGTGCATTTAGAGCTGGGGGTTGAGACTTTTTGAATTTGAAGCTCAAGGTAAATTGTACTTAATTTGTCTTCTTGGGAAACTTGTAAGTATATTCTGTTGCTTCCAAATGGCAAAATATCGGGGCAAAAATGTTTTATATTTAAACAAAATAAGAAATATTTAGACCTCTTTATCCTGTTTTTTTCACCCCCGCCTCTTAATACACTGTGTGTCCTTCTGGAGCATCGGTGAGACCCCATTTACACCTGGTATTAAAATGCGATCTGTATCCAGATAAGTTATCCGGATAATAAGTACCGATTCCATTTACACCTGGCCACATAAAGGTGTTTTTGCAAAACGGATATAAATCCGAATCTTCAAACTCCCGCATTATAAGCAGATTTAATGGATTGCAAGCCACCAAAAGCAACAGAAATGAGCTGCATATTATTGATCATCAGCTAATTTCAAAATCAAAGACATCAATACGAGAGAGTGGCAGCCCTGGTAAGATCATTTTGTTTCTTTACTTGAAGTGAACAGAAGGCGTAATAAATCCAATAAATCCTTTAGCGTAATATAAGACTACCCTACCCTACCCCACACCTAAACCTACCATCACAGCGTGTGTTATATTAACGATAACGGATGCCATGTGCGTAGTATAGCGCCGTTTTTTCCTATAGCGTTCTATATGACGATAAAGGATGAGAATGCGTTGAAATAAAATAAAAATAACATGCATTTTGTATGATCCCTCTTATTGTGCCAAAATAAGTAACATTTTGCAGATATCACAAAAAAGTCTATTTATGCTTACTACACATTAAAAAATATTTCAATGAATGCATATGAATGCATTAATGCTTAAGTTTAATAGCAACATTTTAAGAGCAATGACTCCCACTTATTCAAAATCTCAAGTGTTTATTTACACTTTTGATACACTTAAAGGTATTGACTTGGCTTTGCCTACTTTAACATTAATAGCAATGGTTATTGATTGTCAAGATTGATTTTAAACTGAGGGAAATAAATGCATACCCATGGTGGACTTAAGTAATTTATACCAAGAGAGAAAGACTGAAAGGGAGATCCTAATAAGCCCAGACTAATTAATTCAATAGCAGTTATCCATGTGCCGCATTTCAAGTATTCATGGCCTCAGAACAGGTCTTCTTAGAACAGGTCTTTTCTTATAATTTGAGCTCTTTCTAAAGAAACATAATTGCATTTGTCAAAAAAGCCTGTCTTGAAGCTTTTCAATATGACTAAAGAGTGGCAGTCTATCTGAGATTTTTTTGAGCTTTGATTGCACACAGTCTTTATGAAAAACTGTCTGTGAATAGCAGGGGATGAGACTGCAACTCATAAAGCTGAAAACAGAAAGACAAGGTCATGTGTTTTATGTGTATCATCTTCACATGGAAATGAAATAAAACTAAAGCAATAAACAGTCAAATAAAAGAAAGAAACACATTTAAAAAAAGTTAAAGGCTTTATAGTCCACGAAGGAGAACAAAGGACAAAAATAGGATTACTAACAACAACTGTAAATCATAAATCAGTTTCTGGGCAGGTGATTTGTAAGCTACAATTTTCATGTTTTCTTCTTTTTTGGTTTGTGATTCGCCAAAAAGGTAAGGTACAAGGGACCCTACAGGGATCAAGGCGTACAAAATATTAAAGTAGAAATTCTGCCATAAAAATGGTGTTTGCAGTCAAATCACTTCATAAAAAGATTCCCACACTGGCCTTTCAATATGGATTTTCTACTCTAGGAACACTAAGCACATGGCAGGGGTATTACAGACACTATCTGATATTTGGAAAATGTTCTGGGATTGATGTGCTTGTATTTTGCTGGCCTGGCACTCTCTTTTGCTGTGTGATGTAGCCTCGACTTTGGAGGATATTCCTTTATATCCCAAGAGCTAAGAGGTATCAACATTTTACAGCAGGCTGAGTGTGTCCACTAAAAAAAATAAATAAATAAATAAAAAAAACATTACAGCACCATGACTCATTGGGACCTAAAAAGAGAACAAAACAGCCCGAGGAAGGTGCACAACATTAAGGTAAAAAGAAACAAACATCTATATGGATGAATAATCAATGTGTATTTCAATCAATTTGAACCTGAAACAATACAGGCCTACTGTACATTAAATAGATTGTTAAATCTAAATTTTAAATTCTGCCATCATTTACTCACCCCCGTTTAATTTTGATTCCATATACATCACTTTCTCATACAGACAACAAATGATGACCAATGTGATGTGAGAATTACGAGCCCGTCTCTCATACTTTGGCGTCATTTGTGACGGCAAATTGAATTTTGTCGAAATACTATGCACATGGCACACTTTAGCGTCAATATAACACACAGAGCCCAAGGCGTCATACAGATGACTGGCATCCTTTAGCATCAACATGAGATGCAGACCCGACCCCAGACCTAAACCTACCCATAACAGAGCGTGTTACATTGACGCTAAATTGTGCCATGTGTGTAGTATTTCGACAAAATATCATATGGCGTCACCTATATGATGCCAAAGGATGAGAATGTGTTGGAATTACCAATATTTTTTGCACTTAAACTTTCTTTAAAGGGGTCATGAACTGGCTTTTTAAATTGTATTATATTGTTGTCTGAGGTGAACTTATAACGTTCGCTTGGTTTTTGCTTTCAAAAACATCAAAATGAATAAGTAATAGGCTATTTTCTACCCTAGTTTTGAGCCCAGCTCAGAAACGCTCTGTTTTTATGGGTGTCTTACATTGAAGACATGGAAGTAAACGCCCACTGCTGTGAGTGGATAACAGTTTTGCATATTATAATGAGTTTCAACTCACCTCGTCAGTGTACATGGGGGAAATTATTTTGAAAATGTCCAATGTTGTAAAATGACAACCGGAATGATTCACCCATACATGTTCGACCCAGAGTCGGTGTGTTGCACCATTCCTGTCCGATCAAATATAGTCGGCACAGCACCGTTCTTTACTCTTAATCGTTCTGCAAATCCAGTCTTGTATACAATCCTCAGTGAAATGAAGCGAACAGATGGACAATGTTTTACCTCATCAGCTGGAACGTCATTAAAAATAAAGTTTATCCATGCAGTCCTATTGGAATCCAGAGGAAGCATATGCAGCGACTGTCTTCTTCCACAACCAGGCACTGCACAATATTTTGTATTGCTCGGTAGCTCGATACCGGTTTGTCATTCACGAGGTAGGCCTATGTTATTTAGCTATGCGTGTAATGCGCGGATCGGTGGGCGGGGCTGAAACCGGCCGTGTTGAAGTAGGAGTTGATCTTCTTCTGCGGGGTGGTGTTTTATCCTCTTTGATGTCATAGTTCCCCACTTTGAAAAACGAGTCGTTTGCTGAGACTGGTGTCAATAAAAGCTTTTATTGGACTAACAAGTATGTTTTCAGTTCTGAAACTTACAGCATATTCTTATAATATGATGTCAAAAGGAAAATTAGATTTCTCAGTTCATCAGCCCTTTAAACTATTTTTGTAAAATGGACGGTTACGAATATATTATGAACAAAATAGTTATTGTAAAACAATAACATAATTATTTACTTTGATTAGCCCCAGAAAGTGCTATTCTCTCCTTTGGTGGTCATTTGTTTTGTGTAGATGCATTCATTATTCATTTATTTTACTATAGTTGATGGTGCCCTAAGCGATGTCGGGTGACGTGACTTCTTGACAATTAAAGTATTTTCAAACACAACGGAGGCTAGATAGACCCTCCCTCCTCCTCATCTGCACTGACTCCCCAAACCCCACCCCCAGGGCCTTCTTGTCAGTTATTGGCTGGAACAGTTTGTTATGTTTCGTGGAACGGGTTGCCGCAGTTTGTTTTTGTCGCCATTTGTGGAGCCTGGGTTGTCTGCATAGACTACGTTTTTTTACAGTGTGTTTAGGGGACAGGCAGCTAGCGGATAGTGAGGAGATGTTTGCTGTATGTGCCAAAAAATGTTTGGGCCTAAAAAAACGTGTTCACTTTTAATAAGTGAAGGATAGCATTGCTTCAAAGCCAGTTTGAAAGTTCAGTGTGAATGCAACTAGTGAAGAAATGCACCAATCAAATGCGAATGTCGGAGAAAGTGGAAAGGTGGCTAAAACTTTATGGTCACTCTTCATTATGTATGGAAAAGAACAGCTTGGACATTATGCCAAACATCTTTTTTGTGTTCCACAAAAGAAAGAAAGTAATACAGGTTGGGAGGGTGGCTGAATAATGAATATTCCATAACATCAATGACAGACCGCTTTCCAGGCATGACAAAAGCTGTTTATATTTATGACTAACAAGATATTAATAATGTATGAGAACAAACACGATACAAAATGTAACCGCCAGAAACGGTACATGTCTGCACATGAAAAATGCTCTATTAAAACCCGTGACTCAAAATATAGTCCATGTCATCAGCCGAAGTAACAAGGGAGCAAACCTAACATTATTTCTATTCCAGACCTCTCACTGTTTTCTGGCTATGGCTATCAAACGCAACATATGTTGTCACAGTGAACAGTGCAAGAAATCTTCAGAGCTTGATTCAGCCTGAAATCTTCCAGAGCTTGTTTATATTGAGTGTCAAGCCAACTGTTTCAAGACCTGTAAACTACAGCCCCACATGGACCTTTAGAGGACAGTCTACAAGTAAATCTATTATTATCAAGCTCTCTGCTGTTTGGGATGCTAACAATCAGATATCAATGCAACAGCGACTCTGGATTGGAGGAGATTCGTCTAATGAGGTCATCTGGTAGTTGTGTTGTTTTACTATTCATTTTCAAGTCTTAATTTTCATTCCCAGAATGCACAAGTATGTGGAGCAAATATAAAATTCCAGTCAGTGCAATGCTATCACAGTTAGTTTTTTTTTTTTTGCACTGAGTACTTACATGCGTTTAATGATTATCATACCACACCAATTCCCCCCAGCCCGTCTCGAACAACGATTTCCATCTGTGGACCAGACAGAGGTTCTCAGAAAACCATAAATTCTTGTTTTAAACCAAACTCACTCATCATTAGGCAAAAAAAATCACCTTTAAATATTCCCCTGTCAATTCCCCTCGGCGCCTCTTGGAATGGGGCTGGAAACGTATTTAAGAATAGTATACAAATTATTGCTAAACTTGACAGTGAGAGTCCTATGAATAATAGCATGAAGAGGAGAGGGAGGGAAAGGTTGCGTGAAGGTGAGAGGCATTAATTTGCTTTTAAGCTTATGGGAGATTCTTTCATGCTCCCTGCGCTTAGCCACCCACTGTAAAGATACAGCACCACTCCTAGTGCTTGTGACACAAACTCATTAGCATCTCACCCTACATCAGAGAAATGACTACTTTCCATGGATGGATCATTATACCGCGTTATAGGGAATACCTTATAACCATAAATGTGGGGAAAGCATGTGCAAAAAAGGCTCTAGATGGCTTTTTTTTCTTTTTGAGAATTTTGAGAATTTGCTTCCTTGTCAAAACAGGGCACAATGAGACGTGGAGTCGTACAAATCCAAATGATTGATTAATTGCATGACACTTGACAGCAGGAGTTCGGTAACATTGTCTGAAGACGTCTTATTCACAGATAAAATAGAGGAAAAAGTCTTTTTAGAGCCCAGAAACGAGTCACATGGTAGTCGCCACATACTGTTTTTCATTCATACTGAAATATTTAGCATTTAAGTTGAATGCCTTTGATCAGTATGGAAGATCAGATAAGAATCGTGGGCCTGACACCGCTCTAGCATTATCTTGATGTCCTACGCTTCAAATACATTTTGCTTTAGCTTAGTATGCTCATACAATGCACCTTTTTTAATTTTACTAAACCTTGTTTGTGGCTGCTCATTTATAGCGGTTCCTATGGAGGTACATTTAAGAGTGTTACACCAAGAGCGCTTTAAAGAGAACAAAAACTAGACGGCTCACACTTATCTCAACTTACATTATACACCGATTCATAATCAGTTGGATAAGCAGTGGTGTTAACGGGTACTGAGGTGCTCTATTGCATCAAAAATGAATTAAAAATGTGTAAAAAAAAACTTGTGTAAAAAGGCTGCACTTTATATTTTAAATTGAAATACATTTCATTGGATGTTTTAAATTAATATAATTGAAATTATTTAACTTGTTTTCTTTAAATTAGGACAGGTTTTGTATTACTTCTTTTTGTATTACTACTTGTTCGTAGTCCTCACCGATCTGAGCTTATGCACCTTGGTTTTTTTAGTGTATAAATCTGTCAATATTCAACAAAATATGAAAAAAGTCATTGTTTATCACACTAGTGTACTTTAATGATTTACCAGAAGTTTGTTCTGAAAATAATTACCAGCTTACACAAAATAGTTTAACAAGTGTAACAAGGTATAGAAAAAAAAAACCTTACAAAGTACAACAATTTTGGGTAAGCAGTTATACCCCGTGTGAGAAAGTCAGTAAGTTTTAGTCCAATGCGATAACATTAACTAACATTTTCAGGGGAAAAGAAAATCCTCCCCAGGTCAAAATGACCTAAACACAACACAAGGATTAAAGCCACTTTTTAGTGCGAGACAACAACATAATCTAATTAGTAATATGTGTCCATATGGAAAATGTGGTTTGATCACTTATAAAATATCTACGAATAAATACAATTATCGGTTACGCTTCCTTTTACAGTACAGTACTTACAGTGTACTTACCTAGAAAGTACTGGCTAATATAAGGTAAGTACATGGAACAGGGGTAGGTTTAGGGGTAGGTTCAGGGTTAGTACTAGTTATTACCCAGTAATTGTAGTTACTAAAATAAGTACATAGTATTTACATGGGTAACTGGACCATAAAAGGAAGCATTACCCAATTATCCAAATTGTACAATAAAATTAATTGTCACTGTACATTTATCCTATCATATATTGTTGAATAAATTGGCAGCTTTAAGGTAAAGGTGAGGTTAGGAGCTCTAAAATATGTCAAGTATATCACAGTAAAGTAAAACTACACAAATTGTAATATCAAACATACAAAGTTTTTATAATGTTTATGCTTCTAATGCCTGGTTCAGATTACATGATTTTTTTTTCTGTTACGATAGTCACTGTACGTTTACCTGCAGCCAATAACCCGTCGTGAACGGCCATGTAAACACCGGCAAAAACCCGAATATGCTCATTTACGGATTTTAAACCCGGGATATTATACCTGGGGTACCCCTTTTCTAACCTGAATTTTTGGTCATGTCAACGCGTATCGGCATATCCCCATAGTGATTTGTGTTCTGCGCATGTTCTATTCGCAAGGAATCTTGGTCTTTTGAGTAGAGAAACTTCTCGGCGCATACAAAAATCTGCGTTTAGTATACCGGAAGTGAACATAGCGGAGACCAGGCGAGACACAGCATAGCTTACTTTTGGAGCGAGGTCAGTAACGTTACCAGCCACAAAGCGCAAACAAAGGTGATCGCTATCTGCCCCGAACTATTTATTATCCGCGTGCTGCTGTTGTTGTTGTCTTTGGATACAGGAAGAAAAATTACGCATAATATTGCGTCTTAAGGTTGTCCGTACATCTAGACACTAACCGCGCATCGCCGTTTACATCGGGATATTGCGGTTCCATACAGGAGAAACTCTCTCACCTCACGCATGTAAACGGGTTATTCCTAATGTTTCAGAAACCCGAATAGTGACCTTAACCTGAACATAACCAGAAAATTGGCTGCATGTAAATGTAGTCTGTTTCAGATTACGCAATTTTGACTCCTAAAATCTTGTCGTGGACAAGAAACATCTCAAATCCGTCGTCGACGGCCGTTAAAAAATTAAACATGCTAGTCTTTTTGTCGTGATGTCGTGAAGCATCGCAGACGCGACATAGGTTGTCGCCCACTATGACACACTATACAAGAAGATATGATCGAATCTCCCGACGCCCATTGTCATTTACGAATCCCCACGACAACCTACGTCAAACGAATCATGCCAAAATCAGGCTAAAATCATGTAATCTGAACCAGGCATAAATCTGTGCTATTTTAGAAATTGTCAATTTTGAATATACGTAAGTTTAAAAAATGTGTGAATAATACACACATTCTCTCATGAATACTAAAGGAGATCAGAATGGACATATTAACATGCTTATAATATATTGGGGAAAATTGTACTTAGTAAAATGTTGTAGATTTAAGGAAAACGGATTAATTGAGTGAAAGCACAAAGTTTTCATGTTTTCAGTATAAAATAATTACTCAACACCCCTGTGTGGATAAAGACTGATTTGAACAGTGCAACTGCAAAATCATAAACATCGTTAGCTAATAAATGTCATAATTAAACAAAACATTTATATTCAAATACTTCCAGTAAACCCATTTCACCAAAATAAGAATTCATTGCATCGTGCCTGCTCTATATTAGACTCGCTACAGAAGGAAATTAGGTAAAGTTTGAAAGTTTTCCCCAGAAGTTCCTCTGAGAGCCATAAGAACCAAGAAACATGAGAGAATTATTAAAAAGCACAATAAATGAACTAAATGACCCCTCAGTGCTCAAGCTGCCTCTCCATTCAGCACCATCAGCAGATTACCTCCACCTGAAGAACTCGAGATTCTTTCACTTCCTATCACAAATTACACAATAATGGCAGAAAACCAGATTATACTCGATGCTTCTATGTCACGCCGAACGTGGTTGTTGTATCGTGTAACGTTCAATGCAATAACCGAGGAACAGCAAAAAGCAAATCATTTGAATCCTAATGGCTGCCATTCTGTTATATAATATCGAGTTTTCTCTAGGCAGAGCTTTCAAAAAATTAAGAGGTTAAGCTATGTAGTCAAGAGGCTAATGCATGGAAAAAGCCTTTGGACCCTAGCTGGACTAAATCCAGCGCGCACAGTGACACCCCATTAACAGGATGGAGGACACCAGGAATGCCTGAATCCGAACGCTGAGCAGATTTCCAGGTGGACGGGAGTCAAGCGCCACGGACTCCTGGTTAACTGCACTCTGACACCTTCACTGATTTGACAAATGATTCTATATCAAAGGGCTAGGCACACATTTGACTTAATTGATTAGACAGCATGTGGCGAAATCCCTGATTGGTTTAACTAAAAGAGCAGGAAACGTGCCATACTTTTATAAAAAGGCAAGCACTTTGTGGTGACAAGGGTGGGGGAAAAATGAGTTCCTGCCTTATTTTAAGTATGACTGATTAATATTGAAATCTGTATGAAAAATGAGACAAATTAATCTTGTTCTAATGCCATAAATCATCTAATCCGAGTGGGTTTACAGCTGTAATTTCAGAGGTTAGGATTTCTTTCATCTCTTCATTAGTTGGGTCAACCACAGCCAGAGGACCTTGTGAGGTGCAAGTCTATAAACACGGTACCCTGTGCGCAGACCCCGCTTTAATACGGCTGTAAAAAACCAACATGTCTGCCAATTAAAGAGACACCACATTAACACTGCTTCTGTAATTACAGACAAGAGCATGACCGAAATAAACCGAATGGGGGACCGCAAACACTTCTCTGGAACAAAAAATAGTACAGATCTTACCCGAGCTAGTCATTTAAAGGCAGACAGATAATCTGATGATTAGACATGGAAATGGTAAAAAATGTAACAGTTCCTGTTCTGATTCCTTTAACAAATTGTTTCGTATACTTTTAAGGAAAAACAAGCACAATTTATAAGGTAATTTCAATATTCAAAACAATTATAAAAAAGGTGTGTTCACCTTTCGGTCTTTCTAGAGGCAACATTAATTATAAACATAACACTACTGTTTTTTTTTTTTTTTTTTTTACAAATTTTATGCTCAACAAGGCTAAAAATAAAACAACATATAAAATATATTAGTGAAGGTAAATGACTCTAGTCATCAGTGTTGCATGATCCTTCAGAAATCAGCTCGAATGCTGATTTGGTGCTCAAGAAAGATTGATCATAAATGTTAAAATTCATCAATTTATAAAAAAAAAACATGACACTTTTTTCAGGATTCTTTAAAGCTGTTTTTTTTTCTGTGCATTTATTCTAAATACACAGGGGTGCGTATAACTTTTTTGTTTGGGTACTCAAGGGAGCATCTGGTGAACTTGCTTGTTACCCACACTTTATACAGCACACTTATCCTACAAGCTATTGTCATAACTTTCCTCCTCCTTTTCTTATTTTCTCTCAAAAATGGTTGATGATGCTGTTTTTTCATTTTTTATATTGTATTAACAGTATTGACAGACAACAGCAGGAATATTAGGCTGCTGTCACTTTACGACCGAATGCACAGACTAAATATACTGACGCACATCCGGTTTCTTCTCAACTGTTCACTTACGATGTAACCAAGAGAACACTTGCCAAGATGGGTATTAGTGTTGTGACGGTGAGGATATTTTCTCACCGGTTAATCGACGTGTGACAACACCGGTAATACCGGTGCCTCACCGGCGGGGGCTTTTAAATCGCTAATTTAAAGGCAAACGTAAAATGTGCACGTTTTCACGGGCATACATAACGCGCGGTAGTGCGGGAAATAACTGTTTTGTGATTTGTGCCCTGAATATGTGCTAGTTTGAAAACGAAACTAACTTTCAAGTTTAAATTAGCGTCAATTCATCCTTCGCATGGAGTTTGATTGACAGACATGATCTGACAGATCAGTCAGAAAGCAGTCAGGAGTAGATTAACGTCAGTGGAACTTGGCTTTATCAGGCAATCTCTCACGACACATTAAAGAGCCACAAAACGGTAGGCCTATTTATCGTTTGATTTTCTCTGACTGACTAAATTTGAAAGTTGAGACTGTTTCATATTAAATATTACCTGGTCGGTCCTGTCTGTCAACGCGTTGTCAGTGTCCTCTATTTTTCACTGCTTGAGAACATGGGTTGAATCCGAAATCGCCCCCAAAACCCTCATTTACTAGGCCTATTCCCTACATTAGTCCACTAATACTGTTTACTTGAAGGAGTGAATGAAAAGGAGTAAGTAAAAACGAGTGAGTGAATGCAAAAACGACAGCCGTTGTTAACAGAGACGCGATCTGACACGCGTCCCATTTTCTCACAAATCTCTACGTTCGTTTAAGACTGCTCTTATGGACATTTTGGCATAAATTGTGTTATGGTTTGTTCAAGCCCGAAAGAGAACTCGATACCGACGCGCGTCTTTTCTGTGGGTCGTGTGTGTGTGTTAATATGCAGGATTTAACGACTACTGCGTAATTGCGTTCAATATTTTTAAGGCTTTAAACTTTTTTTTTCACATGCCAACCGCGGTGCCGCGTGGGCATGTCATGAAACCGGTGTTGTGACTGAACACCGGTAACACCGGTAACACTGACTACCGTGGCAAGCCTAATGGGTATTTTGATATAATTTTTGGTATATGTTTCCCTTCAAGCACAAGTAAACTCCAAATTTAGCGAATTAAAACTCTCTCTCACGCGAGCAAGCATCCAAATGATAAACTTTCACTCTAGAATGGTTAAATTTAGAAGTTAATCTGTAAATCACATACGTTCAGGCATTGATCAGTGGGGCCTGGTCCATGCAGATCACGGATAAACTGCAATCCATTGCACTGCACCCCTAATAATTAATGAACACATGTATTATCTTTATTGCTATCATACTAGAGAGAAGAAAAAATCCTAAACAGGGATAAGTAAATGTGTCCCTTTCCCCAAAAAATTTGGTAGCCTACTCAACGTTTCTCCACGTTTTCTGCTGCTCATCATTTATTTTTTACAATGCATGTGCACCAGTTATGTGTAACCCAGTAAATAGATATATTTTATAACATTACATATGTTTTACATATGCGTCACTTTTGATTAATTTAATACATCCTTGCTGAATAAAAGTATTAATTGCTTAAAAAAAATCTTATTTACCCCAAACTACCTCAAATACAGTTCGACGTTTTGGGAAAATAAAAGCCTGGGCTATTATTTGAAGTTTTATGGTAAAATGCTGATAGAAAATCTAAATAAAAGCGTGTGCGAAACCTGTAAACAGAATTGAACATTTTGCCAAGGTATTTTAAAAACTGGTGAAAAAAAATAGAATAAGAACCTATTTTCATTTGTCAACCCTACTGATGATGAATCAAAAAAGCTATAAATACTCCTTAATATTGCATGCACACACAACCTGCTGCACAGCAGACTCAGAGAGTTAGGCGGCCGGTGTACCTTTTTTTTCTTTTTGACATGAACATGCTGTGCTTGCTAGTGACAGGCTCAGCATAGCCCTGCACCCAGAGGTCACAACTGACCTTTCCGATTGTGAGTTTTTCCAGATCTACTACATGTTTGTCTGAAGATGTATGCCAAAGCATCCTCAGGCTCCACACTGAGACGGCGGTATGGATTCGGGCATTTTGCTGCTTGTCTTCCAGCATCACGCCTACTCCCTCCTGACTAGCCTATGAATGCAGAGCACACTGCCTTGAGTTTTGCATGCTACGAAGCTTAATTGCTGCATGACTAGCCTGTTGTTGCATGGCTGGAGGGATTTCCATTTATTATCTGGTATGAATCATTTTTAAGATGTGCTTATTCACCACCGGTTTTCCCAAGTTCAAAACACCATTTTGAGTAGGATGTGGAGGAGTGCACGGTCACAAGGTCCAGTTTCAGAGCGTTGACGGAGAGAGAGCAACAACACCCCTCCCTCCGCGGATGGAATATGTGTCTGTGTTTGCATGGAGGGGTATGTTGGTCGCACCGTGCCCAGATCAGGCAGCTCGTGCCAGGGTTCTGCATGCATTGCGCACAGGAAAGGAAGGGTCAAATTAGGTACTCCATCTGCCATCTGCTTTGGCGGCTCGACAGGGAGGCGATGCGACGCCTGCTAGGGTTAAATCAAAGCCTTGATGAATGGTGTCTGAATACCTGCGGAATATCAGCCTGGTCGTACGTTGAATCGGCAGAGCAGACGTGCCCGTTGTAATGTCAGACAAATGATCACTTTCCTCAAGCCGGGGCCACTTCATCAACGTTAAGCGCTGAGATGAGCCTTCCTTCACGTTCTGATAGGAGGTTCGAAATTGGGACTCTCTCCACTTTCACTACTGACCTATTGTGAATCGCAGTGGCTGGAATGAATTACTGCTGAGAGGACAAACGCATAATGTAAGATATTATTGGGGAATTTAACAATGCTCAGGCCTCAGGGACTCTCACGATGTAATGTATGGCCTTTGAAGTACAATTGCTATGGAAACTAGAAGCCCTGGGTGACCAAGTTGCCCACCCACACGGACAGCCGTTAATCATCTTCACTCCAATACTGGCACAGCAGAATTTGGCCAATGTGTCAAGCAGCAATTATGTATACTTAGTGTTCTCTCTACCCCCTCAGCTTCGCTCTCTCGTTCTCCCGCCATCCTTCTCTTCGCCTCTCCTTTCCATTTAATCACGGAGCTTTTAAAAGCTCTCTGTTCATTAGCTCCCTTTCATTGTGAATGCATACAATACCAGCAAAGAAAATAGGAACAGTCCACACAGTACGACATTCCTATTATAGAAATCATATCTAACCGTTTAGCCATTATACTTTCATTCGGAGCTGAGTGACACGCCAAATTACTCCACTGCTCCATTGCTTTCTTTGCATATTGGTTTGTGCAGATCGCAGGCGCTAATGGGAAGCGACGAGACAGAGATTATGTTCTGCTGGTTACGGGAAACGTTAACGCCATCACAAATCGGTGGCATCCCTTCATTACCTCCATCCAGATCAGCTGTTTCGAGGAGAGCTGACAGCAACATGGGAATTGCAACGCTCTCCATATTTCAAGGACAAATGTTGCAGCCTTGGTGTCGAGCAGGTGAGTTTGAGCACATCAGCACTATATAGAACGTGTTATTAGAGGTGATCTCAACAGGGGTGAAGCGCACAGGCTCGTGTGAAGGACTGGTCAGCAATTAGAGCCCTGTTGTGTGCCGAGAGGTCCAGGACAAAGCTGATTGCCTTTTCATACATCTCACAATGAGCACTGGGGAGATTTGTATAAATATTGTGCAGCTTTCCCTTGCAGCTTCAAGTCACTTTTTAATGGCAGTTGGTATATTAGGGGTTGTCGAATTGGATCCCTTGCTGACAGGCTTTCAGATTTGCCCATCCCTGACTTTGACTGACTTTTTGTGTGAGGTCTTTACTCTTGACCTGCCAAGTCAACCAGAAAAGGAAATGAGCACTTTGCCACATTTGAGGTTAGTGGACTGACAATAGTGCGAGCTTTGGCAATATAACACATTATTGCGTTTCTCACATAGGACGCGTGAAAAAAACTGCTCAAAAGCAGAGGCAGCCAGCTCTCAAGCAGGAAAATATGCTTTCTTTTTGTTCCTCTGCACCAAAAATATGACTGATTCTTGTCACTGTTTTGGTAAATCCTGAACCCAAAGCATGAAATCACAGATAATTCAACATCTTGTAGCAATATTACGGTTTAATTCAGGGCCTTGTTTCCAACATGAGATAAGAAACAATAAAAAGGAAATATCTGCTGTCATGCCTCCTTGCTTTGGTACATGGCGGTGTGGAGAAAAAGAAATGTTGTTCTGTTTCAACGTATCCAAGCAAAATAAATAAATAGATACATTTTGAAATTTTCAGAGGATAAGATGATCTTCCAGATTAAAAAAAAAGTGTATATATCAACAGTTCTCAACAGGTTTTGCTTTAGTCCACAAACCAAGTGAGGACCCAACACAGTAGCAAAATCACATAAAAGTAAAAATAAAAAATAAAAAAAGTAAATAACATCTACTGAATTTAATATGTTTTAGGGATGCACTAAAACATTTGATAGCAGAAATTAAATTACTAATCAATGAAAATGTTAATCCGGCTTTGGTTCATGCTTTTTCCATTTCAAATGAACTAAACGAACAACCAACCATCACCGAGTCCTTCATGTCGCAATCTGTGACGAAGCAGGGAAGAGCCAATGAACGTTTGATATCACTGCCGTAAAACATGACGTAACGCTTCTCAAGGGCGCAATTTTTGAATTCGAATTCATCACCAGCGCGGGATTTGACGTGTACGGTCGCTGCTGAGAATTGAGACGAAGATCACGACAGGATAAGAGGCTGAATTAGGAGTTGTTTCTTGCAAACAACTATGGATTCTAAAGATTTGGATTACATCAAACTAATAAAATTGATGTCTTTTGTGAATTTTTTTTGTGTTTTATAGGAGAAAACGCTTTATGTGTCTCAATGTAAATAAACTATATTACAAATGGTTAAACGAGTAACGTTAAAGAAAGTATTTTTAAGGTTTTATAGTGTGTCGTTTAACACCATGCAGGCGGAACGAGCAAAATGTTAATATTTACGAGTATTATATCAATAAATGCGACTGAAATCTTAATTAATAAGACAGTGAAATGCAATAGAGTCAAAACGTAATGCTACGATATTAATATGCATAAATTGTGATACCTACAAATGTGTACGTTGGTGGATTTGTTCATATTTTACAGATATTTGCTGTAATTTAAAGGTCAACTATTGAATTTACAGGTAATTGCTTGTATTTTGGTTTTACATCTATTTTTCGTTTTTTTTTTTTAAAGGAAATTGTCTGTATTTTTACAGGGTTGTGTGTAATTTTACATAACATATTCCGTAATATTTTACAGATTTTTTCTGTTAAATTAGAAAACACAGAAAAGAAGGTATAACTGCAGAAATCAGCAGTCATTTAACATGTTTTCCTTGAAGATCATTAAGTATGTGGGTGTTAAAGTGAGTTTTAAGGTTAAATAATAGTATTTCCGTACTAAATACCATTAAATTGACAGTTTTTGAAAGTGAAAAAGAACAACTCATTGTATAATTTACAATGAAAAACCGTAAATTGACATTCCCACAATTCCCTGCATGACTTTTCACATTTGATGTGTTTTTGTTGAAATATCTACGTTTCTTCATAGTTTTCTTAGTTTTTTCGAATCAGTTATGTATAGTAGGGTTTTATGTTACATTTAATGTTGTTAAACTAATGTTTAATGCATTTTAAAATTTTCATGTGTTACCATGATGGTGTTTATTGTTTCTGCGAAATGAGACTGGGTGCGTTTTCCAAAAGCATCTTTAGCCAGCTATGGTCGTAAATTAACATTATTATATCAGATAATGAAAGATATTTTTGTGTAGAATAACAGTAATAAACCATAATTATAGAATAAGAAATTACCATTTTTTTTACTGACAGTATTTTTCCGTTTTTTAACAGACATTTTCTGGCGCCCTGCTGCCAGAAAATTACCGTTTTTACAGTTTTTTTTTACAGTGCAGAGTAGTGGTAAAACCCATGACCTTGGGACCGAGGCCTTTGATGTTAAACAAAAGGCACATTTCCACATTGTTTTTTTTCCTTCTGTGTGTAGTAGAACAGTTGAGAACCAAAGCTTTACGAAGGTGCAGCATGCTGAAGCAGCTTTATCACATAGCGATGCCTCTAATAAACAGAACCATTAGCAAGACAGTGACTTACCTTGTGAGGGCACGAAGCCGGGACAATAGAGAATGTTTTATCTGGGGTCTGGCTCTGGTTCTAGAAGAGAAACAAATCACTCTATGTTAGTTGTTTTAGTAGGAATAAAACTGTTGCATTCAAACACAGTTCCTATAAATTGCATGTTTCGTAATAAGGCAGAACAAAGTGACCTATTATGTACACTTATTCTGAAGAAATAGAAAAGCCAATTGAGTGAATAAAGGTTAAGGTCATCAATCTGCGCTGGTGGAATATACAGCCAACAAATGGCTACAGCAAAACTTCTCAATGCATGCCTATTCCTGTGCTCCAAATACCGAGAAAACAAGCACATAGCACAGGCTTCATAACATATGCAAGAGTTCTCAAACAGGATTTCATTAACCAATTAGCATATTGTAAATATGGTGCTACATCAGACTGATACATGAAAACCAACACTAAAAAAGGTTGCACGTAGGTAAGTCAACAAGGCAACAACAGATGGCCCTGCTGTTTGCGATTATGCATGATGCAGGGCCTCTGCACACTGACAAAGGCAGCATAGGGGGAAATGACCGTCTTCAAGTGACCTCGCATACTTATGAGGAAAAAGAATGGGTCGAGCCAGCACAGCGGGGACAAACTATTTTCCCTAATACTTGAGGGACGCCTAGTTGATTCCAAGCAGGTGCTGCCAGTCATTCTCTTACACCCAGTTATCTTCTTTTTGTAGAACTAATGCTCTCTGACACTATTAATGGCTTCCTTATGGTATCGCCAAGAGAGATGAAACATTGAGCGGTCCAGACTTCAACATCTATATTTCATCAGCACTTAGAGTAGTCAGCATCGGCTGTGTGGTAACCTCACTTCACACCCACTGTCGGGTAAAAGACAAACACTGCATGGTCAGCCCTAGGCGTCTGAAATAATAGAAAGGAGTTTTGTGCCACTCTTGCAAAGAGGAAATTCTAAAGAGACATGGGTTGTACAATTTAACAGAAATTGCACAATTGACCAATTGAGTCATTCTTCTCCTCTTCAACCTGGCTCATACACTCAGTTTTTCCTTTAATGAGCTAGTTTTAAACAATATGATATTGTAATTTGAGCAGAGCTGGCACAGGAACTCAAGTAGGTGAGGACTAATGAACGAACACATTCTCCTGGTTGCAAGGGCAACTCCGAGGACACAACATGTTTATTCAGGAGAGCCGCTGTCAGCATCACTTGCATTGACCCGTGTCTGCTCTACTTTGGTCAGTCAAAACATCTATTAAGCTGTTAAGAACAGTACAATTTGAACTCAGTTCTTTCTTTAACACTGCACTGTAAAAATGAATATGCTTTATCTAATAAAAATTTGGGCAACAGATTATAAGCAATATTATGAATTAAACTTAAATTAGAATTGAGTAATAATTAATCAAATTAATTCCTTAAAAGTTAACCATTTAAAATGAGTACAACTTACAACAACAACCAAAAAAACATAAATTGAAGTCCCCATTATGGTGATCGGTGTTTGTTTAAAAAAAAAATGCTTTTCTCCTTCAGTGCTTCTGCTTGTTAACATCAGGTGTCTTCACTGTTGGCAATATAAAATATTGAGTGTTCTCAATTAATCTTTGACGTCTGTCTGTTAATGAGATTTTTTTGTTACATTTTTGGTGTAAACTTTACTAATTTTAAATGGTTAACTACTAATTTTAATAATTTGATTAATTATTACTCAATTCTAATTTGTTACATTTAATTAAGAAATATTGCTTGTAATCTGTTGCCACAATTATATTGATTAGATAAGTATGTTGTGTGATTTGTTATACAACATTTCACTATAAATAAAGTAAATAAGTTAATACGGATTAAGACCCATTTAGACTCTTTAGACTTCAGTGACTTTAGACACATTGCTGGTTACTTCTTTGCTCCACCAGCAAATAGTTCAAAGCACAACAATGCAGAAATGGCACATCATTAAGCAACACACATTAGTGGTGTGCAATAGTTCCAGAATTAATCAGTGAACTGAATCGGGTGAATGATTTAATGACTCACTCTTGAACAAATCAGCGCATTTGAACAAATCAATCCATACATTTCCAAACCACTTGTCGCTGGGATGCTGAAACCTAAGGGCCTGTTCACATATCTCGTCTTTTGCATGCTCATGTTTGTTATTTCAAATGTAGACGTGCGGAATGTGCGCTCATAATGGAAGCTATGCAGTCATGGTGACATGCACTCGTTTTTTTTCCAAGCACGTCCACACCAAATCGAGATAAAAATATCTCAACTTTTCAGATTGCCGCAAGTGCACCGTAGCTCACGTGACAAGAACCAACCACAGCAACGACAGACGCCGCCGGAGCGCAACCGCCCTAGCGATTAGGGAAAAGCGCAGGCGCTACTTCTACGGTGCTATATGTGAATGGCACCTAATCCAGCCCCATCAGAACAGTTAATTTTCAATGACTCATTCCATAATGAATCATTGTGGCTGAATGAATAGATTGAGAGAATGGATTGATGACTCAGTGGTAAAGATCAACAGTTGTTTGATTGAACAAATCAGTCGAATGAATGATTCAGTGACAGTATGACACATACTGATAAAATATATATAATAAATAACGTGTCAATTGTGTCTGAAATGGAAGTCGCATATCGTTCAACAAAACTTTAGAATAACAGGCGATATCAAACCATCCTGTAGAACTGCATATCAATTATCCTCTGGCTTTGTGCCGACAGCTTAATCACAGTCGTGCTGATATCCAGAACAACACTTTGTCTGATGTTGTTTAAATAATGGCAACAGTTATGAATTGCAAACATGTTGAAGAGAAGAGAAAGGAATCTCTTTGGGAAAATTGCATTGGTGTTAATGCTTTATTTCCTGTTTAATGTTTTGCTCAGCCACGGTTAATTATTTAATATGACGGGTATGCTACGCGGAGTGTATTAACTTGTCCTGAATGTTTAAATAATATATGATCCCATTAAAATCTGACAGAGACGACAGACACACACGCCACTGGGGCTTTATTCATTTGCAGGTACACAGGCACCATTGTGTGACAGAGTTGACCCAGTGTGTTCCGATTGAATGGCCTTTCTGTAATGTGCAGCGAAATTATATGTTGCACTGAAAGCCTAGGCTATGCAAATGCTACATAACTGCACTGGAACAAGCTGATGACTTCCGTGCTCTGGAGAGCGGATAGATCTGTAAAATAAGTGCGGATGGAGGGAATGGTTTTCAAATGGTTGCTTTCTTACAAAATAAGTCTTTATTGGTACTGTATCTCCTTCCTTCTTAGCGCTCTCCTTAATTCATGCGGCGCCAGTAAACTTGTGAAAGCAAAATGTGATTTTGTCAAGGTTGTGAAGTGCAGTCAAATAAACATGATGAAAAATGCCAGATTGAAGGCAAATTTATTATCTCTTCTCATTAGGTGTTACATCTCTGCTTCACAGTACAGAGACAAATTAGTTTTTATCGAGAAGCCAAATTGCTAATATTAAACCTCTCTGCTGTTCCTCCCCAAAACAAGCCATGAAAGTGATTTCTTCACTTGACTCTGCTGAATGTTTCCCTCTCCAAATGCTAGTGGAGGGGAAAAAGAGCAAGCGGTAGGCTGCAAAGAGCCGTAATCTCCTTGCCAGCAGTGTTGAGGCTGACTGACGTTCAATGTGCCATCGTTATAAAGGGCCGCTCTGAAACGACAGCCTCCCACAAGTGTGTCAAGACACCAAGTCTTCTTGCTCTTGGTGTGCTCATTTGCTAAGCTTTGTGAAGCCCCTTCTTTTAGACTGGTCTTGAGAGATGGAAAAAGTCTCAATTAGACCTTTGTAGTGAGTTAGGTAAACTGAGCCTGAGTTTGGAACTACAGCTGCATCAGTCTGCGAATGGAAAACAAGGTCCTCTGAATGCTGTGACGACAGCGAGCACAGCAGGTGGATCGTTCTACAAACTGGGTGCTACCTGTGTCCCATTTATAGAGATCCATTTTTTAACAATGAATAATTGTTATTTCAACTATTAATCTGCCTTGCTGTATGAGCAAATGAAAATAAAATACTACCTTTCAAAGATTTGGGGTCAATAATTTATTATTATTATTCAGCAAGGACACAATGAAATCAACAAATGTGACGGTAACATTTATCTGACAAACAATGTTTCTATTTCAAATTGATGATGTTCTATTCATCTAGAAATCCTGAAAAAAAAAAGAAATCATGTTGCCAAGAAAGTATTGAGCAGCACAACTCTGACATTAAGAAAAAGAAGAAAGACAAAAATTTCATATTTGACATCATTAAATCATAATATTAGAATGATTTCGGAAGGATAATGTGACACTGTGTGTGTGTGTGTGTGTGATGGCAAAGCTGAACTTCCAGCATTCATTACTCTCTTCACTGCTCTTTCATTCTCAGGCTGAGGTGTGTGCGTATGTGTGTGACAGCAACCATTTTAAACCGTAATAATATTTCAATGTTAGTGTTTTTTTACTGTATTTTTGATCAAATAAATGGAGCATTGATGATTTTCAATGTATTATTAAAAAGGTTATTTCAATAATGTATTATATGTAAAATCTGTAACCATCATATATTTTTTTGTCTCAGTGTAAACTATAAACTAATACAAATTTCTCTATTATCCAATGGTCTTAATGTAAGCCTTGATAATTGCTGAAATATCTGCATTAAATTTGCTTTCTGAAAAGCAACCTTTATATATTAGTCTATAAACTGCCAACCATTACTTTATTTCATGACATTTTCTATACAAATGGTTTAATATAGCTTGAAACGGAACAATGTGGTTTATTAGAACATAAAACTCATTAGTTACTTAAAAGAAACCATTTCAACATGGTAAAGAGACTTATTTAAAAAAAAAGATTTATTTCAAATGCATGACTGTGTATATAAAAATCAGTATATTTATCAGTATATACGGTATATATATAAAAAAAGGTGAAACCTGTTACGCTCATAAGCGCTGTGGGCCATGTAATAGTCGAGATCTAATTTGGAATGATATATTTTTTCTTTAATCTTGCCAACAAAGATAAAGCACATTTTGTCACACACAGCTAGTTTAAGAAACACAGCAACGCAAAATGCTTTCTCACACAGACACTACTGTAGCCTATCCTTAGGCCATAATGAGCCTGCTATGTGTTTAAAAGGATTAGCTGCATTAAAAATCACATTTCATTCTCAAGCTGAGCAAAACAAAGCAGTTCATAGCAAACATGTTCATTTATTACTGCTTTGCACGGGTTTAAATACAAGCATGAATATTTCATCACAGCTAATCTAATCTGGTCGTGCCTGTGCGTGCATTTATTATGACACCTAAAGAAAATGACAGATGTACAGTACCGGTCAAAAGTTTGTAAATAAATAAGATGCTTTTAATGTTGTTGAACAAGTCTCTTATGCCAGCCTGGTCTCATTGTTAAAATGTAGGTATTAATACGTTATTTTCAAAGATAAACATACTTTTTTGTACATTTGGATAGATGCTAAAACGTATATTATATGGACGTATCTGAAACATTTGAACGTTACCTTATTACGATTTTACAGATTACGATTTTTCCATAAAATAAAGATATCGATATAATTTCTCTTCTCTAACCCTAACCCTAACTCTACCATTTTATCAGAGCCGGACAGTATTGGAGTACATTTACTTGAGTACAGTACTTAAGTACAATTTTGAGGGATCTGTACTTTACTCGAGTATCATTTTTGGGGAGTACTCATGACTTTACTCAAGTACATTTGAGAGGGAAATATTGTACTCTTTACTCCACTACATTTCTATTCATAACCGTAAGTAAAAAGTAACTACTTAAAAAAAAATGGAAACAAGAAAAATCTCGGAAACCCTCAATTTGTTGTTTCACTCTCAAACGAATGTTATGTAACGGAGGCCAGCTAGTAGTTGCTGTGCGAGTAAACCTCACTCCCCTGATCTCAATAGGTGCTCTAGCGACAGACGCTAGCGGCTGCAGTCTTTAGCCTCCTTGTAGGTCGAGTAGGACCCGGGTGGAAGGGTTACATTGGTGCCGTGACCCGGATGAGAGTGAGGTTTAGGGGAGTGAGTGTAACAGAGGCCAGCTAGTAGTTGCTGTGCAAGTAAACCTCACTCCCCTGATCTCAATAGGCGCTCTAGCGACAGATGTTGCTAAAAATACCACACTGCACCTTTACGTAAAGCAACATGGTAAAAAGGTAAATATATGACTTGATTTTACTTTAAATTTCTTTTACATTCTCCAAGGTATTGACATTAAAATTTTTCATAACTCCATGTAGGACGTTTCTGTTCATAAATGTAAGCACTGTGGCAGTAGTATTGCAATATTTAGAAAATGTACTCTTGTACTCTTGATACTCAAGTACTTTTAAAAACACGTACTTCAGTACTTTTACTCAAGTAGACATCTGACTGTAATACTTTTACTTGTACTTGAGTAAAATTTAGCCAGGGGTATCTGTACTTTTACTCAAGTAATAAAGTTGTGTACTCTGTCCGCCTCTGCATTTTATAGATAAATGTAAGATCCCTTAACTCTATTCCCATACCTAAACATACCAATTTTATACAGAATATAAAAAGGATGAACATGGTTTTATTAACAATATAGCATTAAAATATATTTTGAGCCACTAATCCTACTCCTACCCCTAAACCTACCCATAACCATTCTTTAAAGTGTTAGTTCACCCAAAAATGAAATTATGACATTAATGACCCTCATGTCGTTCCAAGCCCATAAGACCTCCGTTCATCTTGGAACACAGTTTAAGATATTTTAGATTTAGTTTGACAGTTTCCTGTCCCTCCATTGAAAATGTATGTACGGTATACTGTCCTTGTCCAGAAAGGAAATAAAGACATCAGCAAAGTCCATGTGACATCAGTGGGTAAGTTAGAATGTTTTGGCTACGAAAATACATTTTGTCCAAAAATAACAAAAACTTTGACTTTATTCAGCATTGTATTGTCTTCCGGTTTTGTTGTCAATCCGTGTTAATGAGTCTGCGTAATGAGTGTTTCTGGTGCGTTCGTATTCGGGTTCAAAAAAATATAGCTCGGCAAAAAAATGCAAGTCTTCGTCTGTCTTGAAATGTCATGTCTGATAAAATGTCATATTATTGCAATTTAAAGGTACACTAACAAACTCACTCTAACAAAAACAAAACTGCATGCATTTTGCAAAATAACATTGTTTTGGTTGTGCTTCGGCTCTGCGTGACTGTGCGAATGCATATGGTTTTCCTGCTCATAAAACGTTAATTACTGAGGCTTAAGAGATATTAGAGAGAGAAAGGATCTCAAGCTGGCTAGCTGAAAACATTACTGTGGCTATATCCACTATTTGACTATGTTATTTCCTTGTGCTACAACAAGCATAATGAAACGACCCTTCACAATAGAGAACGCTTTAAAATTAACTCTGTAAGCAAGCAATGTATCTGTTCTATAATATACTTTACACACCTGTTGTCACATCTGGTATTGCTTTTCCAAAATGTAAAATCCCTCAGTTCTCGCCATCTCTGAAAAGTCAAGCCAATGTTGATTCTCGTTTTATAACGAGGATTGCGAATTGTCTTTTTGCTCTCCACTTTATTTTTTTAACGGGTGATCTATCTTTTCTCTATTTACAGATATGACAAGACACATGGAAGAGTGGCGTGTGTTCAGTGTGCAATTTCCTGTGAAAACCATCCTGTCAGATCTAAAATATAAACACTTATAACAGGTTTATAACAAGACAAAAACATTTTGGAAGACGGATTGATGACGTATTGACTCATTATGTAAATGCAGTTAATGTTGTACCTTTAAAGGAAGTGTTTTTATTTAAATACATTTTGAAGTGTAATTTATTCCTGTGATGGTAAAGCTGAATTTTCAGCATCACTAGATTCTAATATGCGAGTTGGTGCTTAAGAAAGGTAGTAAGATAATAATTTTAGTAAGATAATAATTATAATAATCATACTTTTGGATGCATTAATGATCAAAAGTGACAGCAAAGACATTTATGTTAGGAAATACTCAAATGAATGTTGTTGTTTTTTACATAATACAAATCATGATTTTTTTTTTTTATATAATTATTATTAATAAGCACCAATTCAGAAATGATTTCTGATGGATCATATGACACTGACGATTGCAGTAATGATGCTGAAAATTCAGCTTTGGCATCAGGAATATATTAAATATATTTCAAAATATTAAACTAGAAAACAGTCATTTAAAAAATGTAAAAATAAGTGTTTTACTGTAATTTTAATCAAATAAATTCAGTCTTCAAAAACCTTACTTTTCACAGGGAGTGTTTATGCAACACCACCAACAAATGACCCAATCAGTCATAGATGCAGTGATCTTTTGTGTTTGATATTGATGGTGCTGCAACACATCTCCTAAAAGAACCCGCAAATAATTCTGTTATGCTCTCTCAGCCAGCCCTCGTGAGATAAAAAGCCTCGGGCTAAGAATTGGCAGGAGCGAGCGCCGAAGTACTTTTCACCCTAAAAGCAATCTTAAAGAGAAGGTCTGACGTCGTCACATTAACTTGTCTTCTCCACTACGCACCAGGTGCAGAAGACTCACCGCGATCTCAGACGACTCCCATTTAAACTCACAAACAAGAGCACTATTCACCCAAGGCAAAATAAGGAGCAGGGCTTTTCTGGCAGGCTGACACAGTGAGGATGCTCTGGCCCAGTAACATTCTCCTCACACACTGGGAGACTTTTTACTTGTTACTTCCTGGCTGACACTCAAGAGTACTGAGCGTTAAATAAGTTGCACACCCCTGGCATGCTCTCTGATTTTTTTGCCTCCGTTTATGACATGTTTTTTAGTTGCGGTTGATGTAATATGAAAAAGCAAACAAAAGAATAAGAACGAAAAACACGAGGAAGCAACAACACCCACGTTTCTCTCCAAGGGATTAAAAAAAATGTCTGTTACTCATGCATAATCAGATGCTTTTAATCATGTGACTTCCATGTTTTTGATCTTGTGAAGCTTCTGTCCCTAGATCTCAGCACATAATGTGAGAACGTGATGACAGTTGTGTAAAATAAAGAGTGTAACAGGCCAAGTTTACAATGGAACAGTCACACTAGTTAGTACCCCTTGCATTTGTCAGATGTGTCTTCCTTAATGCTATAATACCTATGCATGTTTGCCTTTAGAGTGGGTTGGGACACTTATTCTTTTATTTTTCTTGGATTTTTCTTCCTGTTTCCATTTTCGACATCCCTATTTCTGAAAGAGTAATGGTACAAGGTTTCCAGTGTGAAGCGGGTGCTTCGCACACAACAGTAGATCTGCTTTAATGTCCCCCGGCACTGCTATCAAAGTGCTTCTTCACAGTTGATCATTAGCAATTTAAAAGCCTTAGGCAACTTGGAGCCCTCAAACTGAGCAGTATAATTTAGCGGCTGCCTCGGCCATACAATCAAAGGACCGTACTGTACATTTATCATATTGGGGGCTTCTACTTCCCCAAAAGAAATCAGGGGAATTTGGGTTTGTGACTGATATGGTGGCTGAATTCAATAACCACGGACCAGACTGTCATACATTTTTACAGACATATCCAGAGGAGAGAGAGAGAGAGAAAGAAAGAAAAAAGCTTTTTATTGTTCTCCAGGATCATTTTCACCAAGTAAGTCCTATTCTGGATAAAATCCACTACGTCTCGAAACAATTATTTGATGCTGCTTCAAGGGATGGATGCTTTCAATTTGAGTGGTCTACCTGAAATCATGATAAGGTGTGGTTTCGGGCACAAACCATCAAAGAGAGACCAAATATCATTTTAATGGCAACATATAAAATAAAAAAAAATAAAAAACTACCAGGCAGTCAAAGTACCCACCTGCCATATACTGAAATAAGTCTTGTCATTCATATCCAGTCTAAATTTATAAAATCTGATATTGGTAGGAAAGAGTCATGGCTGTTGTTGCTGGCCTATATTTGGACTACTGGTTTGTGTGTTTTGTAAATGAGCTTTAGCATTGGAAGGGTGAAAATGTGTACACTGGAATATATCAAATAGAACACCCCAGAACAACAACAACCACACATTTTAACTACATTTGCATTGCCTGAAGGCATACTCGGTGTCTATGAGGTTTGTTTTTAAAGTTTCAGATAGGTTTTCTGTGTGTAAATGAAATGCTGCATCAAAGCTGCTTTTACAATGTAATGGCATTAGGATGTGTCTTATTCTCATTTTAATAAATGAAATTCACACCAATGAATGTGAAAAATGACCTTGTTTAGAATTAAAAGGATATTTCACACAAAAAATGACAATCCTGTTATAATTTACTCACCCTCATGTTGTTCAAAACCTGCATGAGTTTCTTTATTCTGCTGAACACAAAATATTATATTTTTTGCACCAGACAGTTGATGGTAGCCATTTGTCCTACAATGGAAGTCAATTGCTACAGCCAACTGTCTGGTGATCAACCAGTTTGGTTCCCACTGAAGTCCATTATATGGAGAAAAATCCTGGAATGTTTCTTTAAAGACCTTCATTTCTTTTCAACTGAACAAAGAATGACATGGATATCTTGGATGACATGGGGGTGAGTAAATTATTGGCAAAAGTTTTTTGAAAAGTGAACTACTTTCGTTCATCTTTGGAACACAAAAGAACATCTTTTTAACTAAATATAAGAGCCTGATTGCCCTCCCATTGACAGCCTGCGCAACTACCACTTTTAAGCCCCAGAAAGGTAGAAAAGGCATCATTCAAGTAATCCATAAGCGGTTTAACCTTAGCTAAGTGCTATGTTTGCACAACCAACAAAACATCTCTGTGGCAAGTGTTTCAGAGATGGTTTTTCTGCGCAAACATAGCACATGAACATTCATAAAAAACTTAAAAAACGTCACTTATTATAACACTGCTATAATATAGTGATAATTTGAAATGTAATGATTGATTTTTCATTGTTGTTGTAGGCTTATGTGGAAATTACAATAGTTGTAGTAATGTCCATGTGCGCCACCTGGCAGTCATTTCACAAACGACTTTGAAATGGGACTGGTTTATTTTTGCCGCGCCAGCTAGCAGCGACAATAGGCATTCTGGTTGACTACCTACTATAATCCAAGGTACATATCCCCCTCAAAACATCAAAACATGCCAATTACAGTCATTTTAGTGTTTCTCTGCTGGTGTTTGCAAGTTTCCTAGTCCTTCATGTTGAAACTTCTGCACCGCTGGTAAACGATAGTCTGCTTTTGCAGGTTTTGTTTCAATGGATTATATAGGCTATATATTAATGGGAAAAAATAGCATTAAAAAGGTTCTGACTTAGCACTTCCAAAGAGTTCTATTTAGCACCAAAAAAGCTTCTGCTACCATTTTTCTTAAGAGTTTGGAAACCAACTGACAGAAATGTGCACAGCAACCGAGTTAATAACCTTAACCTTTATTTTTTTATTTTTTGGCACTGGGGTAGATTTTAATGTTACTCAGAAAATAAATACCATCTTATTTTTGAAAACAAAACTCTGTGAATCCGAAATGCTTTTCCATATCATGAATAAAAACAAAAGAGAGAATAAATGGGCCACCTCCCTCAGACTCCTTAGAGACTGCTTCCTATCCAAAATAAAAGCATTACGAATGTTTGCTTCATGTAAAATCGCACATAGTATAAAACAAATCGCATCCTAATTATGCACAAACATCCTGTACCGAGTCACATGTGCACATACAAACCCTGCAGATATTTGATTTGTGCATGTGTGTTCAGCTTGTCTAAACTTAGTTGAGATTGCCAATTTGGTGCGGTGTGTTCTGCGAGTGTTTCTTGGCATGTGCCTGGTGGTGTCTCAGACCAATTTGTCATTCCATGCTGGCTTTGTGTGTTGCCAGCAGTGAGACCATGGCCACGCACCGCTCTGATCCTGGAAGCACCGAGGACGAGGCCAAGTGTTCCACGCACTCAACTCTAGGACAAATAAAGGATTCTGCCTGCTGATCCTCGTCTCTGAGGCAGAGTAGCAGAAGAACCAGCTTTTCCCAACTTCTCCTTTGCTCCAGTAAAGAGCTCATCCACTAGAATGTGTGTGACAAGATACCGCTTTCTCTGAATGGCTGTGGAGTCTCTGCAGTGATTTAGTGTCTCATTTCTGAAAATGTTAACTGGTATTTGATCACACTGAATAATTCATAGCCTTTGGAGATTCATGAAGCAAACAATACTTTTCTTTTGTCTGCGTCTTTTACAAATATTTTGATTCTGGGATAAAACGTGGCACAGAAACTCACAATGTGCTGTGATTGACCCAGCTTTGGCGTGCAGCCTTAATAACTTTGAGTTTAAAGCAATGATGGATTTATGTTTTGCTTCATAAAAAGCTTACTATGAGCACTTCAACACTTAGAGGCTTTTGATTTCTTTCTTTTTGGGTTTTGTTTTTGAGGCTAAGTGGTTTATAAGCACATTGTTCGGTTGAGTCATCTGTTCCTTAAGCCAGAGTCAGTGGAGCAACTCGGCCTGGCTTATAAGATTGAGAAGGAAAAACACTGCGGCCGTATGTATGTCGGGACAAATGACAGCGGATTTTAAAAGCAAACTGATCCTTGATGACACTATAATTCTGTTTTTTTTTCTCCGTCTTGTGAATCCGTTCTCTCATTCCCTTTCTTTATCTGCTAAAAAGCGCTGTCTCATATAAAGATGCAACTGTATGAAACAATGTTGGCAGGCTGGTATTGTATCTAAATACAGTCATTCTGTGACATTTAACACCACAGTTGCCAGATTCAGGGCACTGGATGTCAGAAAGATTCAATTGTGGTAGAAAAGAGAAGTAAAAATGTGAAGTGAAATTGGTAACCTCATATGCAAATTGCAGCCTGTTAACTCAATTACATAGCAGTCAGTCCAAATGTTGGTGTAGATGTGAAATAGTGATCTTTATGTTGAGAACACGAATCCCAATCATTAAGACCTCAGACTATTTTTGAACCAATGCAGGGATGATTATAAAAGACCTCAATATTTCAATGCAGTGCATATCTGATTATTTCAAATACTGGATATTTTAACCTTAAAATGCATGCATTTGTGAAGAGCATGTTCCTATTTCAGACGATATGACAGGAATTCAATGCTTTATGATTAAAGTGCCCCTATTATGCTTTTTCAAATATTGCCTTTCATGCAATGTGTTTTATATCCGTTTGTGAATATAAAAGGTCCTGCCAAAATGTAAAAGATCAACGTGTAAAACAAAGTTCTCGTCCTTTAAAAGAAAGGATTGATTCTGAACTCGAACTGAATTCCAGTCTCACTGTTACATACTTACATAACAATGTTACACATTTGCATAATGCCCATGATCTTCATTGGCTCCTTGAGAATAACATCTAATTTGGCCCAGCCTTTACACTGTAGTTGTAGCTGGGGCCTGAAAGAGTTTGGTTAAAGTAACACCAGGGAACTTTTCAGACCTTCATAATATATTTCCAAGTCTCTTGTGATGGTACATCGACTTACAATAGGTTGAATGACATGTCTGCCATAGCCTGACGGGGTCTGTAGCGTTTTTAATCGTACTTTTAAACTTCAGGGTTTCGGGTAGTAACCTGGCGAACAAAGAGAACTACAAAATTCGACTGCTTTACGGCATATACGTCACTTCCACCACCACCCCACTTCCTTAAAATCGGACATGCGAGTCAAATGTTATAGTCATGGCCGAAGCAGCACAGAAAAACTAGAAATCAAAGGTTTTATCGGAACAAAGCAAAAAGACAAAAAGTGAAAGTGATCGCGTTAAAGGCAGAACGAGGATCAACAATGGACCAGCGTTGTCTAGCTAGAGGAGGAGGAGGGGGGCCGACCGATGCGGACTTGGCTGTCATGCTTTTGGACTTGTAAGTATATTGCTTGAATACTTTTTTGTCTACGGAAGCTATCTTATCCTAAGTTTATCTTCATGAATCAAGTAATGATAGTAGAGTAACAAATTATCAATCTGGTAGCTAGTAAACGATATTCTAGTTTTTGATGGTTAGCTATAAAAATTGCAGATTCATTTATGGTAGATATTATAATACTGACAAGATATGGTTATTATCTACCACTCAGACATTGCATTGAAGTATCATATAGATTCAGTAAAACGATAAACAATAGACTAGGCTATAATGGCGATTGGCTTGTAAAAGTGAGCATCAGCGATCATTTGTCGTTAGACAAAAAAATAAAACCCATGAAATTATATTCATATGACATGCTGAAATATATGCCACTGTACCTGGGATGAAGACATTGCACACGTGACGCAAGCAGAACACCTGCATGTGGCCTCCTCCTACAGTGTTCAGGGCTATCATGGTTGTCAACAAATGCGTGCATGTAGGATGACAGAGTTTACAACAGTAGTAGAGGACAATGCTGTTTCCCAACTGTAGGGGGACCCGAGAGCAAAAGTTACCTGGTGTACAGTATTGTCAAAATGCAATCCACTTTACATGCACTTCAAAGGCCCAGTTTTCACCTGGTATTAAGATTTGTTTTGGTTGATTGGATCACAAGTATACAGACGATAAATACAGGTGGAAACACATTTGACTGGATTGCTTTCGTAGTGGAAAAGCATGTGGTTGTCAATATGTCTCCCTCGTTCGACCAAAATGCATCTTAATACCAGGTGTAAACAGGGCCAAAAGATGACTCATGCTGGAATTGATTCGGAAAAACAGATGCCAATGTTCCTGTTCGTTTCACTGTGTATCAAGCCCTGAGGAAGCCGAGCTGGTAATAGCCGTCTTTAAGCAGTCGAACAAACACAATGGACTAGGCCATTTGACCAATCAGAGCAGAGTTGGCTCTCGAAGGTGAAGGGTTTAGAGAGACTGAATCTTCAAAATGTTTTCAGCAGACACTGTGTATGTTCTTTTTTATTTAATTGAATGTATGCAAACCTGTAGGAGACCTCCAAAACAAAATAAAGAACCTTAAAAATAGCAAAATAATGGCATTTTATATATGATTTGAAATGCTCCATTTCTGCAGCTATTACATTCAATAACCCACAATGTCTTGCAACATTTTCTTTTTGTCTACTTAAAACATAATTATCTAAATGGCTATTGTGGTTCAGCGTGGGCTCTAAGGATGGACCAAACGTGCAGTGATGATTGTGCACGGCACAAAGGTAAGCCGTTCAAAAAGGAACCGCTGGCAGGCTTTAGCTCTCTAGATTACAGCATCCTCCAGCACTAATAAAGAGGCTGTTTGAAAAGACAATGTCACGTCGTCTCCATTTATGGCTACGTCCTTCATGATGATTAAACCAATTCAGAACAGCATGCTCCCCTTAATCCAACAGTTCTACTTAGGGCCATCAAATCAGTCCCTGTGCTCGGTTAGTAAGGGCTTTCAACACTTACACATGTCAACGCTTTAAAACATACATCACACTTACAAACAAGCGGCGGTCAGCCTGCAGTAACAGGTGTGGTACTTGTATCATCACTTGCTGAGACTACATTTGTGGCGTGATGAACTAATGGGTTTAGATGAGGATAAGAAGTAGGCTTTGTGAGCTTTGGTTTTCCATAAAACACAAAGGATCAAATCAGGTTGCTCTATCAAAGGTTACTTGTGGCCAGGGCGTTCATGGTCCAAGTGTTTGTAGACGAATCTTTGACATGTTTGAGGGCAAACTGTTATATTGATTTATGTTAACAATATAAAATGTCAAATATTGCTAAAGGTACATTACATTGCATTCAAATGTACATTTCATCAGTTCAAGCATGTCCATGGGAATCAAACCTTGATCCCATTGTTGCTAACACCATGCTGTGCTGTTTGAGCTACATGAACGTGTAATGCTTAACTGTCACTTGCCCGTATACGGGCAATCTAAATTTACTTCACTATATTACTATTAAATCCTAATACTTGTCATGACAAACTATATATCGTTGGAAAGGTCTAAGACTTCCTAAATAGATATTTATATATTGATATATATATATATATATATATATATATATATATATATATATATATATATATATATATATATATATATATATATATATATATATATATCACATATTTTAGTAGTTATCATAAATTAGGTATCATTTGAAAGCTTACGAACTCAGAATTCATCCTGTGAGAACTGTTTTGAAATTGGACGTTGCGTTACCATAGAAACGGTATTTTTTATTCAGGCCCCTCCCCTTTTGGGCATCATCTTTCATAATTTATTATCAAAACCTTTTCTAATCTTGACAAAACACATATTGTCAGAAAGGTCTGAGTCTCAAGGTTCCATAATTCAGTGACAGAAGTGATATTTGGATAGAAATGTATTAAGTTGTTATGGCAGAATGCATACAATTAAATTCAAATGGAATTCCAATGGCACCCGGTGGCTATTTTTGGTATAACAGCTTAAACAAAATCTCATGGGAACTTCAAAATTTGTCATCAACTTTAAATTTGGAACACAACTTGGTTAGATATATAGCTTTCATTTTATAGTAATTTTATAGTAAAAAAATATTTTGTAAAATATTTATTTTATATTCAAAATAATATATTAATAAATTATATTTGATTTACTGTAAATTATACCTTCCATAACTTTTTCATACTTTAATTTTTTGAAGTGCTTTCACTTTAGTAATAATCTGCTGATTGTTTTCTTTAAAACAAGATCAAACTTGTGTATATATTCCAAAGCATTGTTGAATTACAACCATTTAAGTTTGTATAGTGCATTTTAGTGTAAATTATCAAAAAGGGGTGACAGGTAAGGGGTTAAAACACACGCTCTGTCATATTCTGTGGTTGTTTGGAAGAGTGAACCCTCACACATCGATGTTGTGTGAAATACAGACTTAACGGAACATCAAAACATCCCACCAAACTCCTATTTGGTTATTTGGTGTCAATACACCCACAAAATCACACAGAAACGGTACACATTTTTAATCTATTGACAACCCTAGTTAATATACTGTATATGGTATAGGCAAATACATTTCTAAGGAAGTTTTATATGTTAAAAGTAAAATTTACTCATTCCCCCATTCATTTTTGACCCTGGTGTCATAGTTTTGTGCAAGAAAAGCTGCCATACAGAATAATGTACTGAAATGTGATTTAGGTTGCACTCAAACAAGGCATCTGTCGTACCACATAAAACCGTGTAGTATATTCAAAACATAAGAGCAATATAACCTTGTATCCTGTTCTCAATTTTCATCTAGGTTTTTGAAAATGAATTTACTCTCTGATCTCTCAACAGCTTAAGTGTTCCAGAACAGCAGAATCCAGCGTATTATCTCTGATGATGAAACATCGATTCCGATGAATCCCACCTCCCAAACAGGACACACGGCAGTAAACCCCAAAACCCTTCACCACCATCATTCCCCATGTATTTTTTTTCTTGATTATTACAAAAGGAACAATAGAGACTATGTATTAACAGCATGTTGAGATTTATTTGTCTTTGGCTGCACCACCCAGTGATAGACACAAATCCTTAATCCTCCCCCAAGATAATAACTATGTAATCCTCATTCCCAGATGGAGCTGTTTCAGAAAAGACAGTGCTAGCCAACACCGTGTCTGTCCAAGATCAAGAGAGGTGGGCTCATTAAAATACAGAGCAATTAAAAAAAAAAAGAGAAAGACATGGCGCCCATTGCAAGTCGCAACGTATAAACAATATTATCATATTCCCTTCCATATCTGTTAATTGTGGAACAGTGAAAAGCCAACCAACAGAGCACTTCAGGCATCACCTCGGCCCCTGGTCAACGACCCACACACTCTGCAAGCCTAATGACACGCTTCCTGTATCTCTCCATCCTGATGAAAGCTGATGTGAGAGGTGCTTGGCTTGATTCATTTGCTTGACATTATTCAACATTGTAGTTAAGAGTCTTGCATCAACACTGCAGCGCACTGATTGTTTTCTGCATCTCGTCGGCTAATAAAATCTTGCTGATTGTTATGCAAATCCATTTAAATAACCGAGACAATCAAAAGACTAAGGCGAACGCATCACAAATGCTAGGAAAGTGGGTGTCTCCTGATTCCAGTCAGTCTATTAAACACTGCCTGGGAAGTAGTTTTGCCACGCCACTGATGCGGTGATTCCAAGTCCATCCAGAAGATGCCTTCCGCTCGCTGCCTCGCTTTTTCACACTCGCTACCCCACATGAGCGCTGGATGTGAAGGAGGGCTGTCGGCGGGCCCAGACAAGCGCCTCTCCCTGCGAGGGCGCAACCACTGCCAACTGCAGGCTCCAGGCCACCCCTCCCACCTTCCATACAAGCACCCTGGGGAAAGACTGAGAGGAGAATGGCGAACAAGCCATGCCCACCCGTGTGCCATTGTCTCACGGGGAGGCCGGCTTGGAGCCCTTGGCTGCGAGTACAGAGTGCTGCACTGGAGTGCTCATTATGGCTCTGTGGGGACTGTACTCCAGGGTATCCAGTGTGTAGCTGAGGAGCTCATTATGGGAAGGCTGCCTCCGAGCCTTGCACCTAGAGGCACAGAGCCTGGAGAAGAGAGCTGCCAGATTAAACTTAATCAGAGCCACCTGTAGCCAGAAGTGCCTCCTCCTCATCCTCATCATCCTCATGCTAGCTGATGTAATTAACGCAATCACTTTTATTTCTCCGGCAAGGCATGGGCCAGAGGCTTAATGAGGACATGTCAGTTCAGATCCCCTGATGTAGATTTTAAACAGAATGTATAATGCCAATTATGCTTTTAGCATGACATATTCCCTCAGTTCTCCTGTTTATAGAGTATTTTATGGGATTTGGCTGGAATATTTTTACAACTTGATTCCAGTGGTTGACACTTCAAAGGGAAATACTAGAGTGACAAATAAATAAATAAATAAGGCATCAGCTGAACAGTGAGTGGATAGAAATTCCAGAATGTTGAGAATGCATTTGTTGTGTGGATTATGATTATAGGATAGTGCAAAGACATCAAATATTTAAGATATTTGATTTTTAAATGAATGCTTTTAAAATAATCCTCTTATGCTCACCAAGGCATACAGTAAAAAAATACAAAAAAGGAATATTGTGAAATCTATGATAATAGAAAAAAAGTTATTTTAAAGGGCGGGTTTTCTGCAATTTCACTTTTTCATTTTAAATAGTGTGTAATGTTGCTGTTGGTGCATGAACAGTATCTGCAAAGTTGCAGCACTGAAAGTTCAGTGTAAGCAGAGATATCGTTATTTAAAAATCAGGAAGTAAAATTGCCTACAAAAACGACTCGATTTTGGACTACAGCTGGGTTATGGTACGTCACTAACCCACACATTTGCATCAACCCCTCCCTCCGGAATATGCAGGAAAGGGCATGACCATATTTCAGCAGCTCCTCGTCAAGTGAGTTGTGTTCACGCAGCTGTCAGGTCTTCTGTGTTTCGGACTTCCCACGGACACTATACTTCAACAACAATGGATACAGTTTGTGTTTGATTATATTCCTGAAAGTGACGATCGTAATCTAGCTCTCTGTGCTGCGCATTTACGAGAGACAGCTTCCAGAATCTCCACGAATTCAACACCGGATTAAAAAAGAAACTGTTTCTAAATCATGAAGCAGATCCAACTTTAAAACCAGCAGTTAAAAGTCAGCAGTTGTTGGGCCACAACCTGTAAGTAGGCTAAGACTTCATCATTTTAAATGTATTTGCATGTATAATTCCCGACGTAGCGTTGTGTTTTTTTGTGTGTGTTTTTTTTTTTTTTTTTTTCAAATGCCAGCGCTGGCTTTGTAGGCTTTATGGGCTACTAGTTTGGCTATTTTGTGTCTACGGCAAACGCGTACAAACATTATGGACCTGAATTTTTTTATAATACTAATGTTGTAAATGTATTTTTCATGTATATATGCTTTATGACTTTATTTTCGATTTGATCAAGAACGTAAACCTGCAAACGCTGTTTGTGTTTAACATTAGTTAGCCAGTCAGTTGCTATTGTTGCCAGTCAGATGCTATTGTGTAAAACAAACGTGTATAAAGTAAAAAAATGAAGCAAATTATCATTCAGAAACCTTTAGTAAGAGCCGTGTGTGGTGAGGTTCTGCTTGACTCTCTTCATCACGGCTTTCTCGAGTCTGATTCTGCCTCTGCTGATACTGTAGTCTCGACATCATTATTTACGTGTATCCACCGTCTATGTTATCCACTTTTGGCATGCCCGCCTGTTTCGCCCGTAAAGGTCAGTGGGCGTTAATCTTCGGACAACGTGAGCGACAGTTTAGCCAATCACAACACACCGGCCCAAACGAACCAATCTGAGCCCGCTACGTGGTTCTGAGGAGATGGTGTCGAGCCGCTCGTTCAGTGGACAGAGGAGAGCGCGGCTGACAATAAAGGTGAAATTTATGAAAAATAAGACTTTTAAAAAAAGAAAAACCACGGATACATGTTATATTGCACCCATAAACACAATCATGCAAAGAAAAAGAGCAGTAAACCCACCCTTTAAATTGTAATGGTGCTTTAAAATGTAAAGATGGCAAAGCATCATCATTACTCCAGTCATGTCACGTGATCTTTCAGAAATAATGACAAATATGCTTATGTGATGCTCAAGAAACATTTAAAATTATTATTATCAGTTTAAAACAGTTGTGCTGATTGATATTGTTGTGTAAACCATGAAAAACCACACCTTTTTAAGGTTTTTTTGATGAATAGAAAGTTATAAATAAATAAAAAAGTATTTTTTTTGTGAAGTTGGTCTGTATGAAGAGGATGCTCTTCATAATATATAAATTCAATATTAAAGGGGTCCTACTATGCTTTTTCACTTTACTTAGTGTGTAATGTTGCAAGTTAGCAAAGCTCAAAGTCCACTCCATAGGGAGATATTTTAGTTAACAGAATCCACTTTTTAAGAAGCCGGGACGACTCCATTGTAATGTCACTTCTTACCTTCTTATCTATCCAATCGTGATCTAATTCTTATACTATAAAATATCGGTATATACACATGTCTGAGTTTGCAGTAACTGACGTCTTTATCCACCTTCATCCTCCCCACCACCACCAGGATAATCCCTTCCCATACCTCCCAGGGGGTCGGCTGCACCCCTGCCTTTGTTTTTAGGCAGGATATGCAGATGCGAACCCTCGGATTGTGAGCTACGGACGAGGTATACACCAAATAACTTCATATCATAATATTTGCTATATATGCTTGTATAATAAATGTACACTTGTTTCAGTATTTCCCGAGTCTTTCTGGCAGAACAAAAACAAACGGCTCGTTTGAACTACAACACACTTTTTCTGGATCTTATGAAGTTATAAGGTCCTTCATTTAAAAAAAAAATCTCCGGGAATATGCAAAGAAGTTGGTGATGCCTGGTTGAGCTGCATTATAGAAGATGAAGTGTTGTCTCAGTTTTTTTTCCATCCCGGTAAAGTTTGTCCTAAGGCTGACGAACTTGGATAGGTTGAAATTTTTAACACTGTTTGAACATTATTACCTCAACGTTTGTCTTGTCTTATTACTGTATGTACATCTTACTTATTATTAACTTATTAACAGTTCCAATTATGAATTTGATGTAGTTTATATGATGTAAATGAAGGGCAAAGTAACATTAGTGGTGTTTACTGTAGCTTTTTAAGCTCTTGCTTTTGTTACTGTTTGAATTACCATTGTTTTCTGATGAATATGATTAAATGGTGGATAACATTGTGTCTACAGGACAATTATAAAAAAACAAACAAAAAAAAACATACCACTCTGAAACATCCTGTGAAAGCTGTGCTTGCAAAGTCCATGCTTGAAATCCGGTTAACATTGTCAGGGTCTGAATCTGGCTCAAACTGGTTCAAAGTTGATGCAATCGTTAATATTTATATCTGAGTTGAGCTCACGGTTATGTAGGGGCGGATAATTTCCCAAAACGTGCTGCCAATCACAAAACACTGGGCCTATCAGCACTTCACAGCATTTTTCCTATTTTCGGAATGATGGGCTTCATTGAAAAAGACTGGGGAGAGGAGCTGTAATAATGTAAGATAGAAAAGAAAAACAAATAAGATAATCTACACCCCAAAAACAACATCAAGACTTAAAAGGGCACAATAGGACCCCTTTAAATTATAATCCTAGAATCAAGGCAATTAACCATAAATTAACCACTGTTCATACGTGACACCATTTCCATGTCCAAATAAATGCAATATTTATAAAATACCTCCTAAGACATTCAAAGTCTGTCAGGTATTTGTATTAACACAGAGCCCATCAAAATGTCACATAACTCCCTCTGTCATAATTTTATCACATTAAGACATAGATAGATAGATAAATTGAAAAAGTTTGAAGTGTTTTTTTTTTCTTCTTTCTTTTTCTCTCTGCGGGTTCTGCACAGACAGTTTGCAATGTTCAGGTGGGATTAATGAAAACAGTGTGATGTGATTTGCATAACTGAATTGCCTCTGTGATTTCTCCTTCCTTGCACACCTCCCCTTAGGTATTGAAACATTTTGAAACACTCTTTTGAAACAAACTGTCAAACGGCTGTCTACTTACAAGGAATACAAAGAGCTCACGTAGCAACAGTACGCCACAGTCTGACATGCTGAAACTGGGGATACGCTTCCCTACCTCAGAATAGAGCTTCTGCCTATAAGCTTAAAATCAAGCCATTCTAATGCAGAATTAGCTTTTGAAATGCATGTTTAATATCATTCACAGAGTGTGTTTGCTTAGCTATATGATCGATGGGATTTGTGACAACTAAGAAAATGCTATGTGTAATGACATCAACATTACATTTGATGATGAGGACAGATTCATGCATTCATGCACAAAACCTGGTGCCTGGGTGCAGGTAATGGGGCAGATTGGGATGAAGGAGGGGGTGGGTTGTCTGACCCTATTAATTAAAGCTTAGATCTCCCTGATGGATGTCAAAAAAGAAAAAAGTTGGGGGTCTTGACAAGTATATGCATTTAGCAGCCTTATTTTACACACAATTCCATGACAGATCATGAAATTGAAAAAAGGATTATTAGGAACACCTGTTCAGTTTCTCATTAATGCAATCATCTAATCAACTAATCACATGGCAGTTTCTTTAATGCATTTAGGGGTGTGGTCCTGGTCAAGACAATCTCCAAAACTCAAAACTGAATATCAAAATGGGAAAGAAAGGTTTTGTTGGTTGTTGGTTGTTGTATTTCACAATCTGCTCAGTTACTGGGATTTTCACACACAACCCTGTCTAGGGTTTACAAAGAATGGTGTGAAAAGGGAAAAACATCAATTTTATGCGGCAGTACTGTGGGCGAAAATGCCTTGTTGATGCTAGAGGTCAGAGGAGAATGGGCCGACTGATTCAACCTGATAGAAGAGCAACTTTGACTGAAATAACCACTCGTTACAACCGAGGTATGCAGCAAAGCATTTGTGAAGCCACAACACAGCACAACCTTGAGGCGGATGGGCTACAACAGCAGAAGACCACTTATCTCCACTAAAAATAGTACCACAAAAAGAGCTCACCAAAATTGGACAATTGAAGACTGGAAAAATGGTGCTTGGTCTCATGACATTCAGATGGTAGAGACAGAATTTGACGTAAACAGAATGAAACATGGATCCATCATGCCTTGTTACCACTGTGCAGGCTGCTGGTGGTGGTGTAATGGTGTGCGGATGTTTTCTTGGCACACTTTTGGCCCCTTAGTGCCAACTGGGCATTGTTTAAATGCCATGTCCTACCTGAGCATTGTTTCTGACCATGTCCATCCCTTTATGGCCACCATGTACCCATCCTTGGATGGCTACTTCTAGCAGGATAATGCACCATGTCACAAAGCTTGAATTATTTCAAATTGTTTTCTTGAACATGACAATGAGTTCACTGTACAAAAAAATGGCCCCCACAGTCACCAGATCTCAACCCAATAGAGCATATTTGGGATTTGGTAGAACGGGAGCTCCGTGCCCTGGATGTGCATCCCACAAAACTTCATCAACTGCAAGATGCTATCCAATCAATATGGACCAGCATTTCTAAAGAATGCTTTCAGCACCTTGTTTAATCAATGCCACATAGAATTAAGGTAGTTCTGAAGGCGAAAGGGGGTAAAAAAACAACAACAGTATTAGTATGGTGTTCCTAATAATCCTTTAGGTGAGTGTGTGTGTATATATATAATTTATTTACTATAGTATATAATAGTATATAGTATGTCTATCACCCCTATTATGTGTCATACTATTGACATTGCCTGAGCGGTGTAATAATGCGTGCAATACTGATCATTTTGCTAGAAAGCATGTTTCACAAGAAGCTACACAAGAAATATCTCCTTGTAATTGAGTCGCATATTATAAATGGAATTGTATTTCATGAAATAAATTTGCCACACAGTTAAATTATGATGCTTACCCAGTGTGTTGTTGAAAGCAATCTGTTAAAATCTCTTACATTTGTCATTTGTGGAAGCAGCATGTTTTTTTTTTTTTTTTTTTTTTCTTGAAATGAATAACAGTGTAAGAAACTCATATCAAAGTTAAAACACAAATCACACTCTTGTCAAATTCAGGTAAACCTCCACGGCCTGTTTCCCAAAAAAATTAAATTCTGTTAATTATGATGCATATATGGATATGAAAGTTCAGCAGGTTACATGCTTGAAGCACAAAACAGTAGAGAAAAAAAGCACTTTCCAGGTTTTTTAGTGATTTAAGTGCCTTTGTACAGCAAAAGAACAAGTGGTGAGTTAGAGAGGTCAGGTTAAATACAAATACGAGCAGAGAGAGAGAGAGAGAGAGAGAGAGAGAGAGAGAGAGAGAGAGACTGAGACTGGCTGCTGGATGATAGTGTAAGAGAGATGAGGAATGCGGTAACAAATTTTGTTTTGTCTTTTATATAACATAAACACACATATTTAATACATTTTAAAGTTGTTTAGAATTTTACAACACTAAAAGTGCTGTTGATAGTCAATGAAAAGATTTTTTATTGATGCTATTTCAAAAACATTGAAGGATGCACTGTGCTAAAACTTTTGTTACAATGTTAATGTATTTACTACCACTTTTGATAAATGTGTGCATGCTTGCATGCTCTTTGAGGTGGTGACCACACACCTGCATCATATGACTGACAGACAAGAACGGTTTGACCTAAAAATATCAAAATTGAAATTGCGAAAAGCAAAGACACCTACATATTGGATGACCTTGAGGTAAGCTAAAGCATAAAAAAATAATAATTTCAAAGTGAACTATCCCTTTAACATGATAGCAAATCATAAAGTTACTGTATATTGTCTTACCTCAAACCTTTATATTTCTTTACAGACTTTCAAAATGTTTACTGTCACATCAGAAGTAGAGCGGACATGTTTGTAATATCACCCCTGTAGCTAACTTCTAATCGGTTAAACTAATGGTGCTACAACTCACCGCATGTTACAGCATTTCCTGCTCTCCCCTACAGAAACTCTCAAAAGCTTGAGGAAAAAATAAGCATGTCTTCCTTAGTATATTTCCCACATTGTTTTCTGATGTAACAACACGAAACGCCATACAAGATTTTTCTGCATTACTTCTGAATTTTCCTCTTTTTACACAATGTGTGCTTAAAAGAAAAACACATGAAAATATAATCTGTAAATAAATAACATTTAATATTCTAACCTCAGCCACTAAAGATATCTCAAACCCCACGACCCTCTTATAAAACTGCCCCCCCACACGTATAATCTGTATTATGATCATAATCACAATTGCCATGTTTACTGAAGATTTGTTGACTAATGGTTCGAAAAGAAAGTGATTATAAATAAATAATATCCAGGCATCATGTTTGCTTGCCTCATGTTTCTGTACCTCTAGGATGAATTGCTTTTGCTGTATTATTTCTCAATTGTGAACCACTTTGGATATATATATATATATATATATATATATATATATGTGTATATATATATATATAAACACATCTGGTAAACGATGTACAAAAGTAGTTACTATGAAAGTTGCACAACATACAGTAGTTGAATAGGTCTTAATAAAAGTATGCTAAAATAAAATAATTGTATATTATTTAATAATAGGTAAGAGGTAGATTAAATATGTAAATGTATGAATTAACATGAAATATATTTATATATAAGCTGCCTTCACACCATGTTAAAATTACCGTAATGCTATAGCAACACTTAAAGTTGTGCTCAGAGCTGTTAAAAATGTACTTAAATAAAAAATAAATTCTCCCAAATGTGTATATATGGCATGTGACACATGCTGCGTCCCAATTCGCATACGTATCCGTCCTAAATAGTTTTCGAAAATAGAATTAGTGCGTCCCAAACCGTAGTATGTTGAAAGGAGTGTTTCAAAGATACCCGGATGGTCTATTATTTCCGGTTAGAATTCGAAGTGTAAGATCGTAGTGGTGGGACGATACAGGTACCTCACGATTCAATCTATCTGGCGATATGTGGTCCATGATATGATAATATCACGATTCACGATATCTTACGATATTCAATATATTGGAAGAAATTTCAGTCAACGATGACAATCACAATATATGTGACTGAAAAGAAAAAGAAGGAAATGAGGAAATATGGAAATTTTATGCATTTATTAATGCCAACATTTTCAACATTGTGCAACATTGTGTCTTAGACTTAGGGCCCTATAAAATCCGTTTTATTTTTTCCCAAATTCCGTTTTAATTTTTGGGAATTAGTTGGTTTTTTTTTACCCTTGGCTGTTATTTTAATCGTAAAAAGAGTGTGCTTTTTAAAGTTAATGATTAAAATGTATTAAAAAATACAAATAAATTAGGAATGACCTTAAATTTATTGAGGTAATATAGACATTTAAGTTACTCAGTAGCCTTTTCAGGACAAATACTGCATGATGCAACATAACACTGCACTCTTCAAGTAACAACAAAATATGGTTATGAGCTTTAAACTGTCCAGTAATATAAATTATATTAGTTTATATAAGTTTAAATAAAGTCACACCCTGTCGCTCACGGAGTTCGCTTCGCTTTTGTCCAGTCCGGCGCCTCATAGACAGACGTGGTGTGCACGTTGTGTGTGTGAGTGAGAGAGAGACGAGAGGCAGAGCGGGAAATACAACTGAAAGAATACGCTGCGTGTTTTAAATAGTGTTAAAAACCGAAACGCAGTATGTGGTGGCGAATTAGTCAATGTGTGGGAAACACTGCATAAGTCACGTGCGAACTGCTTGGCTCGGCACTGAGGCTTATAGCGTTGAGTTTCTTAACTTTTTGCCGACGAAAGCAGATCCGTGGAGAGCCGCTTCGCCATGCTTTCATTGTTTTGATTTCATCCTTGTAGCTGAAATGACAGGTTGGTGGCTTTGTGTCACCCAGATTTGCTTCCCCATGTCTGCATTTTCACGAGACATACGTTCTTCTCCCACACAAAAACAGAATTTCAAACCAAATATGTAAATTTCCACGAAATTCAGCGTAGACACTAGATTACGCGTTAATTGGCCAAATCCATCCGCGATTCCGTGATCGCGGAAATCATAGGGCCTTAGTGTCTCCACACTTTAGAGTGGAATCTAGCGGGTGGGTCTTTGATTCGTTTTTTTATTGTTTTCCGCCATTCTTCTCGCTTCTCTTGTTGTTAGTTAACTTGTGTTCTTCACCGACCGCTGTTTGCACCACTTTACCCCTATTTACTCGAACAACGCCCTCGCAAACAGAATGGTAGATATTGGGTAGTGACAGTGACACTGACAACGGGTAAATTAATCATTTCGTGTTGTAATAAAATATCGATATTGGGCGTTAGTTTATCGATTATTTATTGCAACAGAGAGCACAACAATATATTGCAATATAGATTTTTTTCCCTCCCCTAGTAGATCGATGCACACTCTAACGGCTGATATTGCCCACAAACCATTGCGCGGTGGACGAGGATTCGGTTAGAACTACAAATACGAATAAAAATTGTTAAAAAACTACAGACACGGAGGGTGCGCGAGTCCGCGACTGTGTAGAGAGGTTTAGATGAAGAGATTTTGCCTTTGAGTGATTAATTATCAGTATCTAACCTGACGAAAATGAATTTATTATGTTGTCCACATTATATTGCATATTCAGCAGGATTGTGAACTTTTGTAAAGACACGTTTAAACATTACTTTTTAAATGCATCATTATATTAAAATTGCAAACACGAGGAGAGTCTCTGCATGAAAGACCCACGACTGGCAGATGAACGTGCTCTGAAACGAAATCAAATTAGACAGAATGGAGGATTTTAACTGTGACGAGATGATTTTGACAGGGCAGTTTATGGTGACAAGACATCCGTTAAAGATGACGTGAAAGTATGTCCCAAAGCTTGCATACTCTTTTTGCTGCACACTCAAAATACTTTTCTTCCCAAAAAGAGTACATACTTTCAGGGCGTAGTATAGTAGGCGAATTAGGACGCAGCAACAGTCTTCGTCATCTTCACTACACTTCCCAGCATCCTCTTGTCTCCACACCCGAACTCACTCCCTTAATCATCCACCTGTTCATCCTGATCATCACCTATCATCTGTGTCACCTGTCTTCACCTCGTTAGTGTTCATTTGTATCAGTATATAGTTCTCTCTGTTTGTTCAGTCTGTGTCGGTCAATGGCTGCATTTACACTGCAGGTCTTGATGCCCAAATCCAATTTTCTGACTAAATCTGATTTTATTGACGACCTGCTTACATCATCTTTTAAAAGTGACCGATATCTGATTTTTGCATTTACACTATATACTGCTGAAACTACCAAATGCAGATGTTCTGACCCAGGGAATTAAGTAAAACAGCACAAAATTCAATGGATGCAGATGCAAATAAAATTATCCAGTGTTTTTCTTTCCACAATATTTTGAAAAGTCATCAAAACATTGGTCTCAGTACGCTGAGAGAAAAAGAGGAGGGGCACTGTATAGCGAGCTCTTAAAGTACAGTTTATGTTAAAAGTCTTGCGAAAAGATGTGAAAAGAACAACCCTGCATTTTTGCCTGCACTCTTTTCCCTAAACACTCAAAAGACATGAAACCTCCGCATTGCTCCACTGTGTGTATCCTTTCTTCCATCACGCCTGTAATCGTGCACTTTTTAATGACGTATGTCTCGCATTTACTGGGGAATATTCGATTTGTCTGCTTATGCCAAGTTCAGACTGCATGATTTTAGCCACGATTTTGGCTCGCCGACAAATGGCCGAAATCACATGCAAATCGGCGCTCGTTCACGCAGTTTGAATGAGCAAAGACGCGAACTGAGAGAATCACAGATGAGTCACCGACGACCGTAATATTTGGCATGCTAAATATCTGGACCTGTCGGTGATTCAAAATCCTGCTGTGTGAAAAGTGTTTTGACTGAAAACTACATTGGCGATCACCGGCAGCCAGTGAGAGAGCAAGATACAGAGCAGCCGGGAGTTTGGGGAGAAGTTATAGATCACATATCAACATGATATGGCATTGTTTCAGAAAAAAAGCTTCTTCTTGGTCTATTTGGACACAATAAATGGAAGAAAAATTAGTAGAAATTTGGCAGGAGCACTCGTGTCTGTTTGACGTTTCACCTGAGCTGTACCACAATCGGGTTCAAAAAAAAAGTCTCACGTGAGAACTCGGTCTTGCACGTGTGGTGTCTCGTGTTGGGAAGCTACTCTGAAACTTGTAGTTTGACAAGCTACAAGCTACTTGTAAGTTAAAGTAGTTTAACTACAGTCAAGCTACCCGTTTAGAAAAGTAGTTAGCTACACTACAAGTTACAATCAAAAAGTAGCTAGCTACATTGAAACTACTTTTGCTTTTTGAACAACGTATATTATAAATAACTGAATAAGTGTCTGAGGAATGTTTTAAGTAAAATATTTAGTGTTTAAAACAAAGCAATGCAATTACAATTTCAAAGAGCATTGTTTTATTACACACAACACTAAAATATCTCTGACTGTTTTTTAAAAGTGCAACAAATAGCCTACAGTACAACATTGCAAGAAAGAAATATACATCCAACGTAAATTACATGTAGAACATTTCTCAAAAATACTGATTGAACTTGGACAAATAAGGCCATGGGTAATTAACGTTAGTTGTTTCTCCATCCTCCAAATCTGCCGACACGTCTTGCTATATAATCATAATATGAGTGTGTCAACCCACTTCTGTACATCAGTGAACCATTAGCTGCAAGATGCGTGATTAAACAACAGGTGGCGATAATGGCAAAAAATGAGTTTGCAATTTAACAAGAAGAAGAATATCCTTGCATTCGCGCTGATTCGCGCAGGCTTGACAATGTAGCAGTGTAGCTTTTGCTTGTGCTACACTGCTACTTGCTGCAAAAAGTAGTTAGCTACTGGAAAAGCTACATTGTTTAAAAAGCAACTGAGCTACTGCCAAGCTACTGAGAAATGTAGTTTAAGTTAGTAGCTACGCTACTTGTAGTTAACTACTCCCCAACACTGGGTGTCGCATTGTTTCCTTTTCACATCTCATGTGTGTTTGTTGTGAAACGTATAGTTTGCGTGCAGCGTGCTAGACTGAGTCTGTCGGCGATTTTTCCTATTGTAAAGTCATGCAGTGTGAAACCTTCTGTGGCCGATCAATCGTCCAGTGTGAACACATCAGTGACTGAATGCTGGCGAAGATAGTCATGCAGTGTGAAAAGAACAGTGACCTGACTACTTTGAAAATCGTGCAGTCTAAACTTGGCATTACTTGCAAATGCACGTATCCGATTCATATCCAATTTATTACCACATCTGAATGAGGCCTGAATCCGATCTGAGAAAATCGGAATCCATGCGTTTTTCCTGCTTACACGTTCACCGGTCACATCCGATCTGTGCCACTGCCAGATGAAAGGAAAAAAATCAGATTTGGGTCACTTGAACCATGCAGTGTAAACGAGGCCAAAGTTTCTGTTTATGTCAAAGAGATGTAGTGATTTGTATTATTTGTATTATAGTCTGCCTATCTGTACCTGTTTGAGAGAATTATTAGTTAAGTATCTGCATTGGAGCATTTGCATCGTCTGCCTTCTGCCAGCATCCAACGTGATCTCATGAGAATACGTATGCATTTGTACGTAAAGTGTCGTTCTATCATACGTATGTATAATTACGTTTTATATGCGCAGAAACATATAATACAGATGTATTTACAGTATTTAAACGTAAAATATTTACGTATTGACAGCACAAAAACATCATTTATTTACGTATGAACAAATAGATCGACGTACACATTTGTACGTATGATGTATCACAATTTATTCATATTAATATCGTAGCATTATGTTTTGACCCTATTGCATTCCATGGTCTTATTAATTAGTTTTAGTCGCATTTATTGATATAATATTCATAAATATTAACATTTTGCTCGTTTCGCCTGCATGGTGTTAAACAATACAATATAAAACCTTAAAAATACATTCTTTAACGTTACTCGTTTAACCGTTTTGTAATAGTTTATTTACCTTGAGACACAAAGCGTTTTCTCCTATAAAAAAACACAACAAAATTCACAAAAGACATCAATTTTATTAGGTTGATGTAATCCAAATCTTTAGAATCCATAGTTGTATGCAAGAAACAACTCCTAATTCAGCCTATTATCCTGTTCGTGATCTTTGTCTCCTCCATTCTCCGCAGCGACCGTACATGTCAAACGCGGGGCTGGTTATGAATTCAAATTCAAAAAAATGCGCCCTTGAGAAGCCATACGTCATATTTTACGGCAGTGATATCAAACGTTCATTGGCTCTTCCCTGCTTCGTCACAGATTGCGACATGAAGGACTGTGAGACGGTTGGTTAATCATTTGAAATGGAGAAGCGTGAACCGAAGCCGGATTAACATTTTCATTGATTATAATTTAATTTCTGCTCTGTACTTCATACAAAACTATTACAATACTGCCAGAGAAGACTGCGACTGCAACGCTTCATCATGTGAACGGCTTTTGGTATCGGTTTTGACATTTTCGCAATAAATAAATTATTGTGATTATACTTGTTTGTTAGTTATGTTTTTCTTTATAATTGTAGTTTGTTATATGTTAGTTTTAAGGAATTGTTATGGGTAGGTTTAGGGGTAGGAGTAGGATTGGTGGCTCAAAATAGATTTTAATGCTAACGTTATATTGTTAATAAAACTGCCCTTTCTCAACACCGTTTTATCCTTTTTATATTCTGTATAAAATGGGTATGTTTAGGTTTGGGATTAGGGTTATGGGATCTTACATTTATCTATAAAATGGTAAAAAGGGAAATTATACAGATATCTTTATGATATAGAATATACGTAAACAGTTTACGTTTTTACCTGTAAAAACGTAATAATGTTACGTTTAAATGTTGCAGATACGTCCATATTATACGTTTCAGCATCTATCAAAATGTACTGTAAAAGTACGTTTTCTATCTTTGCAAAAACGTAAAATACCTACGTATTAACAATGAGACCAGGCTGCAGCATCACACCTCATGACAGAATGTGTATATATCTAGGCTATATCTCATATGTGCATTTTTAAATCTGCTATCCATTCCGCATGCAGTCGAGAAGTTACCTATTCTAATATGACATTTGGCAGAAACGTTAGAAGACTACGAAAATATTCAAAAGTATGTAAATGTATTCCTCCTCAAACATTGTTTCACATGTCCTCATTACGTCCACATTGAGAAGATCCCACACCTGCCATATGACAAACTGCGGATAATAGTTAAATGTAAACGGGCCTGATCTAACTAAGATGACACAAACTCTTGGGGTTTCTAAGCGAGCTCTGCCCCCATCTCCCAATGACACTCCCACGCTAGCCCAACATCATGGAGAAAGAGTATATTCACAAATAGAGAACACAATCCGGCAACTGTGCTCTTTGAACTGCGTGAGAATTAAAACAAAGGCATTCTTATAATTTTTGAGTGGAACCAACAAACACATTAATTACAGCCGTCTAATAAATGAGTCTGCATTAGGTGTCGCCCACATAGCACATCAGGCAAAGGCAGAACTCGCTGTTTCAAAGCGTCTGTGCAGTAAAAAGCTACAACGTCTCCTACATGTGTTGGGAAAAAGTAGGTTCGAAAGGAGCTTTCTTCTTTTTTCCCTCCTACTAGAACACAAAGATGAAGATACACAAAAGCATTGGTTTCTCTCTTATTCTCTCCAGTGCTAAAGGAGCTTAGCACATTTTGTTTTGCGTTTAGCCTGCAAGTGAGGAGGCAAAAGGTTGACATGAAGTGAAAAATGTAAAAGCAGATGCTTTTTTACTTGCTAAGAAACATCTTTCTGGCAACCTTTTCATGGTCATGAATGGGGAAGTGATTTCCCAGAGACTGACTGACAGTCACATTTGATAGCTCCCTCTCCTGCTTCTCTGCAGTTGCTGTGAGAGGGCAGCATTCAGTTGCCTTGCAGTGTTGCGTGGGAGTCCCTTTAAAAAATGCCATGTAATATCTTATTAACTCCCAAACTCCTGCAATCTGTTGTTTAGACCATCGGTTGACTACTCTGCCATAATAATAGACATCACATCGAGGCTCAGCCTGCGAGCGATGATTAACGTCAGATGCAAATTTAGTTACAGGCAAAACAAACTGTCAATAGTTCTACCATGACAGCATTTTTGCATCCGTAAACCGGCCGTTATTTTGTGTTCCCGTATTTGCATGGGGTTAACAAATGGAGATGGGTGTGAAAAGAAAAAACACTTTTTTTTCCATGAGGAAGCTCGGTATGACAACAAAGACCTTCATTGATTTAGGCTGAATTCAGGTCAGCTCTTGACACGTTTCTAGACAGATGGTTTGCTCAAAGCTCTACGTTGACCCTAGCAGGGCATGGGTATGTACACGTCAAAGAATCGAATGTTTTCAACGTGCGCTTACAAGAGACACAGGCAAAGACAACGAAGAGCTGAGAAGATTATCCATGCTGTGTTTTTTTGTAAAATATGACATGGCTTAATCTAGGAGAGCATTATGTTCATGAAATGATGTGTGACCAACAGCAATAATAATTCAGTAGACCTAAGACAAACTAATGCTGCTTAACCTAATCATTTTCATGCGGCATCCACCAAAACACCTCACGCACACAGAAAACAATCAGCGGAAACCCCATAACACTAAAGAAATTAAGTGGTCTCTGCTAAATAGAGGTATTAAATGAAACTCTGGATAAATCAGGCCGTCGGCTGTGACTAGCCGTGCCTATAAAACACGACTCCCTCGGCCTGATGTCGTGGAGCTGAGCGCCGCAGTAACAATAGTCATTATCATTACTGTTTTATTAAGGCAGTGTACGCTAGCTGACTTTCCTGCCATTGTGGTGGAAGTTGATGGGGAGCAGGGGGAGGGATTTCTGTCGGAATTTGGGTCAGCAAGCGGCCCGTGTGGAACAGAGTGACAGACCCCTGCCGGATTGAATCGGCAATGCACATATGTTTAATCGCTATCCGCTCGAAATAATTGGCCTAATTATTCACAATACAGAAACTCAACGGTTTGTCAACTTGGGCCCGCAAAGGCTTAACTCAGACACAAAACATTAAAGGTGCATTCAGTGAGATGAGAGGCCACCTGTCAGGCTGACAGGTTAGGGCCTAATTGCTTTAAATGCGAGTACATGCAAATGCTTTGTGGTGAGGAGAGGAGAGCGCCGGTGGCCACAAGGGAGAAGCAGGCAAGTCAGGCTGGCCCACAGACAAAGAGCAAGCGGAGACAGGCGCCACAAACAAGGAGCCGCCAAGTACACCTCACCGCACCGCACGTTTCATAGTGACAAATTGTGCGCTCAGCAAATACGCTGTAAAACGGGCTGGAAACAACTAGACTTCTTGCATGGTGTTGTGATGAAAAACGCTGGTGGTTCTTTTGACCGTGGCTCATTTAATGATTCCATATAAAAGAAGCACTTATGTCTGTGGAGGGGATCCAAGATAATATGTTTATTATGCCACAATGTTTATTAAGCGGTAATTAAAGAACGGGTATCGTCTAGTCGCATATTCGCAGTTTAGTCTGTTGGAGTCGTTAAAATAGTCAATAGCCACTCGAGGAGGCAAAGGGGGTTGTATGTGCAATATTGCACTATTGTTAAATATTCATCTCACTTTATGCTTAACTGGTTATGTTAATAGAATTTCAACTCAATTTATTCAAGTGCTGATCAATGGCATGCAATGATTGCACATTATGCATTATGCATTTTAATGAAACACACTTGTTTGGTGTAAGGATAACAGTCCCGAGTAGGTACGGCTTCCAAAACCATCTTAAATCAAATATATTCCTTTCTAACCTCACAAAGAACAACACCTGAAAAGAGCTAGTGCTTCTGTCTGTGAAAAAATAATAATAATAATAATTACTTCCCCTTGTCCTTAATGCCCAATTAGAATGTTATCACTGAAAGAATTGCTATGGCATATTGTCTGCTCTGTTCATAGAGAATAACAGAACAAACAGAACAAGGTTATATAAGGAATATGAAAATAATAGCTAGTATATCAAATTCTTAGAGTGTAATTGTCGCATTTGCACATTATCCTCATATCTGGTAATTGGTTATATTAGCTATACCACATATTGTAACACTTATAATAGTAATGACAGTAAATTGTGCATTTTTACAGGTAAATACCCCAAACCACAACCTAACCATAACACGTGCATCTAGTTAATAATACTAATATTCTATAATATTGTTAGGGTTGCACAGTATGTGTCATTAATTACAGTGTACTTATTCACAACAGTACTATAATGTAAATTAGTACTTCATTGTATCCCAGTTAGTGTCTACTACAATAAGTACACAGTATGTGAGATTGGACTGTAAAAATAAAGTTTTTATGTTTTAAATGAATTGACTTTTTTGTCTATACTGTATGTATTTTGTGTATTCACGTAAATAAATGTGTGAGTGGGATATTGGAATGTTATTCAGTTCTCGTTAGGTCAGGCAAGATACATTTTAATGAAGAAAAAAAACAACATTAAACAAAGAATAAGTAAATAATTCATCTAGAAGAGGTGGCTGGTCAGTAAAAGGGTTTCAGTGACCAATAGGTTACCAAAAAGATCTGGAGAATTTGTAGGAAGCCTGTTAAAGACTATAAGAAATGAGAAAATGTCAAATGGATGGCCTGTACTTTAACAACAACATGCAGAAATTGGTTATCATAGTAAGCCAACAGTTTAAATCATTCCATACTCAGTGAATATATAGTCACGTACATCTAGTGTACAACAAGAATAACCTGTTGTCAAATAATTGAGTAAACAAATGCTTCCAGTATGTAATATCCTCAATAAAAGAAAGCCACAGAAGTATTTGCATTGGCGTATTGCTCAACTAATGACAAATTCATACTAATATGCTAGAAGTCGACTGGCAATACACTTGCTTAGAAGAAGCATGAGTGTTGAGTGAAAATATAACTGTTGGAAAATCACTTAAGTCGCCAATAAAGATCCCAGCTGGAAATGGATGTAAAAGCTGCAAAGATGCACTTGCCTTCAACACAGCTTGAGCCTCAGCCAACCATTTTAGCCGGCGCCATCCGTCTCCCTCCAGGTAATCCAATTAGGTGCCACTAATATATCGAGATGCTCTTCAAACCACTAAACATCAGACAATAATAACCTGTGACAGAGCTCAAACTCTCCATTGAAAATAGGTATTTTTGATTGTTTCAATTGACTGAACTGGGGAAAATGCTACTTTTAAAGAATTCATACACAATATAAAGACCTTGCAGGAAGACAGCTGATGTTACTAGGCAACCATCCGAAGTGCCAACATATACAGACTGCAGCCATGCAAGTGTCTTGAAACTTTTGTTATCTGAGAAGCATTAAAGATTTAACAGCAGAAGCCTACAACTATAACCAAAATACCAACTATTAAATCCTGCGAATCAAATTTACAGATTTCATTCCTTATAAGACTCACAGGCACTTTTCAGTGCTTTAGACTTCAGCAGAGCCACTGACAACAGCCCATGAGAAGAGAATCACAATAAGGCTGGAGTTCATATTCAGGGCAAGAAAGAGAAGCCGTTATTATAGCAGACCAGATAGACTTTAGCACATTGGTTTGCAAGCTGCCAAATGAGTGGCCCTGGGCCATTATCTGAGCAAAATATGCAGCGTTCAATTTGTTTCAGAAGGAGAAAAACCTGACACTGTAATTTAACATGATGATGGCATACTAAAGTCCCTTAAAGGCAGGTCAATCTACTCACCGGCCATTTTGGTAACACCTCTGCAGCTATTTTCCAGGTAATAGGAATACAATACAGTGCATATGTACTTGATGAGGATGCTTTTTTAACTTACAGAACTGTTTAAAAAGATTATCCAGCCCGGTCTCATCTCAAGGCATCATATACTGACACTTTTGACATTTCGTCTACATCCAACACACATGGCACCCTTTAGCGTCAATATGAGATGCAAATATATATGGGCCAGAAGGCGCCTCTAGTGGTCTAACCCTAACACTACCCTAGACCTAAACCTACCCATAAGGGAAATGTGTTATATTGACGTTAAAGGGTGTCGTGCGTTCGGATTTAGATGAAATGTTTAAGGCGTCACTATATGACGCCTTAGGATGAGAATGCATTGAGATTATCCCTCAAGATTATCAAATCCAAAAAAGAGCAATTGACTCATTATCCAGAAAGGTTTGACTTCAATTCCCACCGCCGTCATGGCGTGTTATGATTTTTGCCATTAACTTTTTGGAGTTTTCCGTGCTCAAGAACCTGCGACATGTTCCTGGATCAACACCTTTGTTTATCCTGGGTCAACATTTCAATCAACCAATCAGATTTGAGAGGCTATTTTACAATTAGGCTTACAACCAGGGTTCCACAACTGTTTCATTTCCCTCTGATTTTCAGGGATAATTTAATAGGTTTAAGATTGGATTTTTTTTCCAGGATTCAAAAAAATTGAGGAACGTTTCCCAGGAACGTTTTCTAACTCTGCAAAATCAGGACTTGAGTCTCCTCCTGCATTGTCTCAGTTCATACTTGTGTATCAGCATTTTCTGAACCACTTTGCTTTAATCTTCAGCCTCATGGCAAAATAAATCATATTTTTCTTGATAGAATGTAAGTTTGCAGTCTGTATTGAATGTGATGTTATAAAAGCACAGTGTATCACAAAATAATGGGTAAAAAATATCTTTCTAGAAAGATCCCTCATGCTGTACACAAAAACATGCAACACAGTCCGATTTGTGAACAAATTATGATTTTTTTTTCTTCATTCTTGTTATTACCAAGGATGCATTAAATTAAATCAACAAGAGACTGTAGGTAATAGCCTGGTTAAAACCAGACCATTTCAGTTGAAACTGAGTTATGGTCTTGCAAAGCATCATAGACATATCATTTCCAGAGGGCGTCACCAATGGATGACGTGGACAGACCTAAAACCAATAAGGGATGTGTTTCCCGTAAGCCTCGTTAGCCAACTATGATCGCAAGTTCCGTCGTTATCAGCATAGTTCAACGAGTCGGTGTTTCCCGAAACCATCGTTCCAACAAACATTCGCAAACTGCATCGCAAAGTTATGTGGTTTGAACGACAGCTCTCGACCTGTGGTTAGAAGGCATCGTTTCTATATTGAATGACATTTGGAGATAATAAATCCTTATCTTGAGCAAAATAAGCAAGCTGACATTCAGTACAACCGGTGCCTTTTATTTAGAATACATACAAATGTAATTTACGTCTTTTAGTTTTTCGAAAGATTTGAAGTACCGATTTTGAAGAGTGCACATGTGCGAACGTGCTCTACTATGTAAGAACGAGCCAAATATTGAGTCTAGTAATAAAGCAAAATAACTGAGAACAATTAGAAATAGTCCTAGCGTTAATTGGATCTCAAACAGTTTCATTAAAAGTAGTTATTATTCCACCACGTGCGAAACCAACGTGGTTGAACAATACTTTGCGACAATGGGTTTCGGGAAACAGTCGTGACTAGCAAGTTGATTTATCCAACGAGGCATCGTACTATGGTAGTGAAGCAGCGAACTACGTCGTTGTACGGGGAAAGGCACCCCAGAGCGATGAAGGAGATGACGTACGGAGAGCGCTGCGCTCCGAGGGCTGTTCTTTGCTCGGTTTTTAACTAAAAGGAAACTTTCAAATCAATTAAAACAAACACGATAGCTGATTCGAGTGCTGTTTGACGGCGGCATCCATCTTTGTAATGTACAAAATCTGCTTCAAAATCCCAGCTCTGTCGTCATCGTGTAAATCCCGCCCAACATTTCTGAACGATCATGTAACACTGAAGACTGGAGAAATGATGCTGAAAATTCAGCTTTGCATCACAGGAACATTTAAAAATAGATTTGTTAATTTTAATTGTAATAATATAATAATATTTCACAATGTTTAGTGAGGGATAGGACAGGCTTCCACTGCTGTACCAAAATTATGTAGGAAACTATGTTTATTCTATATGAATGGCTGATGAGTGTGTTATTTTGTGAACAGCGGCACTACGTGTATCATAGAGTTAAAATGCAGCTGGGAGTTGAAGTGTCTAACATTAAGCTGGTAAGTGTTGTAAGTGGTTATCAATCCCAACACTTACCATGAGCCAAGCACTTTAGTGTTCTCTAAAGTAATTGAAAATAAATAAATAATGTGTGTGACATGTTGAAATGACATACAATAACATCACAATGCTTCTAAGCCATCAAGTAATTCATTAAAAGGAGATTTAAATGTATCCGACGCGTTCATTAAGAGTTGTATACAGATTTAGGCCTCGTAGATCATGTATGCGCAAGTGCCATGGGAAACCCGGAGCTTCCTTTTCCGCTTTCTCTCTGTAGGATTCGAATTATAACATCGCCTCGGGAGCATTTGCTCAGACATGTTAGAGCAAGCAAGAGCCAGCGTTCATAGAAACAGCGTAATCTCGAGTTAAATCTTTTACTTGAAGGATTAACTGGAATATCAAGGAGCAGAACGCAATATTACTAAACAAGAGGATAGGGAAACCAGATAACAGTTGTGAATTCAGCCAGAAGCAGGAATCTGCTTCCTTGTTCTATTCTCCCGCAGGCAACTTCAGGATGAGTATAAAGGATTACCCCGTCAAATAATGCTCTTTTCTCCTGAACATTGTATGCCTCTTTAAACACAAACTGATGCATCTGATATTCATGGATGGATGGAAATCTGAGACAGAAAAATATTCCCCTTGACTTACATTCTCTACACTTCATAAACAGTATTTACATAGCCTAACAAATCTGTGCTTCAAATGGGCAGTGGGCTTTTAAAAATGAAACTCCTTTAAAACACACTTTTCTCAAGAAGTCAAATTTCCCTTATTTCATTTGTCCGTTATCAATGTCCAATGTAGATGATATACATGAACCGTAATGTACAAATCACCAATCATTTTGTGATTGAAAGTAAATTTGAAATCTCTGGAATACAAGGGCTTACTTATCTCATATGATAAACATTTATTTATTTATTTTGCATGTGATTACATGTCAGACAGATAAATGATACAATATATTTATAAATATGTGTATTCTTATATTTACTCAAATATATTTTAGTCAAGTTATTTACTGTTAGCTCATTCAGCACTAAGTGCCTTTTGAAGAAACAATGGGGCAAAGTTATTTGTCAGAATGTCTGATCAACAGCCATAAACTTTGCATAATAATAATATGAATCATTTTCTACAAAATTAATATTGGAGTGATTGTTAATTTCACTGTTCATCCTATTATCATAGTTTAAATACAATATTTTTAAAAGTTAACAGTTTAGGATTTAACTTTTCTGTCTTGGAAAAGGGTAAAACAATAACAGTATGTCCAAATTAAGCAGCAACAACGATTGATACAGGCATGGTGAAAAGTTTTCGTTTTAATCTGGCTTTCAAATAATGTTAATGTTTAATAAAAACCCACCACCGGGACACAAAAGAAACACTCTTAAGTTGTTGTGCTATTATGAGCGTGGTTTTGAATGGTTGTGAGTCATCCTCTCGCCATTCTCCAATGGCAATGAGATGTATTGGCTTCGGCTTTGTGTTTCATCAAGGGAATGCAGCAAAATCTCTACTTTGTTGTGCACATTAGGATTGTCAGCCATACTTTGAGAGAACTCATCAACTCAACTCAACTCAACACTTAATTATGTGTTAATTATGCAAGCTGTAAAGAGATCAACACATCTAGTAATTATATTTCGGAGTTGCCAAACAAGTGATCACAGACTTTGATGCCAGCCATTATTCTCCTTTTAAGATGGTCACCACACATCGATTTCACAGAGTTTGGTGGAGATCAATTGGCTTCATTCATGTCCAGAGTCATTGAAGGGGGCGGGATGCATCTAGAATCAGCCGGGTCAGTGATTAAAACATGATTGTATTAATCATGTCCCAGCATCCAACAAAAGAGCATGCCTTCTCGTTTTGTCTAATGGTTAAGCCCCACTTTGTTCAGAGCAACTGCATTTTCCTTTAGACTGGCTTTTTGTATAAGAGGGTGACTTTAATCAGTATTCTTTTGGTGTGGTTTGATCAGTTTAGAGAAAAGACAAAAACAACACAGACATCTAACAAATGAGCTAATATACCTTTTAAATAATACTTCAAAATCAATAAAACTCATCTACTCTCTTCTATGACATTGCTTTTTAAAATGTAAAATTCAATAGGGACATATTGAATTATTACTTCACCTAAAATTTAACTCAAAAACTCTTGGGAACTTTAAAGAAAACGTTTTGAATATTGTACTCATGATTATTTCCATTACAATAAACTGTGGTTTAAAAGAACCTTGAAATGGTGACATAGTTATGTGATGTTGCTACATGTACTTATAGTAATAACAATAAATTATGCATTACAAGTAACTAACCCTAAACCAAACTGTAACTCTATAAAGTACATGTAGTTAATACATATTACTCAATAGTACTTATTTGAGTAAGTACTATGTAATTATGTCACCTTTAATGACATTGGCCTTCATTTACTACCCTCCTCCTCGTTAATTTTTTAAAAGTTAGACATCAATCTTCTTAGTATTCCTCAATTCATTTATTATAAATTATATGACAAGAACATAATTAATTTTTGGTAAAAAATGAATAGGGTCACCAAGGACCCGAGGTGTGTAACAGTGTAAGTTTTTCCTTTTTGTCGCCATCTCTGTTGTAATCAACTATACGTTGGTTGTGCCTCGAACACGACACAGCGTGGATGAACACGATGTTTGAGGAGAGTGCAGCTGTTCAGTCGCTGTGCCGGTGTGGATTCTGGCATTCAGAATAACAGATTATTCTTTATGGAAGTCCGGCCAACATGAGAATTTTCACTTGAAAATGTCATCTGAACAAGTAAGCAACATCCACTTTTGTTCTGGTTCTGACCAATTAAAGAGCACCTATTATGCAAAATTCACTTTTACATGGTGTTTGAACATAAATGTGTGTTGGCAGTGTGTGAGCAAAACCACCCTAGAATGATAATCCACCCAGTGTTTTTTTGTTTTTTTACAATCTCAATAAATCATTTGCACTGTTTCAGAACGAGCTGTTCTAATATTTAGAGCATTGTGACGTAGAATTGAGCAAGGGTTTTGATTGACAGTGTGGTTTTGGCATAGACCCCACCCTTGGTGATCTGTACACCATCCTCCATTGTTTCAACGACAGCCGGTAATGTCTCTTGGAAACATAAGTGTTATGTTGTGGGATGGGATGTAATAATGACATACATAGTAGTTTTCACTTATTTCCGATATCAGAGCCACTGAAAACACAGTGGAAACACAAAGTTAATCCTCAAGTGTGGACCGTCGTCTGCTGTTTGCGATCCAACGACACCTCCAGTAACAGTAAGTGTATTTTATGATTTTTGAGCAAATAGTCATTTCAGTTGATGTCAGTCAATTCAACAACAAATGTGTCTAAAGTTGTTGTTGTAGTAGGATGTCTGTATAATAGTGTGAAACCACAAGTTTAGAAATATATATATATATATATATATATATATATATATATATATATATATATATATATATATATATATATATATATATATTAAAGATATTGTATTAAAAACTGCATAGATGTTCTTGTTCTGTAAGTTAGGCATCTCACATTTGCCACAGAAGCACCTGTATGACAAGTAATGTAAACATGACGCAACAGGTCCCTCGCATAAATGTAATTTCGCTTGTATGTAGCAAACTTTATCACACTATGAGTATGTAGTTTCAAAAAATTGCTCCAACATAGGTGTTTGTGTGTGTTACACATCCATACTTTCAAAAGGGACGCAATTACAACTCTATAAGTACATAAATCTATCAAATAACCACACCGAGAAATACTGGTCCATTCTCATTTGTGTTTATTCTTCTGAAGTCTCTTCGTCAACTGTAAAAAAAGTTTCACAACATCACAACATTTTTTCTTTTGTCAAATCAACTTAAATAAGTTATTTAGTTCAGATAACTTATTATTTTGAGTTTCTGATGGTTAAATCAATCTCCTTCATTGTATTAACTCACTTTTTCCAGTTCAATCAACTTAAAATTTTAAGGCAACCAGGTAACTTACTTTTTTAAGTTAAACCAACATTTTTTTTTTTACAGTGTGGGTCTGATCAGAGACTATTTATATATTATGATTCAAACATGTACGGCTGAATGACATTCAAAACAGCGCGTCTCTCACTTTTCTCAGCCCTTCTGCTTACCGACTGCCATAGGTATGCAAAAGATGCCCTCATCCAAAGGCAGGCGGGGATATGCAGCTCATTTGCATTTAAGGTCGTATAGACCAAAACAGCTCATTTTAAAACAGGCTCCAAAAATGACATTTTCAAATGGTTGTAATGTATTAACTGTGGGGTATTTTGTGCTGAAACTTCACAAATACATTCTGGAGACACCCAAGACCAATATGACATCTTATAAAAAGGGGCATAATTGGTGCCCTTTAAGGGAAAAAAAATCATTGCAGTAAATCATGCTGATTAAATCTAACAATCACTTATATCAAGGTTAAACCATGCAAATTATACTTTGTTCTCAAAATGATAATGTTCAACATCAGCCTTGCATGACTACATTTAATGATATTTATCCTTGTTTTGCATGGGTTTTCACATTCCAGTCTCTTTTTCTCAGTCTCTTAGTCACTCCGAAGTGTCTTGCATTTTACATTTCGAATTGAGCTAAGGCAAGCAGAGAGTTTTGAATACTGGCTGGTTATGTACTTGCTCAAACATTTATTTTGGATAATTTTTTACCCAAAAAAGCTTTGGACTGCAGCTTTAAATAAGATAATGATGAATAATTATATTTTTGAGTACCAAAATCCGCATATTTTTTAACAATATACAATATAATGAAAGTAAATGAGAATTGGGACTGTCATAGTAGCTTGACAGCCCTGGCTCTCATTCACTTTCATTATACCGTATAATGTTAAAAATAAAATGCCCTCTTATATTTTACAGGAGAAAGAAAGTCATCCGGGTTTGGAACAACATGAGGGTGAATAAACTATTCCTTAAGTAGGACATCACTGCCAGGCCAGAATGCTTGTTCACGCCTGGTTTTATGCATCTGAGGTTTCAGTTGCAATACTTTCAGCTGCTTATAAATTCTCTGGCTTCAGCGGCCTCATGCTTTTATTTGCCGGAGCATTGATCTCCGACTGGATGGCAGATCACAAAGCGTTATCGTTCCACCATTCTTCACACTGTGGCTCAAATACATTAAAGTACACTGCCACCTCCAGATTAGGGTTAAAGTAAAAGCTCAAGTCAAAGTTTTATGTGCATATCTCTTCTATATAGGAGCTTAACATTAAAAGGAATATCACATCGATCTTTAGCAGTAAACAATGATAGAAAGACAGCAGTATGCAGCAGGCAGCTTAACCTTGGCAACACTAAAACTTTAAAAAGTATGTTGCTGTCTTGAGGATTGTAGGTCTAATTTATTGATTGACAATTTATTTAATTTTTTTTTAGTCTGAACTTTTTCTCTAAATACAAAAGTATACTTTTGGCATTGACATTAGAGTACTGAAAAACACATGACCAGATACCACATGGAAACTAGTTTTCGAGTTCAAAGCATCTTGATTCAGACTGAATGCTTAATTCTGTTTTTCTCTCCTGCATTTTTAGAGCTAGTTTATTGTCAGTAACAGCTGTGCACGAGGCTGTTAGCATTACAAGTGCTCTTGTCGCAGGTTGATTAAGGAAATAGTTTTGATTCTGAAAACCTAATTGCATTTCCATTATGTTATGTCAAACACGGGCATTAATATAAGACTAAAACGCTAAATTGTTGATTATAAAAGCTGCTTTGTCCAGCTTTGAAGTTGCAGGAAGCTCGGCTCTTTCCACGGCCAGAGATGTTTTATTATTCATGCATTTTAATTAATTTCAGGAGGCCTAGCCAACTAACCAGTTTATATGAAGTGACAGAAAGACTGAGTCAGATTAAATTATCCTCTTCATGTGATTTGCGGCCTTCAGAACCCCTCTCCCTCCCCCTCCAGGTTCCCCTCCCACCGCACTTCCTTTCCATCAACAGCTTGTGTGTCTGAACCGAGCCCAGTCGCATGTCTTTGTTTTAACTCTCCAAGCCTTAAGCGCATGCAAATGAATTTGGCACTTGACGTTTGAAGCGTAAGATGAAGAAAAATTCCCCAAGTGCAAAATCAAATAGATAAGAGGCAGGATTCCTCACTTTGCAGGAAATGTGTGTTTTGACTTGCTCTTGTCTTTCATGTCTTTTCTTTAGACTTAAGCAGTCAAGGACAACTGGTTTTGAAGACACTTGATTTTCAATATCCAATTGCATTGACGGATATACTCTATTAATATCATACATCTGGTGTAATTGGTAAGTGAACTTCATTTTCACTGATAGTAATATTAGAGTAAAACCAAAGAAACCAACCAGCTCATTCCTACCTTCCTTCCTTCATTCTTTAAAAAAAAAATCATTAATAATAATAAATGAACAAATGAATACAAGAACAAATAAGCAAAATAGCCAAAAATAATTTTTTACAAGACTTTATTTTCTAAATAGGATAAATTGGCGTGAGAGAGTAATTCTATAAAAACTGCTGATGAAAATTTGTATTTGGTTTAAGACATAGTATGTTTTGGGTGGTGTATAATGGAGCATGTACTGGTAAATTGACTAGCGCAAACCATAAACCTTGCATGATTCATTTAAAAACTCTCCTTTTTTCCCCAAAATTTTGTGACTGAAAGGAAAACTCCAAATGCATATGCAATAAGGTGTTAGTAAATTTGGCCATTAAAAACATGTGCACTTAATAAATGTCAGTTGAATCATACACAACAATACAGTTTAAAAATAATGACTTAAAGCCACTAATGATGTAAGCTAAAGACAATATATTTTAAGTTAAGTTTTAAGCAATTGTCAACTTTTTATTTTCAAAAGTTATACACAATTTAATGTAATTTAATTTGAAATGACTTAAACACAAAAAAGTTGATTGTACTTATACATTTAAGGCAGCAACTTTTTATTTGTTTATTTATTTATTTTTTATAAAACTCGCTTTGAACCTTTTAGATTGAAACCTTACATTGTGATTGCAGAAAAAATAAGCAACACAATCCTTATTAAATAATCACCACTGCCTATTCAGTCTTGCATTATACATAGTTTGATCAATGCTTTATATAAAACCTAACAAACAAAGTTATTTCCTCCTATTATGTACCAGCTGAAAATCAATCATTAGATGCTATACTGTAGTTCCGAACTCCCAGCTGGAACGGAAGCCCTCACTCTCAAGCTTAGATGATATTTCGGTTTTCCATTGACGCATTGCTCATGCAGAAGAAGACTCATAAAGCTCTGTAATAAAATGATGTGGTCTTTTAACCCTAAAACCGTATTCTGGAAAAATGTGGGCAAAATAGTTTTGATTTATTTTTTAAAAAATACTTCCCTTGATCTGAGCGGTACAAGACTTGCCTACTTTTCCTAAGTTTGCCTCCTGAACACACACAATGTTTTTTTTACTCAATTTTACAATGTTAAGTGGGTGAAAAAAAAACTCCTTATTCTTGTATTTGGGTCAAAAAATGGGCACCCATAGAAATGAATGGGAAAAGCTGTCATTTAGAGCATTCTAAAATGAGCCAAAATGACAGCAAAGTCACTTCATCTTTAGATTTTAGCTGCTAAGAACTTATTGGAATGATATTTTAATAAAGTTAAAAAAAAAGTAAATAAATTCAAAAATACCCCCCCCAAAAAAAAAAAAACACCATAAATGGATAGACAAAACTTTATCGAAGACAGTGATATAACATTTATAATATATAAAAATTAGGATCACACCTGAATCCTCTGTGCCCACATTTGTCCACAATTACTGGATTAAGGGCTATAAAGTGAATACGGTTTGTGGGTTAAAAAACAAAATTCTTGGAAAAATAAAGTCATCATGCCTTAAACTAGTTTTAACTCTACACCTTTGCCTCATTTAGAATGGCCCCGCCTCCACTCACTCACACCAGATCAGAGATCCACTCATTGATGTGATAGGTTACAAGGTTATGATGTCAGAATCACCAAAGATTTCAAACCGTGATATTAAGGCTGACTTTGGTTCACGGCAGTTTTAAGAAGAAAATACTTAGCAATGGTGTTGACTTTGCTTGACTTTGAATTTGATCGAGGTTTGTCTTATGAAAAACACCACATAGACATATAAACAAAATTAAAAGCTTGATTTTCACCACAGAGGCGACTTTAAGAAAATGGTGCATTCTGATCTTAAAATATTTTTGAGTAGGTTTGACTGAGTATGTTCATAATGAAGAAGCCTTAAAAATCGATAACCTTTCTAGGAATTACTGTTCATCCATATGTGTTCCATCAGAGTAACCGCCGACGTCAATAAATTGTCCTACGTTGCCAGCAGCGGCAGTGGAAAAGTGCAAGAGTCATCTGTTATACTACACCAGGCCACCACGGAATATTGGTCAGCGGCGACAGGACACTTTAAAATAAAAAAGGCTGACTTTGACGCCCCGATAGGGCACAGCAAGGAGATGAATTGAGAGTAAACTCCGTGTTGAAACTCATAAATCTCACATTACAGGCCATATTCAGCTGGGAACATTCAGCATGAGCTGCAGCCCTGTGTCTTTTTTTTCACGAGTAGCCATCTTACTAATTACTCGACATGGCGGTTTTAGCGCTGTGGTCATGACTGAATGCTTGTCCTTGGTAAGTTAGCGAGCTGCATATGCTTTAAAACTTCCCCTGTGAGTGTTATCAAGTTGTCAGAAAATAGATAGGCCAAAAAAAAAAGAAACTGCAACAGGGCGGTTGGAGTACCTCGCCCCCGCCGTTCTGCCAAGGTCTGATGTTTGCATTGTGACGAGAACTACAAAAGAGTCCCTGATGAATTCAAGCTGTGGTCGATGTGAGCAAGGGGTCAAGAAAATGTGGTATGTCTGGGTGACCTTAATCACACACAGGTTCAGACGGACTCCGGTTTCACTTGTGGGCCTTATTTCAGGTCACTGCCTCAAAGTCAAAGGAGGGCACAGTCATTATCTCTAGTAGGAGAACCCAATCATCCACACGATGAAATGAGCTCCGGTCTCACAATGCACTCACGTGTTGTCCATCTCCCTGGGCTGAACACATGTATTCGCAGTACGTGCTAATCTATGAAGTGAATTAGCCGTGAGAAATTTGTCCTGGTCTGCTCGCTGTTGCCTCGGCACAAAGATTTACAACCCATCAAACAGCATTGGTACTGAACCGACATCAAAACCAGAGCCTGGAAAATAGACTATATTAGTCATATTGTGCATTAGGGTTGGCTATTATAGCTGGCTGCTTTGTTGTGCCTGCTATTGACATTGCACATGCAATAAATGTATTACATTTTATAATTGCATGTTATTTCAATGGTTATTTCTACTAGGCTTTCGTGCTCAAAAAGGTAAATGTTACAATATAGCACCAGCAAAACAGCCTATGACATCTCATTAGTATTTATAAGTGTGGCTCACATTTATTTATGCTTGGATAGAAACATTATGATGTAATCCAAAGTATAAAGTTTAGACAAAAAAAAAATAAAATGTTCACAAATCCTACATAAGGATACATAATTAAATACATTGATTTTATTGGATTTTTAAAAAAAATAATGATCATCATGATAATTTATTAGTATTATGTGTTTTAAATAAAGCTTTGATAATAATTTACTTCAGTCATACAAGTAGTGCAAAAAACTACTTTTATTAGGCTCGTCTATATTTGAGTGAATACATAAATACATTTTTGCTAAAGTTTCTCCATCACGTCTTACTGCAAACAAACAAACAAATTTGTCCAAAGTTGTATGTCAAAATCTTGATTTTGCGTAAGTGGGTGAAACTTTAAGTTAATTACTATTAAATAACAATGAGCAATGCTTTTTTAGAGTATTTATTAAAGCTGCCGTCGGCAAACATTTTTTTATCGTATTCAGTGAACTCGACACTATAATCCAACAGAACAACATAAATAATGTGGTTTTAGAAAAAAACCCAAGCTTCTAACTCCATCTGGAGCGTGTTATTTGTTTTGCAAAAATCCAGCGCTTCAATCAGAATCCTTCTTGTATTGTCCAATCAGCGCAGGGGGGTGTGAGATCTGACTGTCAATCACAGATCGGGCACACGCCACCCCTCACGCACGTTACAATCACATACACACGCCTGAAGTTCGCGCAGTAAGGAAGAGTGATGGTGGAACACTAACAAACCAAATAAGCTCATTTACAGTATAAATGACGTTAGCAATTGCAATATATTGGTCGATTAGCCAGGGCAGCATATCTCCAAATAATCCATGGTGTTGATGAATGCTGATGATGGTCACGTTCACAGAAAACCTGGTGCGCACGCACTCAAGCACGAACTCTGTGGGAGGGTATTCGTTGATAGTGGGGGAGGGCCATATGAGTTGTAAACATTCAAAATGTTGCCAAAGTCCACTCAATCTGCCATAGTTGCTGACCGCAGCTTCAATATTTGTTACCAAAGTCCACTCAATCTGCCATAGTTGCCGACCGCAGCTTTAATATTTGTTAATGTTAGTTGATAAAAATACAACTGTTTGTAGTTCATGCTAATAAAATATAAACAGATACAACTTTTGATTTTAATTATGTATTTATTCATTGTTAAAATTAATATCAAAGGCACAATATGTAAGGTTATTTTTCGCCACAAGAAGGCGCAGTTTCCAACAATAACAAAGGCGTAGGCTGATGACGCAGTGATGAGCTGAATGATGTATGGATGATAATAATGTTTATGGATGAGTGCAAACATTCATGTTTTTAACCATTACAGTGGTATGAAACTGGTCGCGACTGTTAAAGAGACAGATATCACAAGTGAGTCCCATGGATATAAAGGAAAAGGACATTTAATTCTACTGAACTACCCACAAGTGCTGGATTACTCACACAGATCAGTTTATTAGATGAATTAAGCTTGTGAGGAAACAGCGCTGCTTCACTTGGTCTAACGTTACACTATCACACTAAACGGCATTTAAATGTGTGTTGAAAGTTATAATGTTATACTATGTGAAACTAGCAGTAAGCTAGATCAACATTAGAATAACATACTGACCATATTCTCTAACATTTCATCACGTTGAGCTAACGTTATATAACATTGATTTGTTTTATGTACATTTGCTCACCTGTCTAATAAAGCCGTCAAGTCATGACTTGTGAAGCTTTGTCAAGTCCAATTTAGTCGCAGACAGAGCTCGGCATCTCAAAAACGCCATACTGATATTGATCCTCATTTTAGTTCTCCTTGTTTGTCCCCAAGTCTGCTTGCCAAGGTCTAGCCTATGTTTGAAAGAAACAAGAACTGCGGGCAGCGATATGCAGTACACAGTTGTCCAAGTCTGTCGCCATGGTTACATCATGGCTATGGTAGTATGATCAGAAACCGAGGATAGCACGGATATTGCAACATTTTTTTCTGGGACGGCCACTTATTTAAAATTGGAATTTCTCTAAAATAAAAAATCTTTAGAGACTTTTGGGATATTGTAGGTACACAACTGCAAGAAATGTGCAGGTGATTTTTGGATATTTTATTACAAAATTCTTACAATGTACCTTTAATTAAAGCTACACTGTGTGATTTTTACCCCATCTAGCGGTAAAAAGGTAAATGACCATCCAGTGAATATTAGTTTCTGTTCCTCTCGATTCTGATTTCGTTTTAACTCCTACGGTGGCCAATGTAGTCCAAGATTAACAAGGCTTCCAGTTCGACCTCGTCCATGAGTGTTAACTCAAATGTAAACGCGAAAGGCAAAGCTTGAATTAACAGGTATGTCCCTCTTTGGCTAATGTACTTTCAAGATGGAGGGGCAACATGGCGACCGACATTAGAACCAGCGCAGTCTCATCCCAATTCGTCATATGACTGACGTTTTGGGACGTCTTTTGACCATTCGTCAATATACGACTTTTCAGGGCCTCCTTAAACGTCGATAGATGACGTTATGGGATCCTAACTCTACCCAGACCTAAACCTAACCCTAAACCCAACTCGTCACCTAACTGACGTAAAAGGTAAAGCGTCAGTTGTATGACGACCCGGGATCGTCATCTACCGACGTTTAAGGGGCCCTAAAAGTCGTATATTGACGAATGGTCAAAAGACGTCCCAAAACGTCAGTTATATGACAAATTGGGATGAGACTGTGTTATTAGAACCCCTTACCCGTAATTATTTTCAATGGCATATTATACACTCACAAGAAAACTTTATTACTTGAACAAAGTAAATATACATTAATGAGCAGATATATTTTTGAAAGAACTAAGTGTTTTTAGCTAAGAATAAACTAAAAGAGTTACACCGTGTAGCTAGTTAATGTTATCTACTGTAGTCAACGTTAATGCTAAAAATTTTAACTTTTTGCACAGTATAAACTATGGTCAAATGTAGCCGTGGAATCAACCACAACCATCGCTCCTGTAAACACTGCAGCCGAGCTTCTGTAAACTCTTTGTAGACTTGATTTAGGGTTATCAGGCTCTAAATCACGTTAGATAGAGCTGCCAGTCCACAGGCACTCTCGCCTATGTTTAATTAGTACAGATTGACTCCCACCTCAGAGTGACACGTGCTAAAGCAAGACTACGAGCAATGGCTCCCATATCCCCCATTGATTTCAATATCATTCAGTATGATAGCTTTGTAGTGTTTTTACACCTGAGGTCCTTGCCACGCAAACAAATAGAAAACAAGCACAGCAAACACTCTACACTTAAAGCTTGACAGCGCTTTAGTCAGACTTCAAACTACATGTGACGGGAGCAAAATGACGATCTGCTCTGGTGCAGGCTGAGGTGAAATTATTTCATCTCGTGAGATCTAACCAGCCAAAAAACATCACAAATATACGGTGTCGGCGGAAATCACATGCAATAATCCGTTTAACTGGTCTATCAAATGTAGACTTCACATGCTCAGCTAATGAATCAGTTATGACTCCCAGTCTGATTGTTTCAGAGCGTTCTAAACAGTTTTAACACGTTTCACTTGATTGCATGAGCTCAGCTGTTCATTTTAAGGGACAGTGGCTCAATGTTTGGGGAGGAATAACATTATCTGTCCATGTGCTTGGCTTCTGCTTATTGAGATTTATCATGCCCACCATCCATGGCAATCAAAAGGCTTCACCCCATGCAGACAGATTGCAGAAAAGCCAAAGCACATATTTATTAATAAAAATTAAAAGAAAAAAAGGAGATAGAGATAGAGAGAGAGGCAAAGCAATATGAAAGTATAGTTCACAAAAGAGAATGCTACTGTCTTTTATCTGCCGATAAAACAACTTTTAAAAACTACAACATTTGAAACAGCAATGGCCATATGAAATGTTTATTCCTTTATGAGTTGTCAAAACACCAGTGAGCTTTGAAAAAAGCAGACACTTTGGTCTGGTTTTATGATTTCATTTTTTTTTAAATCCAACGATCCAAGCCGTTCTGTTCAAATATTAAAATCTTAGACACTTTGAAAAGTGCGCTTTAGGTGTATTTTCAGCGCAAAAGAGAAGTGCTTGGTTTGAAAAGGCATCCGTTTCATTTTAGTATTGAAAGGTGTTTTAAAAAATGTGTTCCATAAAGGAGGATAAGACTGCACCCAAGGAAAGTAATTTATCTTTCAGCGCCTCTTTGTCCTATTTATTTAGAAAATATACAAAATTTTTCAAGCACCCATCATGTGTGACAAAAGCCACTACTGTTAGATGGAGGGAAGCAAAGAGTATGGTATGGTATTAAACAATAAAGTCGCTTTCAAAGTGCTTACTAGGCAAGCGGCAGGCATCCGAAGGCATGCAGGGTCTACAGGGCAGCTCTCTGGGGTCGACAATCTGTACGAACAGTATATGCTTCCAGCTCCTGCTCACATTCCCCCTGAACAGCAGGTCTGTCTCTCTTACATTTGACTGCCTGCAGCCAGATTTAATCTAATGAACGCATAATGGGACACACACACTATCCTATAATACAATCTTCCTGGGTCTGTTTTGCAATGTAATTCCGAGCTGACATTTTGTTGACATTCCAGATCAGGGTTTTGTACTTAAGTCCAAAGCAAGACAAAGTTCGGATGTCATAAATATATAATGATCCTTAGTATGAATAGCGATCTTAAAAATAGCAAGCTCTCTGCCCTGGTATTGATATTTGTTAATAACCTCTGCCAGCACGTTAAGTTTGGAAGATTGTCAATTCAAGCTTGCATAATTCTAATCTTTGTCTCCTGGAAACTTAACAGTCTGTCTGCTCTCGTTTACCGTCCACTGAACGCGTCTGGCCGCCTGCTGCACAGACCGTGGAGAGGATGTTGCATATTAAATCGAGAGCACCGGCCATTCAATTTGGCCTCTGATCACACGTTTTTGTCCAATTAAAAAGGAAAGCTAATTGAATTAAATTCCAAATTCCATTTTTGACCACGTTATACAATGTTGATTTATTCTGTTAACACTCCCCCCCCCCCTCCGATCTAGCACCGGTTCACATTTAAAAGTGTATTATATGGTCTTCTGACTATGTGACGTCCATACGCCACCCACTCTTATCGTTCTGAGCTCTAATGAGTCTGCTGCCGACTAATTAAGAAATATGTCATGGTTACGCTTGTTGTCCATTCCTGATGATGAGGTGGTTAAAAAGTAGGGACACAAAAACGAAAGGTTCATTCTAGTGGTGTTGAGAGAATTTGCTTCTAGTGTTATTTAGCAAAAGAGATTTAATATAATACAAAGGTTATACAGTACCACTGTATAAAGTTCTTCAATATGAGTGTCAATATGAGATGCCTATGAGACAGGCACCTCCTAGTGGTCTAACCCTACCCCAGACCTAAACCTACCCATAACCAAAGCGTGTTTATATTGACGCTAAAGGGTGCCATGTGCGTTGGATGTATAACCCATTGTCAAAAGTGTCACTATATGATGCCTAGGATGAGAATGCTTTGCAATAATACAAACTGTTTCTTGAGCAGCAAATTAGCATATTAGAGAGATTTCTGAAGGATCATGTGACACTTAAGACTTGAGTAATGCTGAAAATACAGCTTTGCCATCACGGCAATAGATTCTGTAAAACAAAGTTGCTGCTTTAAATTTGTAAGTACAATCAACTTGGATATTTAAGTCATTTCAACTTGAATTGCCTTAAACTGACTTAAAGATATACTGTGTAACTCTTTTAGTTTATTCTTAGCTAAAAACACTTAGCTCTTTCAAAAATATATGTGCTCATTAATGTATATTTACTTCGTTCAAGTAATAAAGTATTCTCGTGAGTGTATAATATGCCATTGAAAATATATACGGGTAAGGGGTTCTAATGACGGTCGCCATGTTGCCCCTCCATCTTCAAAGTACATTAGCCAAAGAGGGACATACCCGTTAATTCAAGCTTCGCCTTTTGCATTTACGTTTGAGTTAACACTAATGGACAAGGTCAAACAGGAAGCCATGTTATATTGGACTACATTGGCCACCGTAGGAGTTAAAATGAAATTGGAATTGAGAGGAACAGAAACTATTCACTGGATGGTCATATACCTTTTCACCGCTAGATGGGGGTAAAAATCACACAGTGTAGCTTTAAAAAGTGTAATTAGTTGAATCTTGTGTAATTTAAAAAAATAAAGTTTAAGCATGTGAAAACATACATTATCATAACTTATTGATTATATAATTTTGTATAGTGTAAGCTTGGAGTGGGATTCGAACAGGCGTTACTGTCATGAGAGGCAGGCGCTCAAACAAGGATGCTAAAGGCTGCAAACCCCTAGCATCTATCGCTAGTGCGTCCCTTGAGAGCAGGGGAGTGAGGTTTATCTGTACAGTTCTCATTAGCTGGCTTCTGTTAAACTTCACTCCCATCCGGGTCACGGCACCATTGTAACCCTTCCGGTCCTACTCGCTCCACCCGAGCAGGACTCGAACCGGCGTCTCCGACATGGGAGGCCGAAGGTTGCTAACAAGGGCGCTAAAGACTGTAGCCTCTATTATCTATCACTAGTATGCCTCTTGAGGCTAGGGGAGTAAGGTTTTCTCACACAGTCGTTACGAGCTGGCCTCTGTTATAATTATATTTTAAAATATATATACTATTATTAAATAAATGCAGCCTTGGTGAGCAAAAAAGTCTTCTTTCAAAAATATAGAAAAATGCTACAACCCCAAACATTTGAATGGTAGTGCATTTCAGTATTCCTTTTATTTTTATTTTTTTCAAATGTCAGAAATGCCATTCATAATAAGCTATTCAGACCAGGCTTAAGAGCGACAGCTGTATGTTCAGCACGACAAACGCAAGCCTCGTTGAGAGACAGCTCTGTTGAGGGGCTATTATATAGTCAACAAAGTAACAATGGCTGGGAGCAAAATCGCTTGTCTATAGTGTGGTCAAACATTGTTCGGAGCAGGGTTCAAAAGTCTGCCCTAATTGGGTCTCACTCTTGAGACGTCTACTCCATGTCAGATATGTAGCATAAACTCGCCGGCAGAGCGGAGCAGAGAGTGTCTGAGGCGTAGTGATTAGCACCCTGCCCAGTTAATTTTAGCAAGGTTTGGAACAGGACTAATCGGGAATTAAGAGTCGGCATCCACCCTAAACCACCTTCTTTATGCCATCACACTTTCAGGATGGAAAAAAGGCAATTGTCTGCTGTCTCCGATTATCCCCAGGAAAGCCTATAATCTGGCTGACAGTACTTAAGGAGTCAAGCAGCAAATAAACAACATTGATTATCATTCACTGTTCTTTTTCTCCCTTATTTTTTGTCCTGTAGATGGATGAAGAAGTTTGGTGGCTCCAACCCCCCTTCTTACCATCTGCTTCAGCAAATGTTAAGGCTGGGTAAATACCCCTTAGTCCTTTGTCCAAACCAGATTATCAGCTATTCTAAGACAGGGCTGTGCTCTTATCGTCTTCCAATCTCTTTTGCGAGCGTAAATCAAGAAATCTGTGCTGGATTACCTGGATTACAGTGGCTCTGAACAGTGTCTTTATGTCAACGCCTCCCGATCCTCTGCTTACCCACTTAGAAAAGATCTCATGCAAATGTCCGTTCCGCACGGCACTGTTTCCTAGAAATAAGCCCTGAAGATGGAGGTAACTGTAAGTAATGTAAGATGTAAGTAACTGCTTACTTTGGAAAATGAACACATGTTTTGTGTTAGGCACAATTGTGCATATTTCTTATAGGGAACAGTTCACCCATAAATTCAACTTCTGTCATCATTTATTCACCCTCATGACGTTCCAAGCCTGTTTGACTTTCTTCTCACGGTAAAACATAAAGAAGGCAATCTGAAAAAATGTCCCGGCTGCTCTTTTCCATTCAATCAAAGTAAATATATATATATTTTGTAAAAAATCTTGAAAGAAAGTCATAAGGATTTGGGGAGAGGTGAGATTTAGTAAATAATGGCAGCATTTTTATTTTAATTAGGCGAATTATTTATTGATTTTATTTAAAAATGTCAAATGAACCAAGATTTGTTAGTACATATCTGTAAACAAAAAAAAAAAAAAGACAAAATTTAAGATACCACTGCAAAATTTGCAGTTTATCTGGATTTATTATTTGTATCTGTTTGAGTAAAAAAAATAGTAAGTAAAAAAAAAAAAAATATATATATATATATATATATATATATATATATTTATTTATTTATTCTACCAATTACTGAAAACATTCTTTTCAATTCCACATCAATATATAGTCAGTTAGATCGTTTATTTTTAGAAGATTTACATTTGATTAAATTAACAGAAAAATATACCATGTTTTCAGACCTTGAATAATGGAAAGAAAACAACGGAGCTGTATAATATACTATGCAAATATATTTCACAGCAGGACAAATATAACTTGTATCGTTTGCCTTACAATAAAAGTGAGACAACCATGTTTTACATAAGATGATAGATAAATAAATAAATAAAAAACAGGTTTAGAACAACATGGTAAATTATGACAATGTTGATTTTTGGGTGAAATATTCCCCTTCAACATACATTGAAATCATTAAAACAGCCATGCCACTGATAAACAAATAAATAAATACATAGTGAATTGTGAATTATGTTGCAGAGCAGTGCAAAGATGTGGTACACAAAATATACCGTGCAATATATGCAGACAAAATGAAAAACAAGCTCTGGAAATTGAATTCTGATCCCTTGTTTCAGAAGAATGCATTTCTTAGACAGTGTCCTCCTGAAGATTAGTGTATAACAACATTCTTCAATTGAATTTCGAGAGCATTTAATCAGACAGCAGTGTATTTATTTTGAAGCTTTTTTACATTTTCCCCTTGGAATAATAAGCATATACAACCTAGCAATCCTAGACAAACAAGCATCGACAATCAAGTTTAAAAGCAATTCCTAATCTCCCCGAAAACCAACAAAAAGCTATATGGCTGTAGAGCTGCTTTAACGTCAGACGTGCTCCATTTAGGACAACTTCTTCTGCATTAGGATGCTTTTGAATGTGAGAAACAGCAGACTCTCTAATTGACTAAACACATTGCTCAAATCTGTACTGAAACAAAAGTCTGGATATATACAGACTCATAATTCATTCCCTTCATCAATAACATTAACATCAGCTATCTCCGAGCAATTGTATGTAAATCTCTGCAGCCTAAAATAGTTATCCCTGTGTGGCTTGTGAATATTTATACCATTGTACTTTTAACCAATGGGCACATTTTAACAAGCGACCACCGTTGCCTTTAAGAATTTTTGAACCCACAAATGTAGAACTGTAAAAAAAAAAGATTGAATAATTCAGTTTGGCAGAGATTTGGCAGCAGGAGTGCACTGCACTGCCTTGAGTGCAAATAACAGAGACCATCTTCCTGTTTCCTACACCGCTGCACAGAAAATGCATAAATAGCACTACATAGAGATAATCAGCAAACCCTTTGGGGCTTGGAGACAATATTCTCAGTCTGCAGTAATTCCCTCGTGTACCTGATCATTTATAACGACAGACGACTCTCCGGTACCCTCAAATCCCGGCCCCATTCTGCCCCTCTGTGTGTGATGTAATACTGAGGACACAGGATATGATCGATATGAATTATAAATACGATCTCAAGACATATGTTTTGTTGCACTTTCTCAGCAATCGGATCCTAGTCTGTCCTCTTCATGATACATTTTGTCATTCTAAAGTCCAGCCGATTTATTAATTCATGAGCTCTTCTATGGTGCAGTACTCTCATAGTCAGCACCTGCTGGAGAGGTACTTTCATAGGCATTCAGAGTCAAGTAATGCAAAATGCTCACTGGTTTCACTTTCATTGTGCTGTGGAAGCGAGGCTGGTTTGGAATCATTACGTTTCTATAAATTAATCAAAATTAAAATTATTTTTAGAAATAATTCATGCATTTATTCTTTCCCACCAACACGTGCAGGAAAGGAAAAGAGAACAGTAAGCTATGTGTTTCTAAGGATTTGTAACATTGTGCAAATTCTGATGTGAAAGTTGAGTGCAATCAAAGGTAACATTAAACACAAGTTCACCCTATTATTTAAACGGTGTCATCATTTACTCACCCTCATGTCGTTCCAAATCTGTATGACTTTTCACATGAGGCTGCATTTGTTTGATCAAAATAAATAAATAAATAAAAATACAGTAGTTCATATGATGAAAGTCAATGGGGTCCAAAACAACATCACTGTAAAGAAATATTGTTGGTTTAACTTAAAACTTAAGTAACCTGGCTGCTTTAAAGTTCACTGAAATGGAGAAATTGAGTTAATACAATGAAGGAGATTGATTTAATCATCAGAAACTCAAAATATCATGTTATCTGAACTAGTATATACATTATTTAAGTTGATTTGACAAAAGAAAAAAAATTGTGATTACAAATCATGAACATATGTTTTTTTTTTTTTTTTACATGTGAGCCCACTACCTTCAACTGACAAAATAATAATAAATAAATAAATAAATAAATAAATAAAATGCACACAAGGTTGCATTTGTTTGATCCAAAAAATACAGTAAAAACATAAATATTCTAAAATAAATTAATTAATTAAAAAATTACAATCATTATAAAATGTAGATTTTCTGAGATGCACAAGAAACATTTCTTATTATCAAAGCTGAAAACAGTTTTGCTGCTTAATATTGTTTGCAGAAACTGTGATACTTTTTATTAATTTTTTTTCAGAATTCTTTGAAGAATAGAATGTTCAAAAGAACAGTATTCATTTGAAAAACAAATGTATTGTAATATAAATGTCTCTACTACTTTTGATCAATTTAATGCATCCTCGCTGAATAAAAGTATTAATTTGTAAGTATAATGTCTCACTTTGTGTGCAAATGACTTTCATTTTTGGGTGAACTTTACAGTACCTTTAACCCGTTCAAGGTTGTTTTAGGCTAATGCATGCAATCCCTGAGGCATTTCCATTATTAAGGCTGAAACTTTACAGTTAATCAGTCTCCTTATTGACAGTTGCTTTATTAGATTATGAGCAAACATGCAGGTACGTTAGCTTTGTGCACGCCACATGGAGCCACATAATCCATGGCATCCAGCAGCAAGCATTTCTATTTGATTCAATCAGAATTATTCTTTCTCTAAACGCTGTCAAACAAATAATACATTTAAGCTCAATGCCACAAATCAAGCAGAGCCAACACAAAAACTCTCCTCAGCTGTCACAGTCAATTTGAAGAATAACAATGGCTAAATTACATATCTTTAAGAAACATAATTTGCCAGCAGATGGAGACCAATCTGTTGAAAGATTTTTGCCCATTCTTTAAATCCAAAGACAGTAAGACTCACTGGAATACTCAAATTTGATTGGTTAATTCATTCTGAATTCAGATTTGCGTAATGACCACTCGTCTTCGTGCCCTATTACGGTTCCGAATGACGTCATCTAACCGATGTTTATGGCCTAAAAAGGCGGATATTGCAGTTATATGACGTCTTGCAGATAAGACTGCGCCGGTATTTTACGTTTTTTGCAAAGATAGAAAACGTTACTTTTAGTACGTTTGGGTAGATGCTAAAACGTATAATATGGACCTATCTACAACATTTAAACGTAACATTATTATGTTTTTACAGCTACGAATTGTTAACGTTTACGTAAATTTACATATATTCTATATCATAACGATATCTGTATAGTTTCCCTTTTTACCATTTTATAGATAAATGTAAGATCCCGTAATCCCAAACCTATTGGGTACCTCCATACCTATTTTTACAGAATATAAAAAATGATAAAATGTAATGGACAGATGTGTTGGGAAATGGCAGTTTTATTAACAATATCGCATTAAAATATATTTTGAGTCACCATTCCTTACTCCTACCCCTAAACCTACCCATAACAATTTCTTAAAACTACGTAACAAACTACAATTATGAAGAAAAACATAACTAACAGACAAGTATATTAAGTATTATATAAAATGTCAAAACCGATACCAAAATGATGATGCGTTGCAGTCGCAGTCCTCTCTGGCAGTATTGTAATAGTTGTGTATCAAGTACAGAGCAGAATTTAAATTACTAATCAATTAAAACGTTAATCCGGCTTCGGTTCGCAGCTTCGCACCATTTTAAATAAACTTAACCAACCGTCACCGAGTCCTTCATGTCGCAATCTGTGACGAAGCAGGGAAGAGCCAATGAACGTTTGATATCACTGCCGTAAAACATGACGTAACGTTTCTCAAGGGCGCATTTTTTGAATTCATCACCAGCGCGGGATTTGACGTGTACGGTCGCTGCTGAGAAATGGAGATGAAGATCACGACTGGATAAGAGGCTGAATTAGGAGTTGTTTCTTGCAAACAACGTAGGCTATGGATTCTAAAGATTTGGATTACATCAAACTAATAAAAATTGTATGTATTTTGTGAATTTATGTTGTGTTTTATAGGAGAAAACACTTTGTGTCTCACGGTAAATAAACTATATTACAAAATGGTTAAACAAGTAAAGAATGCATTTTTAAGGTTTTGTAGTATTGTTTAACACCATGCAGGCGAAACAAGCAAAATTTTAATATTTATGAGTATTATATCAATAAATGCGACTGAAAGCTTAATTAATAAGACAGTTGAATGCAATAGAATCAAAACATAATGCTACGATTTTAATATGCATAAATTGTGATAGGCTACGTATAAATGTGTACGTCGGTGCTTAGTACTTCAGTATTATATGTTTCTGCGCATATAAAACGTAATTATATGTACGTATGAAAGAACTACACTTTACGTACAAATACATACGTATTCTCATGAGATCACGTTGGTTTTTCAAGTTCAAATCCTCCCAATGTTTATCTACAAACTCTCCTGACTGCTTTGTCGGACAAAATGGCTGTATGATTGGTCAGATCACCTCTCAATCAAGCTCCCTGCAAAGGGTCAATTGACCATTGTAAAAAGCAACTGATCTCCAACATGACTGTGCAAGTCTTTGTATTATTCTGTGGTCTCTTTCCTCTTCGAAAAGCTGATGAAATGATATTTACATTTATGCATTTGTCAGACGCTTTTATCCAAAGTAACATACACTTAACTCAAGCTTTATAATAATTCAATTCATGCATTTTCTGAACTGAACCCATGACCTTGGCATTGCTAGTGATGCCATGCACTACAGTTTGAGCTACAAAATTTTTAAATCATATCAATTCAAATCACTATTTCATGTGCATTCCTTTATTTATTTGGTAGAAGCTGAGTTGTAGAAGCAGCAGCCTCTGTTGATTGTATATTATCTCTCACATATTTGACACAGGATCGTAAAACATTTAAAAATGTATATATTCATCTGAAACATGGGCAAGCTGGAGTCAGTGAGCAAAAGTGTTTCACTAAAGAGCAAATGTGCTTTGATGATGGTCTTCTTATGGAAGTGTGCTTGCAAACATAAAGTGTACACATAGTTTAGCACATTGAGAGTTTACATTGTGATATTAATAGCATGCTGACATTTGCACACCACCTCAGAAAAAAAAGGAGACAAGCTCAACGTAGTGCATGTGCACCATTTTCTCTAATCACCAAGGACATATTTCCCTTAGGGGAAATGGGTAGCTCTCCAGTCTTGCAATTTAAAGTAACTTTGATAAGCAATTAAATTGTTTTCCATTGCGCCTCTCATTTCTCCCTTCTTTCATATGAACTTCTGGAACAGATGCTTTGAAACCGCATACATGGGAACAATAGCTGGTTCTTGGGCCCGCTCAGCGAACGGATGTTGAGGTAATATGTGATCAGTGAGCCTTAAATTGTAATTGTTCAGTCTTATAAAAAGGTACATTTCAATAGATGCATAAATTCCAGTGCAGTTGCCTAATTGAGCTAAATAAATGTGGTTGTGTTATTTATAAACTGCCACAAACTAAGGAATACTTGTGAGTTTAAAGAGCCAATGTGGCTCAGCATTTATGCTTTACATAGGCTTTAATTAAATCACCACAACAGTCTTACTTTATACTTTACATTAAAACAAACAAACAAACAAACATATTTTGAAAAGGCAATTAAGAACTATATTAAATGAGAATAAATACAGTAACACAGTCTCATCCCAATTCATCATATAACTGACGTTTTGGGACGTCTTTTGACCATTCGTCAATATACGACTTTTCAGGGCCCCTTAACGTCGGTAGATGACGATCCCGGGATCGTCATACAACTAACGCTTTACCTTTTACGTCAGTTAGGTGACGAGTTGGGTTTAGGGTTAGGTTTAGGTCTGGGGTAGAGTTCAGGATCCCATACACGTCATCTACCGACGTTTAAGGGGGCCCTAAAACGTCGTATATTGACGAATGGTCAAAAGACGTCCCAAAACGTCAGTTATATGACGAATTGGGATGAGACTGGTTCAAATATCAAAGAACAGATTTAAAAAATAAAAATATAAATCATCAAATGAAGAAGTAGATACTAATATCAAATAATATATTTTGTGACATGCTCCGCTGATTTTATTGTTTATAATAAAAATTGGCATTTGCTTTAAACAACTACAATACAGAAACATTATCACAATAGAGGTCTCAGAATATTGGACCCCATTGCATATAATATTGTTTAGTTAATAAATGACGCATGGAAATGTGCAGTACAATGCAAAAGACTTTAATAAACTTCCAAAGCTCAAACATACATAAAACAGTTATATACAGTTGACTTCACATGTTGGCAAATCAAAGAAGAATACAAAGATAATGTAAGGTGCTTCAATAAATAATGAGTGATGAGACCCTTACATTAAAAAAAGTCCATTTCTTTTTTCCTTCCCGTCTTTTTCTTTGCCTATCACAAATATCCAGGCATGTCTAATTGTTTCTTGCACAGTGCTACAGTTTTATGTGTGAGTCATTCTGTGTTTCCAACTCCAGAGTGTTACACTTGACACCATTAAGACATCTGATACCGCCGCAGGAATGAGAGGTCAAACATTTGGGCCCAAAGACACTTCTACAAATCAGCCCATTTGCTAAAAAGGAGTAAATTACTGCTTGAACAAAAGTGCTATCCATCAAAGCAATTTATTAGTGATGTAAAAGTCATTCAAGACGGAAATACCCGACCGCTAAGTTTCACAAAAGAGCTGTAGGATGCTTGACATCACGACTTTAAAGTGCTCATGTAGTGTGAGTTCTCGCTTGATTGGAAATGTATTGCTGTTGACATAAAATCTGAATAGTCCACGTTGTATTTTCTGTGTCTCTGTATTGTATTTTCTACTTTTAAAATACTTTTTTTTCCATCTCTGTAGTGTGAATACATAGCATGTCAGTTTTAGAATATACAAACACCCAGGTGATGTAACTAAAACCTACCATCTCGTATGACAGATTGCCGGAGGCTTTCTATTCAAAATCAGTTAAATACATCTTACAGGTTATATTGGCTCTGGTAAAAGCGAACTACACAGACAACACATAAAGGTCAGACCCGGTGTCCCTTTCTACTGCGTACAAGGGGATTCTTTGATTAGAGAGCAGGGACACTGTCCCATATGATTGCAGCTTAGTAAAGCATTAGGGCTATATTGGACTCTTCCACGTCCAAAATTCGGAGGCAATCAGTGTCACAGCATAAAGTGTGATGGTACCTCCTATTGAGGGCCATGCATTTCAATGTTAGCCACACGTTAACAAGCCTTGGCAATCAGCGACGAGGAGTTTGCCGTATCAAGGCCGTGATAACGGATCTATCGGATACGCCGCCTGTGCGAGCACAGAATGAACAAATAAAACAGAAATAGCAGGTGAGCAAAGAGAAAATATATAGAGTAAAAAAGAAACAACCAGCAGGCACGTCAAAGTTTCATCGAACTTTGTCTAATGTGTCAATCAAGAAAATCAGTGAACAAAATCAATCAATAAATAGACACACAGACGACAAGGACTGTGATGCTTCTATACATAAATACATATCTATATAAACATCCTATACAGAGGTCTTTGCCATAGTCATATTCCATTTGGATAAGCAGAGTGGGGGTGTCTTTCGTGCCTTATTCGGTGCAACCGAGTGAATGAGGGCCAAAGGGTTTAAACAAAGCATTTCAAACCTCCTACAAGTCACAAGCAGAGTTTCGGACGGTTAAATTAGTCTGATGTTGCTCTCTAGGACTCGTTTGAGGCTGGAGATTCTGTACAGTTCACGTTTTCACCTCTTCAGTGATTGCCTTCCTCTCCCTCCCTCCCTCTCTTTAGGAAATGGCAGCTAGAGATTGATTTTTATCCTGTGGGAGCGAGCTGTACCTGTGCCACAGAGTGTGCCATAGAGTGGTGGTTTCAGTGCCGTCTCCTGTAATATAGAGAGACAGACAGATATAGGGAGATTGTAGTTACAAAATCATCTGGCTTGCTAAGCTGCAGTATGTACTGTGTAAGATGATAATGAAGTCCTCGCTTTCTCTCTGGACATATACATTCACATGCATATATGAAGAGAGAGAAGAGAAAGCATTCTTCAAGGAACAGACTAAAGGAGTTATGTGCTATGCTATTTTGATCTTGTCTGGATTTACCTTGAAGAATGCTGGGTGTTATCAACGGGTAAAATTGACTAGTCAGTGCATGCAGGTAAACCAAATTGCTTTTTTGCTCCAAATGTGCTGTTACATCCACCACACTACAGCAACACTCATTCATTGATGACAACAGGAAGCCCATGTGACTAAAACATTTCTTTCCAACTATACAAGATAGTTGGATAGTGATTTGGTATAACACTTTTTTTGTATATATATTTTTTCTACTCAACCGATAGGGTTGTATTACCTCATTAATACTTCTCTGAGTCAACCTCTTAAATTCATCACTGAAATCTATATCTACAAGCAACAGTGGATGAATCTAATGAGCAAGTGCAAGAGAAAAAGTACCATTTCAAAGCTGAGTTACTTTTCAACAATGCCCAAAAATCGAAATAAAAGATAAGCAACTTAAGAGATATTTTTTCAAGCTGACCGCAGTGACATTCAAATGCAGCTCAACTGGTAGAACACAATGTCAAGCTCATTGTTCATTTCCTCAGGAAACGCATGCTGATAAAATGTACTGTATATAATGGATTTATTTGGAGTTATTTTGGGATGAAGAAAATCTACCTCACACTGCTGTTTCTACTGCAAAAAATGCAGCAACACATATATTAATTTCTATGTGAGCCCATTTAAATAAATGTATGACCACAACCGAGAAGAAATTTGTTCAAAAACACAGTAATGATGTGAAATTATGTTACAATTTAAAACAATCCTATTTTAATATATTTAAAATGTAATTTATTGCTGTGAATGGCAAAGGCATCATTGATGGATGTTTCGGTTATTGCATAAAAAATAATAATAACTATCATATGAATAAAGATATAATAATAGATAGATAATAGATAGATAGATAGATAGATAATAGATAGATAATAGATAGATAGATAGATAGATAGCATAGATGATAGCTAGATAGATAGATAGCTAGCTAGCTAGCTAGCTAGCTAGCTAGCTAGTTAGTTATTGTTAGTTAGTGTTAGTTAGTTAGTTGAGTTAGTTAGTTAGTTAGTTAGTTAGTTAGTTCAGTTAGTTAGTTCAGTTAGTTAGTTAGTTAGTTAGTTAGTTAGTATTTTTTATGCAACAACCGAAACATCCATTAAGCCTCAGGGCAATACTGTTAATGGCAAACTTGTTTTTAACTTCCGATTCTCTATGGCAGAAACAAATTGATTAAAAAAAGTTTTGCATGTACAACATTGCTAAAGTCCAAGATGCACAAGAATTATAGATGGGGAATTGCTGGTTGCATACAGGCAAAGTAGGAAGCCAACTAGGGCAGCAGCCCAATCAGGCTGGCAAGGAAGAAAGAGTTTTATTTTTAAATTTAAATAATTTATTTATTTTTGGGACTTTCACTTATAATTATTTGACTTAAATTCGAAAAATTATTACCCCATTAGTTCTAAATGTAAATATACTTTCTATCATTCTACCTAGTAGTGCCACTCCTGCCCCGCACTGCCTTTTATTATTCTTTTACATTTAATAATGAAAAAAATATAATCAGAAAACATGCTTGTATTTGCTTTAATGGTAGTGCAATTATATCAATAAACAAAATCTCCAGTCTTTCACATAAGCTCAAAGATCATTTGTTTAATTGTGAGTGTGAACTGTGGGAGGCCCTTTTTTTGAAAAAGAGCGGCAGTTGAGCGGCAGTGGCAGTTGCGCTATTAATCACTTCATGAATTTCTAAAAATGTGTTTGTTAGAAATCTAGGCACATCTGCCCTATTGCTAGATGAGATTCAAAAATGAAGTAGAATTATTGAAAAGGGGGGTGAGTAAGAGCACAAACTGTGGACTCAAAGACATCCTCTTCTCATATTTTATGATGTTTTTGAAAAGCTGAACATACCATGAAGCCTGATGCAAAGAAAATGTGTTTGACTGCGAGGCCCCATAAGCCTGTGAGGGTATGGTCATACCAATCCGAATGAAGGCGGGTTTGCAAGTAACATGAGGTTAGAATGGTGAAGCTACTGACCTCAAATACACCCCATCTTTGAATATAGAGGCCTTATACCGTTTGGATTTGACTATCATTCTTGCATATTCATGGCCTTGCAGGGATCAGTCAAGTACGGTGGAATTTACTTGATCTGCCACAACTAAAGTGTGTATTCAGACAGAAGCCCCACCACCACCGGAGGGACTGACCTCTAAAATCACTGTCTGAGAACAAGGAGTGCAAAAGATAAAAGAAAGGCAGAGATGAGTGAAAGGGCGGGAAAGAGGTTTGTGGTGCTGAGCAGAATGCAGAGTGGACCTCTGATGGTATTATGGGCCATATGGCCCATAACTATGTTGTATTTTGACAAGCTTTTCTTTGATGCTGACATCATTCCCAGCCTCCTAAGCATCCCATTGACCTTCATCAACGAGTGTTTCCTGGGAGAAATGCATCCTTTAATGGTCGCTACAAATGTTCTTGCTCCTATTCATCAGTGGCACATTCAGACATGATGTTTCTCAGACATCGAGATGGGGCCACTAAAGTTAAGTAATGCTGACATTTGTGTTACTGCTTTATAGCTAACAGGAGACACCACAGCTAATGCAGCAAATATGGGGCCAACGGGAATGGGACATGATCTAATTTTTCAAGATATTTCAATATCTGGTGTCAGTCTGTCAGTAATGTCTCTCAACTGCTTTCCAAGTGTTGTTTACAGTGACTAAGAAATAAGATTTGCCAAAAGTGGAATGCTTAGATACTACACAAAGAGCACTTTACTTCAGAATTGAAGATGATTCAGGATAGTATAACCTTTTTTTTGTTTGTTTTTTTTAATGGGCCATTTCAATAGTCAAAGCATACAGGTTTTGAACTGCTCAAAAAAAGGGTCAGTATCTGTTCAGAAAGGGAAGATTTTTAAGAATGCAATCTTTTACTACAGTATATCCCAGTCAATAAAATAATAAGAATAATTGAAAACATAAAATCTCTCTCTACATCTACATATATATATTCATTTACTTTAGTAACTATAGTATTGACAGTACATGGCACTATCTGATTCGAATTTTTTCACAAACATTTCAAGCAGAATCTGATGCAAGGTTTCAAAACCTTCAACAAATATTTCTGCATATTTCAAAACCTACAGAAGCGGGAGGACAACTTTGGCAGGGCAAATTACAAACCTAACCTGAATTATGTGTCATTCCATAATCTCACTATGTAAGCAGGCTTATAATGCACCATGGCAGAGCGTTGCTTTTAACTGCATTTTAAAATAAAGGCCTCATGGTGAAAATGGAACATCAGCTATGTGTGGGTGTCACCTTAAATTACCATGCGCACAATGTGTCTGAGTGGATATACTGTAATTTGTAAGAAATATGCAGAGGGGATTTTCTTCAATATAGGGACAAGAGCTCACCGTGGATGACATGATATTACATAAAACAATAAATTAAAAAAACAAGATTGTCTGTGATTGGAATACTAGTGCTAAAAAAAAGAAACTAGAAAGCTAGTTACTGTTCATGTCAATAGTGTCTTATCTAGTGTCCTATCACTATTTACATGCTCAGTCTTGTTTGAATCTGGGCCTCTGGAGTAGTGCCAACTTACTTTCCTGACCGCAGTCCTGTGCTTTCTAACCTACTCAAGAAAATGACTATGCGGCAGACTCAATGCCTGGTCATTAAAAACATGCAGTTGATAGGTAAAATGGATGGTGTTTCAAGCTATTAGTGAATATGCTTCTATTTAAGTCTCAGCGGTCCCACAGCTCTGTCTTCACCTTGATCTCTCTGACCTACAATCGCACAGCTCAGTCTTCCACTCTGCGGAAAGACCAGTTGCCACAGCAAAGCCACCTCTCTCTCCACCCCAATTTACATTTATGTCCCTCACCTGCTTTTATTTATTAGCTATTTTGCATTTGGCACATCTCCTCTGGAACCGTAGACTAGAATACTGGTATTCAAATGAACCTTCATCTCATTAATGCTAGCAATTTCCCTCAGAGACAACTTATAATGTTTCCTTTGGACTGAGTTTGGAATTCTATTTAAAAATAATCATCCTTTCCCTACTATGTTACAAGTTTTAGCTCTAATGAGTTCTATCAAGCATTTCTGTGGGAAACAATTGTTTCAGCAGTGTGCATCTGTTCAGTTGCGCCTGTGAAACACAACCCTATCTTGTTTGGTTTTCTGTCAAGCATGCTTGGTTTTGGCATGTCAATCAAGAACAAACATAGCTGCAATCTCAAGATAGCACTCTTGTTTTTCGTAGATACAGAAAGTTGTTTTGCTAATAATTACTCTTTAGAATTAAATGTCTAATTTTGAAAAGAAAAGAAAAATATCACATAATCAAAGCTATCCAACGTCTTGCTATCTGTGAAGGTCTTGTGGCATTTTTCCTGCAGTATTCTTCAGCAAAGAAGTGAAATGGCATTTTTGTTAATACGAAGACACAACCATAAAACCAACAACCTCCCAATTTTGAGTTTCAGATTTTCAATTGCGTATTGTATCCTTACATGCATGCATCATTGAGCCCTTGTAGAAGCTCAGAACATGTGGCTGCCACCCTCCATTTCACATGTTTGAAGAAAGGAAGTTATGAATTACCTGTCTGGTGTGGATTTGTCCAGGTGCCTTGAAGCTCCCTTGACAGCTGCACTCTGAAACGCTGTAGGGATCGGAGCTGCTGGAGGAACATTTGGATAGTGAGTCACAGCCCACGACGAATGTGTTGTCCAGTGGGAGTTCCTGGATGACATGATGCTTCTTGGGAGCCACAGGGGTCTCTGGTTTGATCTGGAATGTAGGCTGAGGGGAAGCGGATTTGTAGTGCTTGGCTAAGTCAGGACTGTCAGGTTTGAAGGTAGTCGGTGTGGTAGCCCAGTTGTACTTTCCCATTGTCTGCTCCTCAAGTTCAACAGGAAGGTCTAAGGTGCCATTGATGTGCTCATGGGTAGGGTCATCGGACTTGGATTCCTCGATGGTTACGAAATTCAACAGCAAACTTTTTGGAGACCTCTTCTTCTTCTTTTTTTTCTTTTTAATCTGCCGACCCTCCTGGTTTGGTGATACCCACTCACCACTCTGCTTGCTCTTCTGGACAACTTTATGTCTCGGTGTCTGTCGACAGCGTACCAAAGCAGTCACAAAGATCACCAAGATAACAGTCATAGTCCCTGCAATTATGGCAATAACGACAATCACATAGCCATTGGTCTGGGGTGTCACATCGTTGTCCCCAATGTTCCGCTCCAAGGGAGTCTCCAAACTCTTACGTAGTTGCTCCTGGATGAACGTGGCATTAGAGACAGTGTCATTCACAAACAAATGAACAAGGGCAATTGCATGTAAGGACTCAGGCTGTCCCAAATCCTTAACCTTTACCACTAGCCTATGGAGACCTTGGTCTGTCGCTATAATCTTCTCCTGCAGAGTAATGTTGCCCGTCGTTTTATCAATGGCAAACAATCCTCTCGGTGACCCTCCAATAATACTATACTGCAGCTCTGCGTTCATACCTGTGTCATTGTCAATGGCAAACACTCTTGTCACCACAGATCCAGGGCTGGTGTTTGAAGGTACTAGATCATAGGAGTAGTTTGAGGAGGGGATGACAAACACTGGTCGATTGTCATTCACATCAACAACGTTTATGGTGACCTTGGCATATGAGGTGGTTTGCATTTGACCTGCGTCCACAGCCTTGACAACAAATGTGTAGGAACTTTGTTGCTCCCTGTCAAAGGTAATGTTTGGTTTAATCACCCCGGTTTTTGGGTCGATGATGAAATTGTCCTTTCCATTTATGATCGAGAGGGTGACGACTGCATTGTCGCCAGCATCTGCATCCGTGACAGTGATCAAACCAACTGTTCCATACAAAGGCAGGTTCTCAGGCACATAGAAGTTGTACTCGGGATGGGTAAAGGATGGACTGTTATCATTTTGGTCTTGGACTATTAGCTTTACGGTGACATTGCTTTGAAGAGCGGTAGAACCATTATCCCTGGCAATGACTGTGAATGAATACTTCTCCTGCTTTTCTCTATCCAGCCTTTTGACAACAGAAAGGATACCAGACCGGGGATCTATGTTAAACCCATCAGGAGCATCTGGCCCAAGACTGTAAATAATAAGGGCATTAGAACCACTATCTGCATCTGTTGCACTGATTTTTATCAACTGTGTGCCAGGGTCATTGTTTTCTGGAATGGACAGCTGGATTTCAGGTTGAGGGAAAACTGGGACATTGTCATTCTCATCCTTGATTTTAATCAGAACCATTGCCGAAGTGTTCAAAGGAGGTTTCCCAGAGTCAGATGCGACTATCCTAATCGCATACTCACGAGTGGTCTCAAAATCTAAAGGTGCGGCAGTTTCAAGCAAAAACTGGTCGTTGAAGACCGGCTTCAGTCTGAAAGGTACATCATGATCAGTGTAACAAGTTACTTTACCGTTCAGATCTGCATCTCTGTCTGTCACAGTAATTAGAGCTATTTTTGTGTTGAGGGGGGCATTTTCAGACAACAGCACAGTGCCATTAACTAAATTAATTATATAACGGGTGTCTATAGAGGGGACATTGTCATTAATGTCTGTTACATTGACTATCACTGTAGCCCTTGAAGGGGTAGAGCTTCCGTCACTGGCCAGCACTATAAGCTTGTGCACTGGGTTGACTTCCCTGTCCAATGGCTGCTTGACGGTAATCAGTCCAGTTGTGCTGTCAATAGCAAAATGTCGTTTGGTGGCAGGGGAGATTTGGTTGCTGAAGGAGAAGTGAATCTGAGCATTGGACCCCAGATCAGCATCTGTGGCATGAAGGTGAGTGACAGATGTTCCCATTGGGGCATTCTCAGGAACGTTTACCTCCACCTCACTGTCCTTGAACACCGGCCGATTGTCATTCACATCTGAGACAGTCACCTGCAGAATGGCTGTGCTGGACTTTGGAGGTGTGCCACCATCCTCAACTTTAATTTTCATCACAAAGGTGTCTTTCGTCTCCGGTCGAGACTCTGCTGGACTATGAGTTGAGGCCATTTGTCTCCTTCAGGCGTCTCAATGATGTCCAGGCCAAATTCGCTCACACTCTGGAAAATACAACCAAAAACAGTACATTTTTAAATTGTTTAGTTAAGCATCAGTTAGAGGACATCTCCACTTGATGTTTATGTTTGAACTAAACATTTAGCATTTTTCCTGTCTGTTGCATGTTATTGTTGTTGTTGTTGTTGTTGTTGTTGTTAGTGTGCATATTACTACCCTTTACTATTCTTGCTATTATTGTAAACAGAACACGTAAGAAACATACACATACTAATGTGTTTGAGCCCGTCATTTACTCTGGCTTTTAACAGATGTTGGCTTTAGCTTCAGAATTAAACCTTGGGGTTAAAGTTATTTAATCCTTATGAGAAACTGCACATGGTCTTCAAAATATTTACTTGAAAAGCCCATCCGGGGGATATTATTCTATAAAGCAAACACTGGATCCCCACACAGTAAACAGTTCCATCAAGCACCTGAAAACTAAAATATGTGACATAAACGATGCACTGAACACTGCTTCTCCCATTAAAGTAAATAGGTCTAACATGTGGTAAATAATAATAATAATAATAATAATAATAATAATAAAGGCTGGACAGAAAATTACCTTATGTCATTCCATATTTAGTTGGGTGAGCATGAATTGATGCACATATTCCTCTATAAAATAGTACAACTATTACAGCAAGCCTTTTATTGACCCTATATATATTTTTTATATAAAAGGCTTTGCTCTCTGACCTTTTACTGATTCCTTAATTAGCACACTTATTGTACTTTTGTGTATTTTAAATCCATAAAAGTCTGACATGAAATTGCAGATTTAACAAAAACAAACATTTTCTACGAACCAATACAAGTCACAAAGCCAAAGTGCATCTCATTACAGTATAATAAAAGTGAGTTCTAGTCCAATCCTCTATAGTATTCTGTTTTGCTGCACACTACTTTTTGTTTTACCCAACTAGCAAGACTCTGATTTAGTGTATGGAAGACAACTTGTGCAGTTTCAAGTTCACATGTGATCAAGGCAAAGGAGTAAAATAGATAAGCTTCCATTTAAACATACTGCAAGACCACCGCAGAATAAAGAAAAAAAAACCCTCTTCCGGCAAGGAGCTAAATCTAGGCAACACCAAAGCCCGAGGAAAATGAAAACAAATGCATATGTAATCCCCGTGAGAGACCAGCTTCGACTGTTTAATATAATTGCCTTCCTACCAAAACTAGCCCTAATATGTGTGATTACAAATCAGGCTACATGGTACGGCAAAACATCACATATATTCTATATTTCAGACAGGGGAACTGTGCCTGAATGAGAGTCAAGCACATTTGTGAGACAAAGAGGCTCTTTGAAGCTCTTTCAGTCAAAAAAATTTTCATGCTAGAACAAGAAGCAGCAACTTTCTTAAGAGATAAGCTTCCTGCCACACATAAAGCTAGGAAAGATTACTCTGTCTAGGCACATATTTCAAATGTGATTACGATATTTGTATGCATTTATCATGCCATGAGTAATCTTGAGTCATTTAGACCAGTACTAAGAAACCACTTTTTATTGGCACAATGCATGCAGCTATAGTACAAGTTAACTACAATATCAAACTACAATGTAATTATTTGGTTGACAAAGAAAGCTTTGTACATGCTAAAATCATGTAACATCCCCCTTTGGTGGTTCTTGGCACACTTTTGTGACCATCTGTGGTCTGCTATCAATACTACCAACACATGCGGAAACACATATCAAGACTCATCCAAGACACAATTTGAATTAAAACAGAAAGGTTATAAAAGGAACAATTTGCAGAACTTCCATAAACAGTCAACACAAATCAACAGAGCTGACTACCGTGCAGATGTTTTTTATGAAAATTAACACAATGATCTGTGAGAAGAGAATCTGTTTGGTGTGCTTTTGGTTACAATAAATTGGGTTAAATTTTGTCATGACAAATACATGAATGGTGTCAATTTTTTTTTTTTTACAAATTATTTATAACTCTTTCAGATTTATTCAGGGAGATAAAACACAGATTAGCTAATGAGTCTGGTTTTAAAATGTCAAACAATGAGAGGATCAATCATTACTTTTCAACCCAGGCCCAAAATTCTGATTATGAACTCAAAAGTCAAAAGACCATGAAACACAGGCCCATGGGAAGTGACAAATATCTGAAATCAATACAGGTAGTGCATAATAATCTACATAGTCATACCAACTAAACTGTAGAGCATTATGATGGACACATGGATTGCCTCTCTTTCATTCATATAAAGGACTGACTAGAGATGCTACTGGGTGTTAGAAAATGACAACCAAAATGGCTTAAACTGAACCCAATTGTCTAGTGCAATCAGTAAATACATGCAAAAGCAAATGTCAGTCATAAATAACAGAAAAAGAGCGATATCCTAACAGTAGAACATTAAACATTAGTGGGCTTCATTTTGCATAGTTCAACCCCATCGTTTCTCTCAGCGTTGCAGACTGGCTGAATAATCTGTTGTATGAATCAATGAGATGACCTTCTACAGCAACAACTCAGAATGATCTCAGCACCAACAACTGAGAAACTGAATATTTTAGACCCTTGAACCATTGCATTGTGTTATAACACAGAATAAAGTAAAACATGTGAATATCACACAACATATAAAGCTCTAAATAATTATGCACATACTTACAAGTACCAATTATAATCAAATTTAATCAGATTTGAGACTAAAGACTAAAACATGCATGGTCTCCTAGCCAGGTCAAACTTTGGCTGAAGAATCAGCCAGAAATTAGGTACAAATGAAACCTGGAACCAACTGACAGCCAGTTATGTAATTGGAATCTGCTACACTTTCCCCAGAGTCCACTATTGTCCAGAACACTCCCAGAAATCAGTTTACCTTATCCACTCACCCTTAAAGTTGATTCACTTTTACTCAGACTGATTCTCAAGGGAGCAATCACATTTGGTTTAATGAGCATATTCTCTCATAAGCTAATTGTGATAATTATTCTAATTTATTTTATATAGAAGATCGAAGGCACTGACCTAAGAACTGAGACATTTAAGTATCTTAGCTAAACGATTCCAGTTGATGGAAGTATGAACCACGGAAGCCACTGTGCGAGTCAACGCCGCCTGGCTGAAGTGGTGCACGACTGCCAGCTTCATGTGCGATAGGAAGATCTAACACAGTCTCATCCCAATTCGTCATATAACTGACGTTTTGGGACGTCTTTTGACCATTCGTCAATATACGACTTTTTAGGGCCCCCTTAAATGTCGGTAGATGACGGTACGATGACACCTAATCGGTCAGATTAGGTGATGAGTTGGGTTTAGGGTTAGGTTTAGGTCTGGGGTAGAGTTAGGATCCCATAACATCATCTACCGACGTTTAAGGGGGCCCTAAAAGTCGTATATTGACGAATGGTCAAAAGACGTCCCAAAACGTCAGTTATATGACGAATTGGGATGAGCAACACATTCTCACCCCAACTCGTCACCTTTGACCAAGCTTCAATATCTGACGCTTTGGGGCGCCCTTTCCGGCGTCAGTTCATGACGCGATCCTACAGCGTCATCTAACTGACGCTTTCCTTTAGCGTCAGTTGGATGACGTGGTTAGGTTTAGGTCTGTGGTGGAGTAGGGTTACACGCGATCCTCAGGCGTCATGGACTGACGCTGAGAGGGCGCCCCAAAGCGTCAGATATTGAAGCTTGGTCAAATGCTTCCCAAGGCGTCAGTTAGGTGACGCCTTGGGGGTGAGAATGCCTTGGGATGAGACTGCGCTGGAAGATCAGTGACTGTCTCAAGTCGGAAGATCTACCATACTGTCATTGCTCCTATGGATCTTTCTGGCGCAGAGTGTTGGCCCATGACGAAAGAGTTAGAACACTGCTTCTTTGTCATGAAAACAAAAATGCTACAATGGATCTCCGACATCACGTGCTTCGACCAAGCCTGTAACGATGACATTCGGCAATGGTGTGATGTTACCTTAATATTTGACAAGCTACATGAAGCCTGGCTTCGGTGGTAAGGCCGTGTCCTGCGCGTTGACCATACAACGCTTGCCAAAATGGGCTTCCAGCTGAAAGTCAGCGGAAAGCGACCAAAGGGAGGACAGAAGCAGCGGTGGCTCGACACACTGCACAACTATCACATGCATACCGGTTTGCACCCCGATCAAGCCTTAGATCGCATCAAAGGAAAGCAGACCCTGCTACTATGCGGGATAAATGCTGAAGAAAAGGATAAGAAGATGATTCTTATTCTGAAGTGCAAGCGATTCCTGGGGAACTAAACTTTTGTGGAAAGAGTCCAGAACCCTTCAGCTCAACTTCAGGCAGAACAATTACTGTGTTCAAAGAGGATGATATATTTCTCAAGAATCAATATGAAGCCTTTGTGGTGCAACGTTCATAGAAACTCTTTATGGCATGTTACTTGTCAGCCCTTGATCATTAATGCATCATTCAACTGGCTCTACTCATTGTCTTCAGCTGAAATAACTGGAGAAGTGAGAACTTAAAAAATAAATAAAATCACAATTTCAATAAATTATTTAAGCTGAACTAGTTTCTCTTCCATTTCAAATCAGAATCAGGCACAGATGAAAACCCAATGATAACGTTAACGCTGACCTTGACTCCCCAAATAAGCAATCCAATGGATACTTTCTTTTCTTAAGTTTCGAGTGTGCCGCAGATCTAAAATGACAATGCGAACGGTCCCAGGTGATTAAAAACACACAAATGGCTTCAAAAGAGAGAAACTGCTTTCTTAATGTGAGGTTAGAGTGCTTAAATGGCAGGGTAAAAATAACAATGAGTTGGGTGGAACCCACAACAGAAAAGTCAATATCCTCATCCCATGAGCCTGATCTGATCCACATGGCTCCAGATAGGACTTGTAAAGAGGTTCTCTTTAAGTGATAAAAATCTCTTCTAATGGAAAGCACTCCTCCAGCCATGCATGGTATTACTTTCTGTAGGCTGACCTTGATAGTGTCCAGAGGTGCTTCTGTGCATCGTTCCAGGTGACATGGCAACACTAATGCTGATGGAACAATTAATATGGCACGGCAATTAAAACCAGGGTAGGCAATAACGGCCCTCTGTGTCATAAGCGAGGGCTTCCTCCTTAGGGGACATGACTGGAATGAGTAAAGAGCAGAAGAGGGATTGCTATCAGAGCTCTTTCAAAGCTATGTGTGCAGCAGCTGTGGCCCACAATGCTAATCGTGCAGCTCCATGCTGATGCTGAGCCGGTCTAAACCATTACTGTGTGGGAGCTTCAGAGATTCGTACTCTCATAGGACCATGCAAACGCAGTCCAAGAGGTGGATTCACGGCCAGATGCTGCTCGTGGGATGCTTTCAACAACCTCAGAGGATGAAACATATCCTCCCTTTCCATTTCTGTTTGCTTAGATCTACCCTCACCAAACTCGCATGCATGATTCATAAAAAAGAAACACTACACTTGCAGACAAAGAACAAATGAAATCATCTAAAAGGGAACAGCGACTTTACATATTTATTGTTATTTTTTGAGGCAACGGACTGGTCATTTTCCAAGCACAGGCAATTGAAACAGCCGCAGCAGGATTGGCAGAGAGAGTGTGTGTGTGAGAGAGAGAGAGAGAAAGGGAGAGACTCTTTAAAAATGCAAATTGGTAACTTAATCAGACATGAAAAGCAAGGATTCGGCTAATTCTCAAAAGAAAAGGTACAAATTACTCTTTCACACTTTAATGACAGTCTTGGGCTCTTTGTTTCACACTGTATTTGAATTTCACACAGTATTTGAATTTTAATTAAAATACAGGGCCATCTTTCTAGGGAATACCCGTTCATTCACTGAACTATGTTGTGTCACAGTCTTCTGCTTTTTGACCGACATCCCAGACGATTGTGCTAAATGACTTTTTACCACTTCTTAGCTGATTGGCCCCTCTGACACTGTACAAAAGGCTAAGTTAAATATACATGCATCATATCTGCTATGTATATCATTTAATAGCATGCATATCATTATCCTACTTTCCAGAATGAGCAGACTATATTAAGCCTCTGAGAATATTACGCTAGTTTCTCAGAAGACATCAATTAGAAGTACTAGTACTGTTCACCTCATTGTTCATATCTATCTCTGATGCAATTACCAACTTACCTTAAACAAAACAGAGGAAAATTTCTTCTAAAACCTTGAGCCAAAAAACACGTCTTTTTATTGTTTACTATGCTATTTTTATTCTGAACATTAAGGGCCCATGAAATGGCAGCGTCACATAATAAATCACAGCTGAACGTTGGACTCACCTTGACAAGCTCGTAGTGTTGAATCCCATTGATTCCTATATCAGGGTCAAATGCAGAAGGGACAGGGTAGCGGCTGTTGATGGCTGTGTTTTCTGGAATGGAGATGTTGATAACCGTCGATTGGAAGAGTGGGGCGTTGTCGTTGATGTCTTCGATAAGGAAGCGTATCTTGACCAGTCGGAAAATCTCGTCTGGTAGCACGGCAACCTCGATCTCGTAAAAGCAGCGTTTCTCGTTGAAGACTCCGGAGCAGAGTTTCTCACGGTCGATGCGGTTGGCTGTGGTGAAAATCTCTCCTGTGCTGGCTTCTACCTTGACCAAAGGCACATCACCTGTCTTGTAGACAGGTTTAAACTGCAGCGCTGAAGACAGTTTAATGTCTGGATCTAGGTTCAAGTTTAGGTCTTTGCGCAGGTTTCCGATGCGCACATTCTCCGGCTGCTCCTCTTTTACTGTGTAGTCCTTCTCTTGAGCCCGGCACATCAAGAATAGGCAGGTGAGTAAAACCACCAGAACATGGGTCTCACTTGCCAAGTCCATACTCAGAGTAGGTGCTGCACTCTCTTCAAAGATCTGCAAGGTCTGCTGGAGGAAGGAAGTTGGGAAAAGAGAAAGATGGTCATATTCACAACTGAAACAGTTTTGCTACAAATAGCTTTTTGATCCTTTGCCTCTTTTGAAAGATTGAAGAGAGAGTTCAGCCACATGTACAGTATAAAAATCATGTTCATTGTCTCACTCTCATGTCCTTCCAAACTTGTATGACACAGAAGTGAAACACAAAAAGGGAATGTTTGAAAAATGTGCTGGTTGCTCTTTTCCATCCATTTACAAAAAAATGGGGGAGGTTTTAAACCTTTAGTCAAGTTTATGAGAGTAGCAATGTGAACAAGTTTCTCTTGAGTTTGAACATTTTTTAAACAAATCAGCTGATAGTTTACAAAACTTGTCTGAATAACTGATACAGTTTTCAAGTTCTCACTATAAGTCATCTCTCTGATTTAAGGATTCAAACAGTGCAGTGAGCAGGTCACTTTATTTTAATTTTCCTTTTGTAAAGCTTGAAAGCAAGACAAAATATTTGCAGTGAAGTTTTTAAGCAAAAATATAAAAGATCATTGTTTATAGACCACACAAACTAGTTTTTTATCTGTAAAATTAGAAAATGAGAGGGAAAAAAGATAAATAAACATAACTACACAGAAAAGAAACATTTTCTCTAAAGTATAAAGAAAAGAGAGAAAGTAAGTTTGGAATGACATAAGGGTGAGTAAATGACACCGTTTACATTGCTGGGTGAAGTATTCCTTTAACATTTTATTTTTCATTTGTTGTTTAGGCAAACTAAAAAATATGTTTTAACAATATGAATCATTGTTTAAAATGGTCACATGCTACCAAATACAGCATACAATTGTATTAGAGAGGCTCTCAAGATTTCAGACTGCAGATAATGGACCTTTGTATGCCATTGGCAACACTCAACATAACTAAAATGCATGCTATCAGATTACAGTTTGTTGATATTTTGAGTAGTCAATATGCAACTGTAGGGTAAGAAAGAATTGTATTATTTAAAGTTTAAGAATCGAAAGACATAGACCCAAAATAACTATCAGAAGAATAACACAAAGCCATAATTCAAAAGCACCAAGACATGATTTATAAATCATAAATCTCAAATGGCCACACAAATCCTGTCAGGGCATTATATAAATAAAAGTAGCCAGAGGGCTGAAGCTTTCACAATGTGCCAACAACTCAACTAGGTCACAGAGAACTGGTGGTGGAGATGCCTAACACTTCCAGATTTTGGGTTCTGTTGTCCATGCAGTGCTAGTTCTGTTTGAATATAGTTCCCTTAACCGTAACAACATCGGAAACTTCACACTGAGTTTGACTTTCTTTTAAATTAAAGTGATCATAAAAATTAACATAATGAATATAGATAATTAAATATGTTACACTTTTTTCAAAGCAGGAATATCCAATGTATAATTAGTAAATTAATTAATTAATATTCAGATATATGTTCAGACATAACATGTTACTTACTATAGCCACTGTTTTTGAAAATGGAATATGGAATACTCTTAAAGCTACACTGTGTAACTCTTTTAGTTTACTCATTTAAAATATATGTGCTCATTAATGTATATTTACTTTGTTCAAGTAATGAGTGTATAATATGCCATTGAAAATACATATGGGTAAGGGGGTTCTAATGTCGGTCGCCATGTTGCCCCTCCATCTTGAAAGTACATTAGCCAAAGAGGGACATACCCGTTAATTCAAGCTTCGCCTTTCGCGTTTATGTTTGAGTTAACAATCATGGATGAGGTCGAACTGGAAGCCATGCTAATCTTGGACTACATTGGCCACCGTAGGAGTTAAAACGAAATTGAAATTGAGAGGAACAGAAACTAATATCACTGGATGGTCATATACCTTTTTCACTGCTAGATGGGGGTAAAAATCACACAGTGTAGCTTTAACAGCTGCATTTACATGGACTCTTATAATCGGATTGACGGCTCAATGGGACGAAAAAACCTTCATGTAAACACCGTAATCTATCCAACTGAGCTCGATCCGACAAGAATTTCGAATCGAATTGAAAGGGATGGTTTACTCCTTCAAAAATCCGATCGAGAGAACATGTAAACACTTGATCGGATTGAAAACCGAAATTAAAAGGACTCCGCATGCTCAATGACGTTGAAATAGCGTAATGACGTATGACGCATGGAACGAGCTGTTCTTTCTGTTGAATAAAGTGTCATATAAATGAGTGTTTCCGTTATTAAAAAAAAAAAAATCTCATTTCGCTCAGTGTCTGTGAAGTGGAGCAGGACAACATCCCACCAGTGCTTGTTTTAGATTCTCATCCACACACAACTTTTGGGCGTGGGGTTTTACTGCATGATAAATAACGTTACAATCAGCACGGCAAAACGGTTCGTGCTCATTCGTCTCCAAATCATGACCAGAGACGGATAAATATTAAATCTGTTGTTTAAAACAAATACCGAACCAATAGGGGAGAATAGTTATGCGCAAACAGTGGCATATTCGTGCAGTGTGCGCATGTCAAAGAACTAATTTCCGATTTGAATCTTGTGATAAACGCGCACATCAACCTTATCACTTTATTTATCATTCATGTAAACACCTTGATCGAATGTATTGATTTCATTCCGTATGTATCCATGTAAACGTAGCAAGTTGACTCCCCATTTGTCAAGTCATTAATGTGTAATTTGTATGTGCCAAAAGGCTGTTTGTATAAAAACAAAGTTGAATGCAGCAGAAAAAAAAACCACATGATCGTTTGCCTTGAAGATGTGCTTTACACATCAAAAATTCATCACAGAGGCTGATTTTTTTAAACACACAGAGAGTTGAAGGCCCCATTTTTTTTAGTCGCTAAGTCTCGCCTGTCAGCGAGATGTTCTGTTTTTCACAGTGAACACTCCAGCTGGACTGTTGGGACTCATTAAAGGTTTGTTGGGCAGGCGTGCACCACTCACAGTATTTACATGACAGTGATCAATTGCCAGCTTACTATCTGCACATATTATCAGACTGCTATGTTGTTCTTTGAAGAAGAAAAATTATTTGATTTGCTTTTGAAGACGGCACCATTTCTGAGTCGGCGAGAGCAAAGCAATTACTATTCACCTACTGTACTCTGATAAGCCAGACAGAGTCCAAGGCAGTATCCAACAATGCATAATGAGGAGGACTTACTGGCTAAGGAGTGCATTGCAGAGTAGTGCATAAAAGATGAAAAGACGATCTACATCTAAATAACCACAACTGACATTAAGTATAACGTGGACGGGCCTTTAAAACACCCAAAGGGCGATGGGTCTCTTGCACTGCGCATTCCATTGCATCTTTATGTAATGAGTTTACTGTCAACAATAGCGATTTGCACCGTCCCAGGGAGAGTGAACACTGATGAACCTGTATAACCCAAAATAGCACCAAATAGTGTAGGCAGTGTAAGCTCTAGCTCTCAGAAAGTGATGTCTGGCATTTTGTATGGAGCTCTGCTACCCTGGGACATGGTTCTGGGATTAGACAATTCCACACAGGAGCCCACATGTCACTCCTCCCCATATTTAGGACAGTTTATGTTGTTGTGAAAACTCGCGGAGCCATTTTCAGATTTACTCTGGGAATGATCCTTTCAAAACTATACTCTGGATGGATTTGCAAAGCTTCTAGTTTTCAACTTTCCCAATCTTTGGAAACTTCCAGCTTGAGAGTGAATAGAGAATTAGCTGGGAAAATTGCGCTCATGGGTATCGGTGAGACTATCTCCCTGCTTGCACAGGGTTCCAGTGATCTATTCTGAGCGGCGGACCATGCATTCCAGGGAGTTTGCAAAAGCCGCTCTTCCCTCCGGAGCCTGGAGTGAGCGGCACACACACTTTGGAGCGCTTTACGTGACAATGTGATGGACAGACCTGCCTCTATTTTGATTTTGAGCTGAGCTGTCAAGGAAGAAAATAATTTTCACGTGTCAACCACGAGTTCACGCTGAACCTCTGTCTATATGAATAAGCAGGAACCGAAATGCTGCAGAGGTGTACAGATCAATACAATTCACCTACCAAGCAGGCACCAGATTAAAACGATCAAATTTAATAAGAACGGTAATTAAAGCAAAATGACATTTCGAACAATGATTAAAGCCGCTTATGAAAGTTAAACTGGGACAACTGCCTGAAGCGTGTCACTTAACTTATTCTTATCGGAAGCATCACTCTCTATATTGGTTTAAAGAAACCCTGTGTAAGTGTGATTCTTTGGCATTTCGATATCGTTTGAGTTTGCCCTCTACCTTTTGCCATCAGCAGCTTGAGACCCATAACCCCCTGCCAGCTGTTCACCCGGCCTACCTGCTGTCTTTCTTGTGTAGTCAGGATGTCAGCCTTTTCATCAAAAGAAAACATGTTTTTAATTATTTATTTAGCCTTAATGTATCATGAAAACATCTTTTTATATCAAATAGGTGGTAATGAAAAGCATCTAGTATAATTATTAAATGTGTTTATTACTTTTATTAGTGTTGTGTTGTTGTTATGCAACATCATTATCGTATTTTTATATCTGTTAATTAGTCACTCATATGTACCTGAATAGGCTAGACGGATGTGTCATATAAAGTTAGGATCCTAGTGAGATACACAAACTGCCTTTGAGTAGCTTTGATGGCGACTACACTGATCCGAAGGACCAATGATCAATTGAATGATCAATAGGGAGGTATTAACATACCAAACAGGCTGCCAGTCGCAACGGATAAACAGATGTAGCCAACGCGATGGAGCTCGATTTATGTCCGTCAGCAAAGATTATGCATCCAAACAGTCATGTCTGCCATTCATCAATTTATCAAAGTTTCCGATGCGGTCAGATGACAAAATAACTTATGGCTAGCTTCAGCCGGGAGAGACCCGTGAGTGACTTTGTAGTGTCTACGTAAAATAGTGAACCATGATTCATCATGGAGATTTTGCTAATTTGAATCATAAATAATCTTAGTAAAACTTGATTTAATTCTTTAGACCAACATTAGGCAATTTATCGTGGGCACTTTCAGTGGAACAGCATGTCAGTTGTTGATATATCATTCTCCTAGATTGATTTTTTATGGACAAACATTGCAAAGTGTATAACATGCCAATGAAACTAAATCTTAAAAGGTGGTTTTTAGCCTATGAGGCACCATTTATCTTCACTCTTACCCTTTTTCTCTTTGAATAACAACAATTTTCTCTTTGAATAAATAAATGCATCAATTCTATAAGTTATACATGACAGCAGGGAATCACAATGGATTTTTTGCAAATGAAATGGACCTGAAGATGATGGAATCACTCTTGTTCTTTTTTCCACTACAACTTTTAGGGTTTGTCTTATGTTGAATTTTTAGAGAACTTTTATGCCCATTGAATTTTTTAAAACACACACCCATGCATTTTCACAAATTCTATCAGCTCACCTTTGTTATTAAAATGTAATAACTAAATCAACAAATACCAATATAAAATACACTACATTATTATCTTATATATTGAAGTGGGTAAAGCATTATTTGTTTATTATAACAATGCATGACTTGATAAATAAATAGATAAATAAAACTGCCAATAGAGGGTACTGGAGTGGACACGGTGTGGTCAAAATAAGACAACTAATATACTAATAACCATTCATATTAATGATTACATATAGTTGGGACGCAAACTCTTCTTCTAATGTTCAGATAATGCAAGACACTCTGTATAATATGTTAGAACATTGTATCAAGTGAAACCACATTGACCAGCACCGCAGTGCAGTTTCAGTATTCGGCATTGACAGGGATAATCGTTGTCGCATGCATCTTTTTTTCTGCCAATTTAGTATTTCTACTTTTTTTAAGTTTGCAGACAATAACCGTAAAATTGATATCATTTGCTGTTGATCATATGCTGTTACTATTAAAAATGATATTGGTAGCTTACAACGATACAGTAATGTTTATTAAAACATTTGACTTCACCATGCATGTGGCTGTAATCAGTTACTGAAGCCTTGACCATGTATGTTGCATTATTGGATTACTTGTTTTCAGACATGCATTGTATATTACTTTCATGTTGCATCATCAATCTTCATCATCATCATACTTTTAGTGCTCGATTAAGATTGAAAAAAAAATCTTTCATATACAAAAAAGAATCTTTTAGAACTTTGATCTATAAAGACAAATCTTTTATTTTGCATATAGTCCACTGTGACAACACAACATTCAATATATTTAGAACCACAAAGAAATGATACATTGAAAATATAGGCTAGGCGTACAGTAATGTATGAAAAAATGAATAAGCGTTACTTGTGGCAATAAATTATCCTGGTGCTATCTACTGGGATTTTTGTTTCTTGTATAATTTCACAACATTCTTTCAGCATCCACTCAAGGGGTTCAGTACTTTCCACACATCATGAGGGGTGTGTGAACAGATACGAATTACTACATACAATAAGTTTTAAAGAGAAAGGCCTGTTGAATTTCTCCATATTGCTCAACCACCAGAGATACACTTTAAAAAATAAAACCAGTTGCATCATTTTGCCTTAGAGCATGAAACAATGTTGAACTCTCATCCCTATAAATTAGAAATGAATCAGATTTGACTCATACGTGTCGTCAAAGGTCGACTCGTTTGATGCAAAACTTAGTGACAAAATGTGAGCAATGCAAGCAGAATGGACTACATCTACAGTACATCGCACCCCAGTGTACATTTGGACACTTCCCTTAATTATTACCATGGTAACTATTGCAATTTAGCAGCTAAATACCATAGTAACAAAAGTTATTATTAAGCCAAGACTAATAAATGAATATGGGATCACCTACAAACACTTAAAGAATCTTTGTAAGTTTAATTTCTGTTTTTTTATACATGAACATTAATTATCAAGTTAAAAACACTTTTAAAAAAGTAACATACAATCTACACTTTTAATATTAAAGGTTACATAAGTTAAATAGGATAAACATTTTAATACTTAAGGTTACATAAGTTAAATAGGATAAAATTTTATTATTATTATTGGGCTATTATTTTCTTGTTGTAGAGAAAACTATCTATATACTAGGTAATTTAAAGAACCACCACGTCATGATAAGAACTTTTTTAATCTAATGAGATATTCATTAACAAAAAAACGGTTGGCTAATAATAAAAGCAATTAAATAACCTTTATGTCCAGAGCGTATGGAATTATTGTGGGAACTATAGATGGTTACCATGGCATGTTTATTTTTTATTTTGTTTTATTTTTTTTAATTTTTTTTTTATTTTTTTATTTATTTATTAATTATTTTTTTAAGGGACAGGATCTGTATTTAACTCAAAGTATTTCTGTTCTGCCTCGTCCAGCATACCGCTTTAGAAAATGACGCATCCTGGATCAGCTTCCGACTTCATCTGCTGATGCTCTTCTGTCTCGCGAGCTGCATAGGCTACAGCCGTGCATTTTTGAGTAGCCTAACCTATGCGATGTGGCCATTTCCTTAATAGAAAGCTATGGAATAAGATATTATTATTTTGCTCATACCTTCTAAATAATCAAAACCAAAAATCATCCCAAAGCCAACGGTTACAGAGAATGCTTCAGAAGTTAGATGGTGTCTTGCAGTTGCTATGCTGTTATATTCACGTGTTGGCAGTAGACGTTCAGACTGAAAATGCTTTAACGCGACTTTACCTTGCGTTGAATCGGACACGGTTGCACGATACTTTTGTGTAACAAAGCCAAGTCATGATCCGAACTGACAAACTAGACTAGCGCATCTCCAAACGGAAAGTGAAGCGCTATAGGGAAATTCTGCAGTTCGTGTTATTGGCTACCTTATAAATATTATAACCTAATGATGTTATGTTCCTCAGGCAAACTTAAACGCATCCACTTTTTTGTGCGCAAATGCCCTTCGACTTTTTTCGCACAGTGCATGCAGCCTATAATGTATTTTAAATCAAATTCATGATATTTCAAAGACGTTAAAGTAGGCTAAGTACGACCGATCGTCTTAAATAAGTAGGTAGCGCGGTAAAATCCTACAAATTTCTCTTGACTCTTGGCATAAGATAAAGAAATAACCATTGAATGAGCATAAAGAAGACGTGTCTTACCTCGGATTTCTCAGTGAATAAGGAACTCTCAATTCCCGTCACGTAGCGGCATCACTACTGGAGGAGATGAAGTGCCGTGCAGACTGAAGAAAATCCCAGAATCAAACTGCTTCACGTAGTGACCAGTCGGTATCCAACTAGAAAAAACGATCCATGTCCATGAAAAAGTCCACGGTCCACGCACGAACAGCGAAAAACATCTGTGAATGACTTTTAGAAGAGACGATGTAATTCCTCAGATGTCTCGCGCCTGGCTACTGCTTGAATCCCACGCGCGCGGAGAGATAGTGGTGCTCCAAATGGGGTTGTCAATGTGCAGGACTTCTTATTTCAGTGCATTCATACAGTCATCACAAGAAAACCTGGGAATGCACCTCGCATGTACTTAAACTGTTTGGTGAAGTTGTTCTTTTCATTTTTGTGCGTTTAATGAACGACTAAAGAACTTGTAAATCATTTAAACCGTCCTCGGACGCGTAATTTAACGGCATCCCGTGGATTGGCAGGGTGATAGAGAGCTAATATCAATTTGGAGAAAAACTCATGGACTGTCAGTGCAACGGAGCAGGTGTGCCTATATGTGTAGCATCACTTCCACACACTGAGGCGTTTTGCCGTAGTTGTACGCAGAGCTCTAGCAATCTCTGTTGGATTGCATGAACTCAGTTCCTTAGAACTGCCCACCTCTCCACCTCCGATTGACATCATCGCGGGAGGAGGAGCCTGCGATAAATTTCACAGCCTTCATCATCTTAAAGCCGCACTGCTGCTGGAGTCAGAGCCCCGCTCGCTCGCACTCACCGCGGACTAATACCTCACACCAACGCCGCTACTCGCCTGAGAGGAAAAGGGGGCACTGTTCGCTTTCCTTATAAACACGGGTTTGTGTGTGAAGTCCAACGTTAAACTACCTCATTATACTTTACTAATGACAGACAGACAGACGATAGACAGACAGACAGACAGACAGACAGACAGACAGACAGACAGACAGACAGACAGACAGACAGACAGACAGACAGACAGACAGACAGACAGACAGACAGACAGACAGACAGACAGACAGACAGACAGACAGACAGACAGACAGACAGACAGAACAGACAGACAGACAGACAGACAGACAGACAGACAGACAGACAGACAGATAGATAGATAGATAGATAGATAGATAGATAGATAGATAGATAGATAGATAGATAGATAAGATAGATAGATAGATAGATAGATAGATATGATAGATAGATAGATAGATAGAGGTAGTTGATAGATGCAAAGTTAGGCTACTTATAGTTAGTAGAATGTCTAAAATGGACCGTCGAAATAATTATTTTTTATTTAAAAAAATTTTTTCAACATAATGTACTACGACATGCCCAGTCCGCACTAATGTATTCAAATCAGACATATATATATATAATTTAAAGAAAGAACACCCTTCAATTAACCTATCTGAAAAGTCGGTTATCAGCACAATCCAGCACTTTCTATTGCCATGGATGGCTGAAAATATTGCTCAGCCCCACATTCAATAAAGGTCACTCACACGACATGTACACATTGATCTTCCCATTAATTTTTACACTGTTGCAATGTAACAAATCACAGTGTTTGACTGGTCCCCTCAAGCTAGCTTTTCTTACCAAAAGCCATAACCTTTGTAACATCAATCATGTCCTGATGCTTTACCTCAGCAAGCTTTTAAATGGTCACACTTTCAATTGAGTGTGACCTGCCCTTAAGTTTGGAAAACTGGCATTTATTTAAAAAAAAATCATATTCAATTCTTGTGTACAATTACAGTTCTTGAACTCTTAAACAATTACAGTGTTTAACATCCCTTAACCAGGCATTATTTTAGGGCTACATTTACAATTGCTTCCTTCATAGCACCGCAGGGAAATATCTCCCCAGTTAGACAGAATGGTCATGCTAATTTACACATACTCCGGGAAACCTACATCTTGGGAGAAATTCAGAGTGTCCAGGAGCTTCTCTCCCTCATCAAGTAATGTAGCTTTCCGAGAGCTATACCTAAAAGGGTCTGATCCCTTCATATTTTTTAAGATTCTTACTACATGTCACTGAAGGACTTCTCCTAGGCATGTTAAAGAAATGCAAATCTGAAACCCTTAAAGCAAAATGAAAGGCACAAAATACCACATGAATTATTCAGATGGCTATTTTGCCACCCTCAAAATGAACTTTTAGAGAAACCATTTATGCATTTCTGATAGGGCTAGAGAATCCACCAAATGCACAGAGCAGTTTAAATGTCATGCTGCACATCTAATCTTGGACATTGTTTTATTTCCCGCTGTAATGGACGGTGAGTGTAACATTTTTGAGGAAGCATATGTGAATAAAATCTTAAATGCATTGGCGACATGTATAGAAAGCAACAACGATAATGATTTCATAGTGCATCCGAGTCACTGCTGTTGTCCTTGCTCTGTCTGCTAGATTGTCTTTCAATAGAACTGTATGCCAAGCATTTTCAGATAGCTCTTCTCCACCACCTCAACCATGATAATCTAATGACGTGTGACACTGGATACCTGTGTCTGAATTTTTAGGGGCACATAAAGGACAGAGTGACAATATTTAACGGTGTGAAGTGTTCCCTTTGTGCTCAGTAATTAAAACACTCACTGGTTAATTCATGCCTGTTTCAGAATGCAACATCATATTCATTTCTAATGTACGAAAGCCTGCAGTTACATTTTTCTCGCTGCTTAGGTTTTCCCATTTTTTTGGCACAGCATCATTACACTGTATTTTTTTCTTAATGGTAAAAAATATCTTCTAATTTACAGGAAAAACTGGAAGGATGCTGACATGTGTTATAGGCATAATGAGAAGCATTTCGGTGACTAACTATCCCTAACTTATAGAGTTCATAACTGTGCCATTAAAAGTTTAAATGTTAATATACCAACTCATTTCTATCTACTAAATATGTTAATAATGATAATGGTGCCTAAAGAAATGTTGCCAATAATAACAGATGAAACAAAAAACACACAATGCACAGAAGAAAAAAAAAACTTTTACAATATTTCTATACTTTTAATATGAAAACAGGTCTGCAGTCAGAATACAACACATGAATATACGAGACAACAACTGTATCATATATTTTCTCACAATTTAGCTGGGACATTAACAGCAAAGTGTTACATACACCTACTTTTCAGTACTTTTCACAAAACACCCAGTGGAGAATGGTGGTTTCTCCTGGTATAAAACACATCAAGCTGCGACTTCCCATGGGTAAAGCAGATCGAACCAACACTTGTAATCAAGATGACTACACAGAGTGTTAATTACACCTCTTGTAGTAAAATCTAAACTAATGTTTTAGTGATTATGCAGTTTCTTTAATGTGATAAAAAGCTACTTGTGTAATATGAGATCATGTGAATGAACAAGCTAAAGAATTGCACAAAGCTGTGTTTCCACATTTTTTTTCTTTTACTGATATGATCAAATGGGGTTTTCCTCTATGCATCCCTTAGTCTGCATGTGACTGGCCCTCCTACCGGATCCATGACTCATTACCAACGGCACAAAGAGAAATCATTGGAGGAAAGAACACTCTAATATACCTTATCAGTCTAGCACAGCTTGGCAGGGAACGGTGCTGAAGACCAGGGAGGTAAATTGCAAGGTGTGCCTCAGTATATTAACATTCAAGTTCTTTCAGAGAGGATTGATCTTTCTTTCCTATAAAACATGACCATGCCTCTGTATTATCCAACCTGCCTTTAAAGAAATGACTTGTTACTGTTCCCCTTTTCCTCCAGGCATTCATTGGCCTCTTAAAAAATCCTGTCAGGCTACGCAGAGGATATGTATTATTCAGACAATCAAAGTCACTTATTTGTTAGCATTCTGATGTTGAATAAAATGGCTTGCATTTAAAAGATGTTTAGGAAACTATGACCTTGTATTCGTTAATAGTGGTCATTACTAACCTTGCATATACAGTACATTTGGCTCATCAATGTTGTCTATCTCTAAAGCCCCTTTCACACAGCGTGTTGGTCCTGGGAAATTGCCGGAACGCCTTCTGTATGAACGCAAACACGACCCGGGATTGATACCGGCATCAATGCCGGGTTGGGGACCTAGTAACATTGCCGGAATCCGTCCCAAGCGCGCTGTGTGACAAAAGCCAGGCCTGCTCACAAGGCGTCACCTAATGCTTCAATATTCGCTTTAGGTGCTTTGCGTCAGTTACATGATGCGATCCTTCTAAAGGAAAGCGTCAGTTAGATGACGCGGGTAGTTAGGTGTTAAGCGTCAGTTAGGTGACACATTGGGGGTGAGAATGGGCTGGGACAAGGCATTCTCACCCTCAAGGTGTCACCTAACTACTTGCCTTGGGAAGCATTTGACCAAGCTTCAATATACTGACGCTTTGGGCGCCCTCTAGCATCAGTCCATGACGCCCTAGGATCGCGTGTAACCCTACCCTACCCTACCCCAGACCTAAACCTAACCACGTCATCCAACTGACGCTAAAGGAAAGCGTCAGTTAGATGACGCTGTAGGATCGCGTCATGAACTGACGGCCAAAGGGCGCCCCAAAGCGTCAGATATTGAAGCTTGGTCAAAGGTGACGAGTTGGGGTGAGAATGTGTTGGCTGGGACCAATGCCGTAAGGGGTGTGTCATAGTGATGACACTCGTGCCATTGCGCGACTTTGTTACTCTAAGAAGTTTGTATTCGTCATCAACAAAGAAAGGACGAACAAATGTCTGCAAACTGGAACGAAGCAGAGACCAGGAGCTCCTCACTATCCGCACTGATGCTGAGATTGTTCACCAGCTTTGTGGAAAGGTATGCGCGTGTACATGTTTTCGACGCGTATGTTACAGGTCTCCTACCTGACGTCATGTGTCTTCCCGGCAAATCACTGGCAGTGTGAATGAAACGAAATCAAACAATCCTGGGACAAATGCCGGGTCACATTATCTGTGTATTTTACGGAATCTCTGTGTGAAAGGGGCTTAAGAGGATGATTGAATTATCATTAGCTATAATTGAAGTCTATTATTTTCTTATACCAACCCAATCACACTAAATGCGTCTCTGTAGCGCACAGTGTGTTTGTCTAACACAGTCTCATCCCAAGAAGTCATATATCTGACGTCTTGGGACGTCTTTTGACCATACGTCAATATCTCGGTTATACGTCCGAGATGCGATCCAGGGACGTCATACATCTGACGCTTTACTTTTAACGTCAGTTAGGTGACGGGGTAGATTTAGGGGTAGGTTTAGGTCTGGGGTAGAGTAAGGATCCGTTAACGTCATCTAACCGACGTTTAAGGGTAGCCTAAAAAAGGCTGATATTGACGTATGGTCAAAAGACGTCCCAAGACGTCAGTTATATGACGTCTTGGGATGAGTCATGCAATTTGCACTCGTAAATGAGTTTTTACGTGCATAGGATATGCATGGGTTGGTTAGGGTAGGTTTAGTAGTGGTGTGGTGTGTGTATATACGTTTGGGTAGAATTAGTGGTGTGGGGTGCGTGTGTATTACACACAAATGAACTGTGTATCAAATGCATACGAAAAACTGTATATCATATGCACATAAAACTAATTTTCGCGTATAAATTGCACGAAAAAACACAACGCGTGTTATAGAGATGCATTAACGTGAGAACAGGCTGCCTATACATGAAGACGTCCCAGTAGGTGGACATTTTCATCCAGCTAGCTGCACCATCATCTATTAAAACATAATGAACAAAGACACAGAGGTGTCTGAGGTAGAATGGATCTTCATATCTTGACCTTCGCCTTCAAATACAACATTCAAGACCTCGGCTCAACCTGGCAGAGCAAACCGGTATTCAAACGAAAGCAACCTTCGGGCATGATGATCGCCAGCACTGTGGTGGAAAATATAGGTAAACAAAAGCAGTAATATGGTCAGTGCCATGAATTATGAAGGCCTTTGGAATCTAATGAAATATGTAAGCATATGGATTCTATCTTTTTGTCAGGTAGGTTTAAAACCTTTTCTGTCTACAAAAGAGGAGGAAGGTAATCCTGTCTCTCTTCCAAATGCCAATGACATCTACCGTCAGGGGTGAGCGTTACGGGTATACATTCAATAAGGAGAGAGTCTGAAATGAAACATTTCAGAGTTTGACGTACACTGGCCTCACAAAGCTCTCTATTAATGTTAGTCTTGCAGAGATGTTGTATGGCTCATGGAAGAGTCAATTGCACAGGCCATGGGGTTTCTCAGTTAGATGAGACGAAGCGATTCAATGAATGCTGGTACTCGTGAATTGCCTGGCATGAGCCAGCTTGGCGATAGCCGGGGTGAAGGATAGTTGTTTGTTTGTGTGGAAGTCAAGGTTGATTGCAATCATGGGGTGGATCTATGCCATGTCCTTGGGGAATATTATGAGGTGAGAGGGCCAAGGAGATATCTGACAGCAAGGATACATCTGTCCCGAAGCCCGATTCCACCAATCCGTGACAGCTACGCTTGTGCAATGCTGGATGTTTTCCATGGTCCTGAGCTGAATGTTGACGAATACAAAGAGCCACAGAGCTTCAATTGATGTAAATATGGACTAATTATTACGGCATACCAAGGACACCTACGGTAATGGGAACTATCCAGATGTTGGGACTTTTAATGAGAAATAAAAATACCGTTGGATATTTATTTGTCCTTTTTAAGGCTATTTGAAGGGTTTTGTAGAATCTGACAACAGGCTATTCATTTTGTTTATGACTAAGTCATCACTGCAACATAATAACACCAGCTCTTGCATCCTGATTGCTTCAGATTATTTTTATTCTGTTTACATACATGTTGCATTTCATTGACAAATATGTTCACGACAGGCTGCTAACTTGTTTTTCATAGTATACCACTAGAGGGGAAAAAAGGATCTGGTTGCAGTAAATGGAAGTTAAAATGTAGAAAATGTCTCTTTTTTGCTGATATTTATCAAAATGTCTTACAACAATGTATTGAGTTATACAAAAAAATCAGATGTGAAATGCAAAAAGACAATAATTTAGTGTATCACATCGTAAACAGATTTATTCTAATGAAGAAGATAAAACGTTCAGTGAGAAAATGACTTATCCTAAAAATGTGTCTTTAAAGAGGGCAGGAAAAAAAAGAAAAATTGTCTCCCTGAATCTGTGATGTATCAGTACACCAAGCAATGAAAAAATGCAGCTTATTATTGTTTGCACATCTTGCCATGAATGAGAGACACTGTTTGTCCTTTGCATTACATTTGAATAAGAAATAATATTAATGCACTGTAGTCACGCTGCTCATCCACATACATCACTGCATGCAACATCTGCTTTCTGTGACAGAACAGAGCAGGATCAATTTGTTGTGTGCATGCATAACTAATTTATCACATTGCTCCCCCACCCCCCATTGTCTAGCGTGTGCTAGAGAGAGGAAAGAGGGTGACAGCAAGAAAAAAGAACTGAAAAGAGGGGGGTTACATTAAAATACTTTTTGTCTTGATGAATCATGTTTGAAAAATCAAGGCATTTGGTTGTGGAGGCTGCACGTTGAAGAAATTCATGCATTTAAACAAAAAAAGCCTCTCTTTTTGAGACATGTGTGCAGTTTCGAATGGGGTCTTTTTGCTTTTAAAAAGCCCATTGATGTAGTATGCCTTTTTTATGCCATCTGTCTTTCCTTTCTTTTGGACTAATGGGCCAAAATGAATATGAATATAAAGTGATCAGACCCCTACATTTAACTCCCACTGATAATTACAAGTAAATGGAGGAAAGGAACTTGTCAAGTGCTCTTTGACTCAATTACAGGACTCTTATGACCTAGGTAACATTGAGGTTACGATACAATTGGTGCGAGTAAGGTGGAAAGAGACAACACATAACGAAATGCAAAAGAAAAATAATTGATTATACATAAGTGAATTACGTATACAAAAAGATGAATAATGTTAATAATAAGTATGGTGAATATAAACAAAGGAAAATCAGCTAAATATTGACAGATCAAAAGATACTTTGATAAATAGATAACCCAAGAGAAAAAAAGGATGCAATTAGTGAAGCCTTGTGAATAAAAAGAACAAAACAAAACTAAGTCTGACTTGTAAATCAAACCTCTAATCTAACTAATAAAAAAAGAAAAGCCAACGCTTCAGCGTCAAACACCCTCTCAATTACACTGACTGACAAACACAAAACATACAAGGGTGGCATTCACTTACCTGATGTGTATATACATCAAGCTTTCCTAGCTGTTGTTTTGTGTCATGTGACATTTTAACCTGTCCACGTTACTCTTGGTAACCTCAAACCACACCATCGAAAAGGGCAGAAATAAGAACAAAAAGGGAACGTGTCACAATAATATTCAAAATGTGATGGCAAAAGAAAAATGATGGTAACAGAAAATGAGAGAGCGTACAGGGCAACAAACAACGCATTCTCATCCCAAGGCATCATCTAACTGACAATTTTGACCATGCTTCAACATCCAACGCTTTAAGCACTCTTTAGCGTCAGTTAGATGACGCGGGTAGGTTTAGGTCTGGGGTAGAGTTAGGGTAGACGCAATCCTTAGGGCGTCATCTAACTGAAGCTAAAGGGTGCCTAAAGCGTCAGTTAAGCCAAGTTCATACTACAGGATTTTAAGCCCGATTTATGCCCGATTTGCAAATCGTTGAGCTTGCCGACAGGTCAGGGTGTTATCGTGTGCAAATCGCGGGGTTTAGCGGGCGATAAATGCTTGCCAATCTCTTAGTATGGAAGAGCCAACAACGCAGCGAAGACACTCGCAGACGCCTCGCCAAGTCCAGAAAAATATCTAGCATGCTAGATATCCAGAGCCATAGCGCGAACTCAACTCAGTGTTGTCATGAGCTACAGCCAATCATAGCAAGGCATAGGTTGAGGTCATCGGGTAAATCTTATTTTGGTAACATTTTACAATAAGGTTCATTTATTAAACATTAGTAAATGTATTACCTAACATGAACTGACCATGCGCAATACATTTGTTACTGTTTTTGTTCATCTTTGTTAACGTTAGTTAATACAAACTCAGCTGTTCATGTTAGTTCACAGTGCATTAACTAATGTTAACAAGATTTTTAAGAAGTATTAGTAAATATTGAATGTAAATATTGGTGGGAAACTTGATTGGCTGTGGGGGAGGTGACGTCACGCCATAGATAGAAATGGACGGCTCTCCGCAGACCAGTGGTGGAGCGAGCCTAAGAATGTGTAAGGGAGAGAGAGATACATCCACACACAACCACAGGGACATAACAACAGGAGACAGAACAAAATGCTTGAACGTAATGATTCCTCTGCATAAAACACTAATAAAAGCATGAATATTAATAAGCAGTTTACAATTAAAGAGCAATTTGATATAAACAAGCTTAATTCAGAATGTGCCTGAGTGATGCCAATTAGCTTCCTTATGGCTCTCAAAGTCTAGTTAAGGGACCTGTCTTTGCATAGGAAGGTTGCCGAATTGATTTTAAATACATTTTTTATGTGTTGAAGATCTCAATCTTAATGAAAAGCCTTTGTAAGGTCAGGGATTAGACCGGCCTTGATAGCAACAAAAGCAGGTGAAATGAATGGCATGTGGCGACTTGAGATCCTCCATCAACCGAACCGCAGGGCCGGCAGCCCTGTCTCAGAAATTTTAATGGAGCCTTTTCTTTTAGGGAGAGACAAGATGACGGCGATTGCATGAAAATATCATCAGGTCGAGATATTTCTCCGCACTACACAGATATAAGTGAAACACAACACGCATTAGCAAAGCATTGGTCATTATTTGGCGCTTGTAATGTGGCCCAGATGGTCCGACGCTTGATGTTCAAATCACGTTTAGTTGCGGTTTTCAAACCTTCGAATGAGTTGTGTACACAACCATTGTTTGAGGAGGAAAATTGAAGGCATGCCGTGCAAACCGCCACCGTCTGATGTAGGAACGGGGTGATTTGTGCAGGATGCTCGCTGTCTCCCAGTCTAGCCTCTGAGGTGTACGTTTTGTGGTTAGAGTAAGTGTAATAATTGCGATGCATGCTGGGATCGAGATGGCGGTGCATCTTAGGCAGGTGGAAGAGATAGATGAGCGAGAGGGAGAGGACTTGGGTTTACATGGATGAGACAATTTCTCTTCAGGGTTTTGGTGTAATTTAGGTTAAGCGATGCTCCTCCTCTGACAATTGAAGTGAAGGCTCCATGTAATTAACCTAGAAATAGGATGAAACCCCAGCTCAACTCCGAGCTTCAATACAACACTACCATCAACTTATCCAACAATTCAATTTCATCTCCTCCCTAGTCCTCCATTGAATAAACACTTTAATGAAATCATAATTAGGCTACAACTCTTTATGGGGTCAACCCTTTTAGTACTGGCTAATATCCCTTGAGTTTTCTACAACTTTATTTGATTTTGTAGCTCTTTAGACGGGGCCGTTTTGATACGTGATATATTCTTAACAACGCAATGGCCTACATATATTCATGCAACAATCCAATAATTTACGCTCCCTGAAGACATCTTAATGTGTTGTAACTGCTGCATGGTACTAAGGAGCAACAAGACCTGTAATATAATACAAATTATTTGTTGATTCATTACACATGCATGAGTTATACATTATAGATGAGAGCATTGTCAAAGATGTTACTGCTAGAGTATTGATTTATCATTCCAGCACCAGTCGAATTACCATGTAAGTACTGGTCTCAAATCTATTTTCCATTCGCCTGCTTTAAATTTTAACGTATTTTGCACATTAGGAATCCAGAAACTGACAGACAATATCTGCAAGGTATGCAAATTTGAACTGAAGAGGAAGAATATAGCCCTTTTATATGGTACGGTGGGAGTTTGTGAATGTTTTGTTTTTTTGTGGCTTTTGGGAATTTGTAAATAAGGCCCTTACTAGGAAAGAGAGAACAGCAGATATGTCAGGTAATACAATACACACATTCAGAGGCAGGTGTTGCGTATGGTCCTTTAAGTAACTTTCAGTTTCAATGGTTACACAAAGGAACCACTGTAAATCAACAACAACAAAAATATACTGATCAAATTAAAACATTTTTGAAACATAAGCGTATTAATTGCCCCCTTACTAATTTCCCTATTTTTTCTAACATTAAAATAATAACTAACATTATAACTTTGTTAGCAGTTAAGTTACATTGATTGCAGCTTACAGTAAACTTTAGCTACATTCTAAAACATTACATTTTTAACCCAATGTTTGAGTTTGTCCATATTTGACCCAAAATTGGGTTATAACAACCCAGCATTTTTTAGAGTGTAATATTAACAATCAATGTTTGCATTTAAATTTTACTTATTTTTATGATTCCAATCTTATTACAGATAATGCACTTTTCTCTCTTCAAAGGTGAATAAGTATATAAATATGACATGAGAACATTCATAATGTTGAGCTGATTGATCTAGAACACATGTGGACTGACCTCTACCAGCAATGCTTACCTCCAGCTCAGTCATTACCCCCTTCTGAATTCATTAGCACCTTTGCAATGTTATTTTGCCTGGTACCAACTGGTTGCAAAATGTTAATCCTTATCTAAAGTGACAGACATTATTTTCATTCAGTTGCCAATATACTTTATAATGATCTTAAAAGTAGCTATTCATTGTGACCTCTCTGAGACTGAAGCTAAATTCCATTTTTTTTTTAAAATCATTACATATTTTACAACAGCCTCGCATACCAAAGCGACACAGCATGGTCACTGCACACAGACACTACTGCTGACTGTTTTAAATCACATTTTCAATTGAGCATTTGTACTAATATATATATATATATATATATATATATATATATATATATATATATATTTATTTATTTATTTTTTTTTTTTTTTTCAGTGAATTATTTCATTATGAGACTTTCTTCCCCTGTATGTTGCAAAAATACTGTCATCAAACCATTGTTATTCACATACCAGATATCATGCAGATTTGGTAATTTATCATTTTATATATATATATATATATATATATATATATATATGTTTATATTAAATTTTTATATAGTATATGGGACGCCTAACTTTACTTCGATTTATATTAAATCCTAATCTAATTATGACAAACTATATATCATTGGAAAGGTCTAAGACTCCTAAATAGATATTTGACTGCTGGTTTTTGCTACAAATTATGTAGGAATAATAACCGATGAATTTTTGACAAGAGTGCACCTCTAAAAAATCTGCCTCATAACAGGAGTTCTGACCTTTGTCACAAAAAGCCGATTGATCGACTTTTAATCATTGATCAAAATCATTTAATCAATCAAAAATAAATTGAATGGACTCAAGATACTGTTACAGTGTCCGGTTGTGTTCCCTTGTTTCCACTAGAGGTCCTCGTTCTCACGGTGTCCTTCACATTTGACTTCATTTCCCAGCATTCTGTCTGTCACTGTTACTCATCAGTTCATTGCACTCAGCTGTTCTCCGTATCATTGTTCCCAGCCAACCCGATCTCACGGGAATTTTACGAGGTGGCTAATTCGTAACAATTCATACGACCTCACTCGTACAAATTAGTAAGATTTTGCTAAATCGTACATATTTTACGAATTGGCCAATTCGTATGAATTCGTACGAATGACCTACCCCTAACCCCGCCCCTAAACTTAACCGTCACGTGGGTTTAGACAAATCGTACGAATTTGTACGAGTGAGGTCGTACGAATTAGCCACTTTTTTAATCACTCGTACGAATTCGTACGAATTGGTCGTGAGATAGGGTAGTCCCAGCTGTTCTGTGTTAGTCTTGTTAGTTCTGTGTATTCCATCTGTGTTAGTATGTGTACGGAGTCGTTGTTACAGATCACCACTTCTGAAGTTTGTTTGTGGGGTTTTTTGAAACTCATTTTCAATCAAAAACAAACTTACAGTCTTTTGCCTTTTCACAGCAGCATTGTCCATAATTAAGATGATTTTAATTCCTATAACTGCAAAGAGGGGATAACAACCTTTTGCTTAAACATTCCTCTTATAAACAACACAGTTTTTCATGCCCAACTTCCTGCAAATCATCATTTTGCAACACTTAAAAGTCAGGTGCCATAGAGTACACATTGTTTTAAAAAAGCCTAAACCCTTTAAGAAAGACTAAACCTTTAATTATTAGACACAGGTATGCATTAGACACATTGAAAGGACTCTCACTCAGCCAACCAAAACTAATGGCATATTGCTCTCCCATGGTCTGTGGCACAAATTCATCTCCACATTAAAACTATGGACGTGAAATTATATAGTTAATTTTCTTTAGTGCTGATGAATGCATTATCAGTTGTAGAATGACCTTTTGAGATATTACCACAAGCTCGAGCCCTCTCTTTTTCCTGTCATTAAGGCCAAAGGGGTGAGTGACAGGTTCATAAGATGTACGCGCACACAGAGAATCACAGCACTAAAGAGAAAGCAGTGCCTTGTGTGTTATGACCTCTGAAATGGCTTAAGGCTGTGTTATCAGATTTTTCACAAGCTAGTTCTACTCCCACACTTTATAAGATGTGGTTGATAAGGTTTTATTATATCTTAAAAATAAAGAAGCGACTGTTTAACAGTTCAGAGATCTCTCTAAGTTACTATCCTACTGTATGTGTCAGTGTTTCCTCCTTAAATAATAACATCCATCTGGTTTTAAATCTGATATGTGACACGTATACTCCCTCACGAACGCATGAAATAAGCCAGTGTTTTCCAAAGGCTCTTAGTCACAGACAGTGAGCTCAGTGAAGCAAGATTTTGAACAATGGGCACAACTGTAGATATTGCATATGCGTGCTCTACCAAAGGAGCCCTACTTAAACTGGGTGTTATGGGACTGCTTGTCTCATTCTTGAAATCACTTTAGCCTCTTTTACGTTTCTTTCAACTTTTAAGAGACACTCTCAAGTAATGCTCAGAGGGATACTTACGATGACATTTAAAATCTTTCACATGAGATATCGCTGTACTACTAAATAAATCAGAGCTTCAAACAGATGTTCCTCAAATTAAACACTGAATCCATTAACATTTCAATTCTTCTAGCATTGCCAGTACCCAAACGATCAATATATCTTCAATACAGTGACTTATAGGGTAGGCCATTTGTTTTATAAACACCTTTTGTTTTACTGATAGAAACTCTCTTCACATCCTGATAGCAATCAATAATGGAAAGTAGTCCAAATATTAAAACATGTCTTACCAAAAATTGGTCTGAATGTAATGATATATACTACCTGCCTGTCAACATTTGAAGAGTTCAGATGCAAAAGCCTCTAAGTGCCATTTGAAATTTTCTTCTAAAATGATCATTTTTATCAAGCTTGTATATTTAAGTTCAGTAATTTCACTTAAATGGCAACGAAGATTACCTATTAATTGTCATTTAAGTGAAATTACTGAACTTAAATATACAAGCTTGATAAAAATGGTCATTTTAGAAGAAAATTTCAAATGGCATTTAGAGGATTTTGCATCTGAACTCTTCATTTGTAGTGCGTTCCAAATGACATGGTCCCTACACAGTGTCCACTGCTCCCTAACATGTATAATTTCAAAATCATATAATATACAAATCAAACATTATATAATACATAGCCTATAATGAATACATGTTAGTTACATAGAATACTCATCGGCTTTGTGTGTATATTTAATTGACTTTTAAAGCTATTAATTGACATATTTACAGCTGTTAACGTTACTTTAATTCATTATGAATTTTACATTTGATTTGGTTAACTACTGGTAAAAGTGTTATTAATTAATGGTCTTATAATTGTAGCAGTCTCATCTTAAACATTCCCGAGGTTTATAAAGTAAAATAAAAAACAAAAAAATAAAATAAAAAAGCTTCTCAACACTTGTAAGTTTAGATACTTTATTTACACAACTCTTCGTTCAATAGAATATGAAAATGTAACATCAATCTCTATTATCATCAGTTTGTATAATAACAACAAAATATTTATGAATACTCACTAGGTAAACTCGTAAACCCGTTTAAAAACTCTCCCAACTCAATCCTGTGAAGTCCACTTCGTAGTTAACGGTCGACTTGAACGCACCTTCATACCTCGCGCACCTGCTCGCGCAGACATCACGCGTCATGAGCGCGTGTAGCGCGCTGTGTTTGTAGTCACGCACAGCAGCCGCCTTTTAGGGCGTACAGTGAGTTACTCCTAAAAAAAAACAAGGAGTTTGTGGAGTTCACGCCATGTCACAACTCTAAATAACGAAATAGAAAACCCGTGACGTTATACTGGAACCTGTTCACGTTCTCTTGGATGTATGTGTTTCTCTGGCAACGCTATCAAGGCCGCAATTGATCAACAGCAGTCAAGTGGAACAACTAGAACTCTGTAAGTTGTTTACGTTCATTATTATCATAATGTTATGTGCTTTGGGACATTTAACTCGTCTTGTGACCCTGCAGTGTGTTTTGAAGGAGGCATAAGTTACTTGGCTTTAGAAACTCTGTAGGGGTTGAGGGGAGGGTGGTGCTTTTAAAGCTAGCTGTCCCAAAATTGCCTACACCATTTACCCAGTAATCATTCCATGTCCAAAATCTTTCAAAAATATAGTATTAGAGAAAATCTTTCTTCGGGAGTGATGGAAACCGTATTAGACAAAGGAAATGTGTGGAGAAAGCATCTTATCATTCCCATCTCAATGCAACAAACATTTAGTCATGTTACACAATTACTTTTAATATAGCTTTCATTAGCTTAAAATTATTTACATAATCAGCTTTAGAAACAATTATACATATATTATGAATACATTTTGTGTAGACATTTAACTATTACATAGATTTTTTTTTCTGAGCCCTGAAAACACTTATATCTCAATAGTATAAATAGTAATGGGCAGATAAATGTACAGTGATAATCATTCGTTACAATATATTAAGTCAGTAGTTTATTATTTTTATTTTTTATTATTTTATTAAAGAATGTTTGTCAAATTAGGTAAATGGGTTAAATATTAGTATGAAACCTTTAATTAATCACATTGGTTAAGTGAAATATTCCTTCCATAAAATATTAAAAAATAATAAAACAATATTCATAAACATTTGTTAATCTCTAAAGTTGTTTGCATGTCAAATTCTTACATTTTAGATGCTGTCAGTATGTTAATAATGTATCAGTGTTTATATACGAAAAGATATGTGCAATAACCATCATGTATGATTAATAATGAGATTGTATTGTTCTGCCAACTACTTAATATTTGGTTTTAGACAATAATGCGATAGGGAAATAATCACCTGGCCTGATCTTAAGCATAATTTCCATTTTGATCTGTCAATCAGTCATGCTATATGTTTCAGTAGACTTAAATATAGTCCAGCCAGTCTGTTCGAAGGAATGTTTCTTTTTCACTGTGTCACTATCAGCTGCAGAACGCACCGTATTGATTTCATGTCGTGTGACCATAGAAAGAACAGTTGGAAGTGATAGGCTGTGGCTCAGCATCCCGTTGACACAAGCTGCACTTGGCAGCCATCAGTCATTCAGAACAAAGAACTGATTCTTTACACTACACACAAACACTGATAAAGGAATGGCAGATGAGTTATTTCAGATTGAAAGCCATATTCTATATGAGATGTTTTAGAAAATATGTTAATGTAAAAAAGCTGTATGTGTTGTCTGACTGTAAACATCTCAATTTGCACAAGAAGAAATATGTAAAATAAGAATATAATATTGAAAAAAAAAAAAATTGTCCTGTTTAAGCTTGAAAATAATGTGTTGTAAAGACATTGAAGAACCATTTTAGATCCCCAAAGAACCTTTAATTATCTACAAATTAATATTATTATTATTTATTTTTTTCTACAATGGTTCCATGGATATTAAAGGTTCTCATGGAACCATTGATACATTCTGAAAGAACCTTTATTTTTAAGAGTATAAATTAAGTAAAATGCCCAAAACAAGAAAAATAAATTGTGTATGTGAATGAGATAGACCTTATTTATTAATGAACTTAAACATGTTCAATATTTTATTTCTATGGCCCTGTCCCAAATGGCACACTTCACGCAGACCTTCGGTCTACTTCATGCAGACTTTCCGGCTTCGTAGTCCGTCCCATTTAGCATTTTAACGGTCTGAAGTGTGCTCAGCAGCGCCCCCTTTGTACCCTTGAATTGAGTCTTCCGCAAAGCCCACATGGATGCAGGCTCCACACACTTCAACTACCCAGGAATCCGTGCGAAATGCCAATCAGAAAACGGATGGGACTTCGCTCACGGACTGTAAACATGGGATGACAATATTTAAGTATAACTATCATTATGGTTTTTATGACATAGGCGTACGCTTTACCAGTTATTACTTAAAGTTTATACAAACATTGTTGATATCTGAAACATAATAATATTGCGTTAATAAATAATACGATCACATTATGATTAATTATATAAATAGAACCAAATGTCACGGCTTTACTATTAGAGTACTATATAAACGTAGTATGAATATTGAAACATGTACATTTTTCAAAACTCATTTTTAAAACTCTTGTAAAAATTTTTTTAACTTCTTTTCATTTTGTATTAAAATTGAACATGTATTATTATGTACAACTGTTTTTTTTTATCATTTACATAACCTTGACTTCTATTCTAATGGCCAGGTGGCACATACAATTATAGATCTGTAAAAGCAGGCTGTGTAGTTCACATGGACATAAGATTTGGGAAAATAAAATAAATATTGTTTTCGATGCTAAACACTGTAATTTTAAAGATGATATTTGTGATATTTTTCTAATAAAGGGACTGATGACTTTTAAGTTTATTCAGCTCTGTATAGAGAGGGATAAGGATTTCACAGGCATGAGGAACACATCTGAGAGCAAAAATATGATTTCTCCGCATGAAAAGACATCTTGCAAGAACAATAGTAAAAACAACAATCGGCAGCATATCGACCCGCATCTCATGTCCAACAACAACAACCAGACCTTCTTTCTGTTTCCTGCGTGATGATCGAGTCTGTCCCTAAAATACCTGTCACTGCACCCTCATGGACTCGCGCTAAGGGCTCTATAGGTCTGCACTAAATGACATCACCGAAGTGTGGACTCTGAGGAAGTCCACAAGTCCGGACTGTGCCATTTGGGAGAGGGCCTGTATGTAGCACACAGAGTCTAAATATACTTAAGTTGTTTAACCTGGCTGATTAGAATAATAGACTGTAAAAATAAATATTGGCGTAGTGTCCGTGATGTCACCCGTAGGATTCTAAAGAACATTTTTGAAGCCCAAAGTTGGCGGAGCTGGCTGTCGCCATATTGGCAGCACGTCACTGCTTGTCATTTTATGGCAGACATCCCAAGTCTCCCGGAAGTTCTGGGAGTCTCCTGCATATTGATAGCGTCTCCCTGATGCCCGCAAATTAGTTAAAATCTCACGGTATCTAGACCGAGATAGAACATACATAGCGCGCGGCGCATGCACGGTAGAGAGGTTACCTTGGGAGTGTGCCTCGCGAAAGCACTCAACTCAAATGGAAACGGTTAACGACGTCTTCATTGGTAAATTCTAATACTTATGTAAGACTGGTTAAGGATGTGACAGCAGAGGCTTCACAAAACGCAAATAAATGGTTTCATAATGCGTTGTCAGCAAATGACGGTATTGTATGGATAATGTTTTGAAAACACTTGATTCTGTTTCATATGCAATGACGTTAGCCAATCACAGTGGCCATTTAATGACAAGCCTCAAAGGAGCCAGGTTGCAGGTTGGGATGTCTGTTATGGTGTTGTGATAAACCGAAAATGGGCAAAGAGGCAGGATTAGCTGAGGTGATGTGATGGCTAACGAACAGTAAACATACAGCTAGTAGTGAAAGCAGCGACAATCCATCGGTCACTCAAATGACCACGCCCTTAATTATGCAGAACTTTAAGGCTTAATATAATTTAAAGTCAATGAAGGGCTTTTTTTTCGCTGTAAAGTTGGCCATTTTAACATGGGGGAGGGTCTATTGACTCTCTTTTGCAGCTTATCTCTAGTGGCTAGTCGATGTATTGCATTTTAAGTCACTTTCTAGTTGGATTCAAGAGAATAGAGAGAGATGCCACTTGATTAGGACAGATTGATTGGAAAGTCATTATTATTATTTTTTTTAAGTGGAATCCTCACAACCCACCATTCCCAATTAATGTATTTAATTCTGTCTCCTTTTTTAGTAATCAGAAGAGCATTCCTAATGGCAGTTTGACATATTTCAGGAATGGCATAAATGACTTGATGAATCTGGCTGCCATTCAAACCCTTTTACCATTCCCTGTGGTCCCCGTTTTACAATCCATGCCACATTCTCCCCATTCCATTTCAAGAAGCTTCATTTATCCTCAATGTGATCTGATTTGAAAAGCTTTTCCGCTGGCCACCATTAGACACAGAGGAATCCTGCTTTGTTTTGGTCAGTTCGTTGAAACGACACAGTAATCTCAGTATCCATTCACCCATCATCCGTGTCCGCCCCCATAGCTCCTCATACAAAATGCAGCTGAATAATTGTCTGTCATAGTCATGGAGAAATGACCTTAAGTTGTTTTTGTACTTAGTGTCAGCGCTTTGTGAAAATGATGGAGATTAAACATGGCAGAGCGGGCCTGTTTGTTTCACCATCAAAACGTTTGTTTAAAAAGAATGCAAATGATTCCCTGTCTGATGAAGCTTTCCTTGAGAGCGGTTTTGTACGGCTATGTTTACAGACGAGCTCCTTAAGTTGTCCCCTCTAGCTGGCACGGGCAATAATAGAACTGTTCTCAATTTTGTCATCAGAGAATTAAATGGCTTCTTTTTGAAGTGTGTATTTCTGAGAATGAGGAATGGGCTTGTAACTATGTTTTTGGTGCAGAGATTTGCATAAAAGCCCCTCAGTCTGGTGAGTTTTGAGCGGATTGTGGCAAGAGTGGAGTTAGGATGTGAGACAAAATGAAAGCCCCAGGGGAGAAGGTGAGCCTCCGTATGTCTGGGTATGAAAGGAGTAAATCCGACTTGGTTGGTAAACAGAGGCTCTGGGGACTGCTTTACTTCCGCATGTGCGCTACTGAGGAAAAGATGCGGCCCTCTGTGATTCTAAGAGAGTAAGCTTATTCAAACCAGCACAACAAAATGCCAATAAATCATACGCAATGCCGACACATTCATGTTTTAAAGGAAAAGATAAAAATGGTGAGACATTCTACTTTGTGTAAGTGGGACCTGCATAGCACATGATCAACATGTTCTCATAAACTGTGTCTTTTAAATTAATCAAAAATTATCCATGTTTCCATAGCAATAGACTCCACAAATTAAGAAATATATAGGAGAAAGCGGATCTAGTTATCATACTTTGACTCTGAGGGCCCTATTTTGCACACGACGCAAATGACTTTATACATTGACGCATTTATCATTCCTATTTTGCACTAGCGCAAAACGGGCTTTTCCTTCCACAGACGCACGTCGGTAAACTAGGGAATGAACTTCGGATGGGACGGTATGAAAATTTCATATCATGATTATAGTGTCCAAAATTATCGCGAATTATCAATATTATCACGGTTTTCTTAAAATTAGATGAAAGTGTTCAAAAAGAACTGGGCCCATATTCATAAAGAATCTTAATGCAAAAAGTAGCTCCTAGTGACAAAATTCTAAGAAAATTCTTAGAAATGTGGGCGTTTACTCTTAAAATTAAAGAAAAATTCCTAGTAAAGAAAAAAGTAATTCAGAAAGAATCTTAACCCTTAAAAGAGGTCTTAAGGTCAAAATTGTTAGGAGTACGGATGAGGACTTTTAAGAGGCTTAAGAGTTTCTTTAGCAGAGGAGAAAATGGCAGAAAAGACAATGAAGAGGGAGAAGAAATGTGTTGCAATAGACGACAGTGAGTTAATAGACGACACACACACACACACACACACACACACACACACACACACACACACACACACACATACGCTATGGAAAAATAAAGAGACCACTGCCAAATCAGCAGTGGTCTCTTAATTTTTTCCATAGCTGTATATATATATATATATATATATGTATATGTATATATGTATGTAGCTTTGTCCTTGTATCTATGGCCGTATTCTTCAGCACATGTTTATTTTCCGTGTGGGAAATTCCATTTTTTCCAAATAGTCGTCCTCAGTGAAATATACCGAGCAAACATAATGTCCCTTGATAATCTCTTTAGGTGTGTTTGAATCAATATCCAGAGCAAGTAAGTTAGCCATTTCTTCATCAGATCAGCGCTTTCAGTTGGAATTCTGTGAAACATCATGGTATTACCTCCCCTGTTTATTGTCGCAGCTATTTAAAATACAGCTAAAACCCATGACTGTAAATTACGCTTTTACTATTTATAAATTGCTTGATGCTGACTTGTTATCCAAACTCTGAGCGAAACTCTCTCTGTGTCTCATTTGATTTTGTTTTTTGTACACTCTGTGACTATACAAATCACAACATATTAAATTAAAAATGTTTTGCTGCAACCAATTACACCCAGTCTTTGTGCTAAGCTAGGCTAGCGGTGGGTGCGTCAAACAGACTTATAGCACGCACAGAGATGAAAAAGGTATGTATGGACTTATCTAACTCTGGGGATAAGGTGAATAGGCTAAAGTCCCAAAAAGTCGGAGTGTTCCTTTAAGTGTGCCCTGCTTGGCCATAAGAGTGTACAACGCTCATACACTGTAGATGATTCTCTCATCTACACAGATGCATTTAACTTTTTGCAAATGATACATTGTTATAAGGAAAACTATTAAACATGAGGGCAATTATTGTTGTGTTCATGACAATGGGAAAAATAGAAACTTACACGTTTACCCAAATTATTATATGTATGTTTAACCAAAACTAATTTGGATGTGTTTGTCCCATCCCCAATGTCACCTCTCTTTCTTTTACGGCCCTGACGAGAACATCGATCTCCTCGGCTGTGAAGCGCGTCTAGTAAATGCACCGTTATAATAGTATTGTGCAATGGAACAAGCGCACGACGTTCATCATGCTCTTAAAGGAAATGTGAGATAATGCTCTGATTGGTTTATTTCACATTACGCCCAAACCACATCTATGAATAATGAAGCTACTTCAGACCAACCCCTTTTAAACTTGCGTTGGGCGCAAGAGGCATTTATCCTGCCGGGAAAATAGCAACATTGCCGGGATCCGCCGACAAAGTTACTTGGGTTTTGCGCTTTGACACTTGCTTTTGAGATCGTTAAAATAGGAGCAGAGCAGAGCGCGATTGCTAGACGTATACCAGCACCACACACAAACGCGAGTCCCGCAGATATAAAGGAATAAGGACATTTAATTCTACCGAACTACACGCTGAATTACTCACACAGGTCAGTTTATTAGAGGAATTAAACTTGAGGTAACGCAGCGCTACTTCACTTGCTCTAACAGTTTCACTATCACACTCAACGGCATTCGAGTGTGTTGAATGTTGTTAGTTAGGTTGTTTGTTGGCTGTATGAGACTAGGTTAGATCAACATTAGAATAACATACAGATCATATTCTAACTTTTCAGCATGTGAACTACATAACATTGATTAGTTTTATAAACATTGATTTGCTCACCTGTTTGCTCAAGTAACATGCAACACTCGCGTCTCTGTTAAGTCGAAGTTAGTCGTTGACGTGGAGGAAATCTTAGTTTTAGTCCTCTTTTTGTCTCAAAGTCTGCTTGCCATGATCCATAATGTTTGAACAAAACCCTGCTAGGGACTAGGGGTGGGGAAAAAATCGATACAGCATAGTATCGCAATATTTTCTGTGGCAATACTGTATCGATACACGGGCGCCAAGTATCGATCTTTTTGCATAATTAATTAGAGAATTATCTGTTTCACTTTCCGGTTTTCTTCATTGGTTTCTCTATTTTTCACTGCTTGAGAACATAGGTTGAATCCGAAATCGCAACCTAAACAATCATTCAGTAAGTTAGGCTTATTCCCTAAGTCCACTAATACCTACTGTTCACTTGAAGGAGTGAATGAAAACGAGTGCGTGAATTCGGACAGCCGTTGAGCGCAAGCTGTAGGCGACACGTTAATGCAGTGCAATGCGGGAGAGAGACGTGATCTGACACGCGTCCCATTTTCTCACAAATGTTCATTTAAGACTTTATTTGAATCATTTTAGACAGCTCTTATGAGGACATTTGACAAAACTGACATTTTGCCATAATTTGTGTGTGTAAAATAATGATTTGTTCAAGCCCGAAAGAGAATCGATACTGACGTGTGTGTAAATGCAGGCAGGATTGAACGGATACTGCGTAATTGCGTTAAAAGAAAGATTGTTCTGTCTCTCTCTGTGTGCGCGTGTGCTGTGTTAATAATACAGGCAGGATTGTACGGATACTGCGTAATTGCGTTAAAAAAAAGTTTGTTCTTGCGTTGCCGCGGTGGGCAAGTGATGAAACTGGTGTTGCGACTGAACACGTAACACCGGTAACGCAGACTATTGTAGCAAGCCTGGAGCTCAACATTCATGTGAGAGGTCTCCTATTCAGAGAATAATTACGTCCTGTCCTGTGTTCTGAATGTTCAGGCTTATGCTTGTATCGCAATATATTGAGAATCGCAATAATATTGAATCGTGGCCCAAATATCGCGATAATATCGAATCATCACATTGTTGCCAATTCCCACCCCTACTAGGGACGCTCACGCTGTTTAGCACGCATAATGGGCATAACCGACCCAGTTGTCCACGTCCGTTGCCATGGTTACTATTGCAGTATGAGGTCAAACCTGGCAGAAACCTGGGGTAACGCAGATACGACTCCTCACCCCTGCTCACACTCCCCGTTTTCTTGGTTAAAAATCACAATTTTCTCACGATTTACAAATAGTTGGAAACATGTGGGATATTGTAAGTAATCCTCTAAACAAAAAATATAACACTGGCCTAGTGGTTTTTGGATATTTTACTGCAAAAATCCTGCATATTGTATCTTTAAACAACACAAATTGCAAAAATAGACATACGAAAATACTGAACTGTTGTTTTGTCCAACGGATAATAATATACTATAGTATTAAACGTGACAACTTGCCTCAATAAATATAAATATAATAATATGAATTTAGTGTTTTTAATTAATGGTATGTTTATAATCTTAGTTTTAGAGTAGACTGACAATAATACATAACCTTTTTCTATCTGTGACAACTAGCCCTGGTCTGCTCTTATACTGGACGTCTGATGACTGATTAACATAAAGTGACGCATATAAAATGCTATGTATTCTTATTCTAGAATAGCACATGAGTTACTATTATATTTTCTTCAGGCTTAGTATTAACCTCATTCTGTGCATTTGTTCTAATTAAGGGTTTCAACTAATAACAAAAACATGAATTTCCATTTTCTGTTCCTCTTGTTTTTGCTTCATTCTGTCTCCAGATAAAATTACCCTGCTAATAAGCATGATAATTAGCTTGTCATTTTCTTCACAGATTAATAGATTTGTGATGCTCTTTTGAGAGTGATGTTATCAAATGCAACTACGTATAAAACATTTTTCCGACACGAGCAATCAGTTATGCAGTGCTGACCACTAAAATTGCCATGATTGACCAATCAGACAGAGAGTGTTTAATATGATTTAAGAAAGATTTTATTCAGGTATTATTATTAGTGTATTTGAGAATGCACAATAATACAAATCTGTTCATTACAGTGGAAACCTACATAGACATTTCTGTTCATTGCATTTCAGTGAGAATTTCCAGTCAAATCTACTGTGACTAAGAGTGTTTTTAAGAAAATAATGATGCAACTTGCCATGGATATTTGAAATAAACAATACCAACCATAATTAGTTGCAAATTAAGACTTGTGAATTATATATTGCAATGTTAGTATTATACAGAAAAAGGAGACATATTATATGGTATGGAAACAAAAATAAGGATGTGCTAATAGATAAAAATAAGGGAAGTTCACATCAAGTGTAAAAAAGTAACATTTTTGCTTAATGCCATCGACTTACATAACAACCTTCAGTACATTTAGTTTCTCGCAATCTACAGACGTAGATTGCGAGAAACTAAATTCTCGCAATCTGCAGACTTTGACTGTGCAAGGGAGGGAATATGGCTTAGGGCTTAAGAGATATAATCAGTTTAGAGGGAAAGGATCTCAAGCTGACTGGCTGAAAATGTTACTGTGTAGTAGCTATACTAGTAGCTATACCCATTAACCCCTTAACTGTCACCGTCCCAGTACCGGGACGCCTAACTTTACTTCACTATATTTCTATTAAATCATAATAAAACATAATCTAATATTTATAAATAAAAAATTAAAATTATAGTATATATATATATAAAATATAATTTTTTTATTGCCTTTTTTATTATATCACATATTTTAGTAGTTATCATAAATTAGGTATCATTTGAAAGCTTATAAAATCAGAATTCATCCTGTGAAAACAGGTTTATAATTGAACATTGTGTTACCATAGAAACGGTACTTATTTTATCAGGCTCCTCCCCTTTTGGGCATCATTATATTCATAATTTATGATCAAAACCTTTTCTAATCTTGACAACACATATTGTCAGAAAAGTCTGAGTCTCAAGGTTCCAGATTTTGTGATAAAGTTGATATTTGGACAGAAATGTAAAAATTTGTAAAGGCAGAATGTATACAATTCAATGGAATTCAATTTTTGTGATATCAACTTCAAATTTGGAACATAACTTGGTTAGATTTATTAGATTTTAGTAATTTTATAGTAAAAATATTTTGTAAAATATATATTTAATGTAAAATAAAAAATATATAGTACAGTATATTTGATTTACTGTAAATTTAAACTTCCATAACTTTTTTTTATACTTTCATTTTTTTGAAGTGTTTTCACTTCAGTAATAATCTTAGTGTTTTCTTTAAAACAAAACCAAACTTGAGTATATATATTCCAAAGCATTCTTGAATTACAACCATTTAAGTGTGAATAGTGCATTTTAACCCCCATTCTCAAAAAGGGGGTGACAGCTAAGGGGTTAATAGACATGCACTTCTTTGACAATACATTCCAGCATAGCGCTACAACAACCAATGAAATGACCTTTCAAAAAAAAAAAAACTCTCTACAAAGAACTCTGTTAGAGATCTACTTATGGAAATTTTTTTAATTTTCTGGCAGAATCTCCTCTGTTCAATATTTTTGTTTAAATGGGGAATTCCTAGCCTCGCGAGACCATCCTGATCTTCGCGAGCTTTCAAAGGTTTCACTCGCAGATCAGTCTGGATACTTTCCGTTAAAGAAAATTTGGGAGCAGTTCACCAAACGAACGTCCAATCAGCGTTGGCTTTGAGGCGGGTTGAGGTGTGACGCAATCAAGCGGAAGCAACGCGATCTAGAAACATTTTCAGACAGCGGTAGTAGTCCTAATTCTTTTAGCCGCTCGCTAATGCTTTTTCTCTTGCATCCTTCTTGTGAAATATGGACCGGGCAGCTGAAATGGTGCCTTTTATTCGCAAAATGTAGTTACATAAACGGCAAATATCCTTTGCCGACATGTTGCTTATTTGCTGAGCTAACGAGCCTTTACCTGCAGCAGCAAGTTAGTACGTCATGTGCTTCGTTGATCTGATTGGTTGATTTGGCCCGTCTATCACCAACATAGGCCAATCAGCTAACCAGAATTTTCGCCCCTTACCAAAACTACTTCAACGGAAGGTTTCCAGATGGATATGCGGAGCAAATCCATCTGGCGGAGTCAGGTTAGGGAATTCCCTGTAGGTTCGAGATTTAGTGGCTCCATGTCAACCTTTCTCGCTCGTTGTGACGACTAACCTGCCACTCCCACACAATTCAAAATAGCCGAGCAACTTATCATGATTTTACTTTTATGTGGTGTGGCCTATGTCTGTATTCTCTCTTCATTTTGGTCTGAGACATGACTTTGCCTACTATGGTTAACCAAAATCATATATAGCATATATAGCAAGTCTCTATAAACTCCTATCTTCGTCCCCCATTTGTTAATTTACATCACATTTTGCTAACTTTGCCCCTGCCACCCTGTAGATCCGCCTCTGTTCGTTATGCAGTATTATAAGAACCGTGAAAATTGTTTTCTTAAACACCCAATGAAATTAGCCTACATTCATAGGCTACGTCCACATTAATCCGGATACATTTGAAAACGGGGTTTTCGTTTAAAAACGCTCTCCGTCCACACTAGCGTTTTCAGGCGTTTTCCGACGTTTCAGTGTGGATGAGAAACTTCTAAATTCACTTTACTGCGCATGCGTGAAACTTCACAAAAGCTCACTGAGATGATACAGATGGGACAATAAATAATAATGTTATCGTACAATAACAGGATAATTTTATTTAGCAAAATATCTCACCATCACGGATGCGTCCAGGTTGCAGTCAGTCACCATATGTTTGGTCTAATACGCAACTGCTCTCCTGTTTTGCCGCAGGACAGCAAATTTAAGTACATTATCTGTCATCTTTGCAGTACTGTGCTATGAAGAACAGCACATATAAGTAACATAGAAAGTAACATATTTTAGCAATAGTGTAAAAATGAATAACACAACAGGCACAATACCGATAAACATGAATATCTATTGGTACTACATGGATCACATGACTAAACTTACGCCATCGTTTTGAAATACCTCCGGTTTCACTGTCCACACTACAGCGTGAAAACGGCGTTTTCAAATTTATCCACTTTGGAGAGCGTTTTCAAAACTATACATTTTTGTTGACTTAAAACGGCGTCTCAGTGTGGACGGAAGGCCAAAACGAGAGAGAAAAATATACGTTTTCAAATGAAAACGTATTAGTGTGGACATGGCCATAATTATGCCCTGCTAGAACAATGGGTCGTAAAATCATATCCAAAGTGACCGCTTCCTATTGGCTCAAACACCTTCAGAGGGTGTGACATCTTCACTCTTTAAAATCACTGATCACAATATCAGCCCTCTCTCTTGTCCTCTTAGCTCTTTGCTTGTCCTCTCTTGGTCTATTGCTCTCTGACTCTCTTGGTCCTTAAGAAGCCCTAACGTTAAGATGATGGTGAACTAGAAGTCCCTCAAGGACCCACAAGCTTGTGCCAGGCTGTGGCCTTGTCTTTCCATTGATCAAAGATCCTCTGACTCCCACTGGTTCTCTCTCATCAAGACCACATCAGCAAAGATCAACTGGAGCCTCAACAAATTGCATCAGGACAGTTTAATGCAAATGGACAAAACATGCAAGTATCAAACTTAGTGTCAATTTTTGATACATTAAGTATCCTTACCCCTTTTCAAGAAGGGCATGTTATAACTAAACTGATGGTTTGCTCAGGCTGTTGATCTGCTGAACATCAAACAATGCTCTAACTTCTTGCTTTCCTGTATTCTGCTTCAGCTCTCTTTCCCTTGGGATACTGTATGCATGTATTAATGTGTATTTTTAGAGTAGTTTAAATGTTTAGTCGAGGTAATAAAGACCTTTTCATATCACAAATAAAATTGGCCATGTCTCAAGCTCATAGATCTTGACTACTTGCTCTTAGTAGCACTTAATAAGAAAGACATTTACCCATACCCCGGAAATGTACATTTCTATTAAAAAATAAAAGAAATGTTAATGTACTGTAGCTACATCAAGTTAACCCGATTAACTGACCCAAATATTCATAATCAATTATAACATGTTATGATTGATTATTAATATTTTTAGGGCTAGTTTGCTACAACAGGTAGGACAAAACGTGCAGGTTATTGGCATATATACAAAGCCATCCCCCCAGGTTTAAAATAGAAACAACACTTTTACTAGGCTTACCGTAGTGAATCAGGGTAAGACAAAACACATTTTGGAAGGATTGACTCATTATTTAAATTTGGTTTATTTGAAAAGGAATACTCTTGAAAATAATAATTAGTAATAATCATACCTTTTTTAAAGGTGCCATTAAAATACATTTTGCATGGAACACTGAAATTCACACTGCTTTTGCACTTACACATCACACTTCTTTTCATCACCTCTCTGTCAGTTTTGTTTTGCAACATTGGTTGCAGAATTAAAAAAATTTCAGCATGAAAAAAAAAGCGGAAAAATCCCAAGAACAAAGATGAAGACGCATGTCTGTAAATGCTGTACATATGTTAGGCTGGGCCGCAGCATATGGTACTGACAGCTTGAATAGATAAACATGTGACTTTGTAGGAACGCTAAGTCAAGCTTGGATGCAGAAATTTTGAATGTTTCATGCCCTGCAGTTGGAATGCCAAAACACAGCTAGACCTGCATGAGTAGAAAAGTGGATTAAGCCACCTTTACTGTATGCTTGATTTGACTTGTAAATCTGCTTTTATAAAATGAAATAATTTGATTGGCTGAACCACATTCAAAGTCATAGTAAAACGGCCATTATATGCACACAATTAGTTGAATGCTATAATAAAAGTACAGTTCATGCAAAAAAAATAAAAAAAAATAAAAATAAAATAAAAAGTTTACTATTTATTTGTGCACACTTAAATTGACTTTTAAATTCAATGCATTATTTTTATATAAAATACATTTTGCTCAAACAAGTGGTAACATTTAACCATGTAGCCTATTTATATTAGAATCACAAACATTTTAAATTAAAACTTAAAATTGACAAAAACATCAGATTCGGAACTTTTGTTTTGCAATTTGCATAATTTAAATCTTTACAATAAATCTTGCATGTCACAAAAAAAAGTGTTTTTTTTTTACCTCCACGAATGAGACGAAATTTGTTCATTATGTCACCACGTTGAATTAAATTGTAGTTCTCGTATCGAGAGGTTCTCGATATTGCGTAAGCTAGCTTATGCTACGGGAAAGATTCATCTTTGCTGAGAAGTTGAAGCCAAAAAATTATTCCATAATTTTGTAATCATGGTCAACGCAGTTCCTCTGAGGCAGACCATGAGCGGGCTAACTAGCAGCTCATTATGTTCGTTCAGAAAGAACGGACTCTCCAGAATAACCGTATTCGTTCCCTTTCATTGTCACTTCAAGTTCCGTCGGATGACGACGAATGGGGTTTCGCTTAGAAAGCCTATCAGCTTCGATCAATATAAAACGAGCCAATGGCAACGAAATGCCATTGGTCTGCGGTTTTTGCATAGCATTTTTCATGCCGCGTTCCATCTGTTTACTGAAGTCCATCATGACCAGTATCATTGTAAAGCTCTGAGTCTCCTGCACAATGCTATGTAACTCAAATATGGGCATTTTTTTTCTTTCTATCAGTAACCAATCGTTAAAGTCCAAAGGGTGATTTAAAGCTCATGACGAAATCTCATTGGCTAGTGCTGGTTTCTGCTAACGTAATTCGCTCAGACGCATCATCGTGGTGTACTCTGCCAATGTTAATTGTCAGTTTTATGCCTTATATGCCTGCCATATTAATAAATAGTCGGTTTTCATGAGCTTGAAATATTAAATATTATTATTAATCAGGGTCTGAGCATTTATTCTGTTTCTGAGCATTTTCCTTCAATAGGAAATTACCTAATAATTAAATTAACTAAACCTATTAAATTACCTACTTAAATTTTAAATGACTTTTTCTCAAAATCCGTTTTTTTGTCATTCTCCCGTACACCATGTACCTATGTACACCAAACTTTCCAGTTATACACTTACACAGTATTCAGAAGATTTTTTTTTTTCAGAGGGATTTGTTAGTAAATCATTCATGGCCTGATTTATGTGATATTTTAAGCAAAGAAATATGGCGAAAATCGATTTTTCAAGGATATGGACCGTATATTTAGATTTCCTTGGTAATGAACGCATAATATATCCTGAAATCCCTCTGAATTTTTCTTTCATCTTGTGTCTAAACAAAATGGAAAAAAAGAATTTTGCACCTGGCTTTATCATATGTTCAGATCTATCTACTGAAAAATATATATATAAAAAAATATATGAAATATGCAACATTGTGCATATTTAATAAGATAATGCCTAATTTGCATAATTAAACACACATATAAAAAAAACTACATTTTTTATTAACTTGTGTAAGTAATCAACTGAGGAAGTTTCAAGGTGATATCTTTTATTTTACTTTATTCATCTGTAGTGTCTCGCCTTAAAATAACCTTTTTTTTTCTTGTGAAGGACATTAAAAAAAAACCCTTTTCCACTATAAATAACATTTTGTGCTGTAGAAAGGTTCCATGCTAAAAGTTCTTTATGGAACCGTTAATGCCTTAAAGAACATACAGTAAGAGTGCATGGAGGAAACTAACAACGATGTATATGACTGGAAAAGAATGAGATAATTTTCAGAATTTTTCAGATTTCTCTCTTCAATGCACAAATGCTTCATGGCTGTATATAACCTATCCCAATGAACTATGATTTTTTTTATTTTTTTTTACTGTGATCATTACTTAATAATATTAATAATAAAGTTAATTATTTACTGAACATTATATAATTATGTTGCCACTGTTTTATAATACCCTTTTGTCATGCCTAACAAATCTCTTGTGTGACTTATTGCTTTATTTTAACATATTTTCTGTATAAAAGCTATGTCTGATGGATTACCACTGTAGACAAGTGATTATAATTAATGAGCTATGGAAAAAACAAGATAATCAAGTTTATTTTATTTCTGATTATAGCAGTTGATTAACAGTGTGGATTGTGCATATTACTACATCATCAAGTAGCCTCATTTTTTATGATATAGGCATTTAAAAACAAGAGATTTGATGTTATTTTACCTGGGAAGAATACCTGTAATTTGTCTTCATCAGTCTGTATGGACATCACTGGTTCTAGCCTGAGGAGGATCAAATCATTTCTACAATTTTCAGAAATGACAGATCCAATTTAATGTACGTCCCAGCAGCATTCCCCAACTGTTGCTGTGTTGACCTCTCACCCATTCTGCAGTGCCCTTTTTTTCTGTATGGCTGCAGTTGTGTAAGATTGTGCTACATCCTCTGTAAACCTTCTCTTATGTTTGACAGTAACATAACTCTAAAAAATAAGAAGTGACAATAGCAAAGCAACCAAATCACATGCATACTGATCGACAGCCATATTTATGATATAAAATGAGACATTCACAAAAGCATTTTTAAACTTATGCGCATTCTACTGTGGTTCATAATCATTTGCATCCTTATAATCATTTGACACCTTTTCATAACTTCTGTTAAACCGACTTTTGTTTCTACCTTTTAGTTACTTAACTTTTCTTAAAACACCCCCTCATTTTTAAATGAGATACGATTGCTATCCCTTTTATATTGGTCACAGTCACCTCGCTGACCTGAGCTCATTATGAATACATTGTCGAACACCCACACAGCATTGTTCATTATTTGTGAAAGTGCACTCTGTCAGTTCCCTTTCGTTGTCACTCCGAGTTACGTCAGATGGCGACGAATGGGGTTTCGCTTGGAAAGCCTATCAACTTTGAGTATTGCAAAACGAGCCAATAGCAAAAAATAAAAATAAATAAATAAAAAAATGCCTTGGGTCTGTGAAATTTGCATAAGCAACACCGCCCCACCTCATGGGTATAAAAGGAGAATGCTGGTGAAATGCAGGTATGTTTTTGCTTCAGAGTTGTTAAGTTTATTCTTCACTCCACAAGCCATCTCTGAACTGTCAGCTTTTACAAGACAAGTGAGATTCCTTTGTGTTGGTGTGACTACGATCTCCCAATGAGTGCACACTTCTTGCTTATCTGTGAAGTGAAAAGAAATTGCACACGTTATGTCTTTTTAAAGATGCCTTGCTTGGGCACTTCTGGTTGCGGTAGATTCGTGTCCGAACTCTGATGGACACGAGCGCTGTCTAGTGTGTTTGGGCATTGATCACTCTAGAGCAGCGCTCGTGGATGACTTATGTTCTCTCTGTGGGAACATGACCACCGCATCACTACGGTCGAGACTCAAAGATCTCGCAATAGTGAGTCCCCTAATCCACACTCCAATCTACTTCATCTAGACTTAGAGCTAGTACTTCGGTTGGTGGTCAGAGTGACCTGATGTTGAAGGTGTGGAACAAGGCGCCAACTATTTGTCCGTGCCCCACACCTCCCCCTCCAGTGACGGTGCCCGTTAGTGTTCAGGGGATTCCTGCGGGTTCATCTTTGGATGTCCCGCGAGTTTCCTTATGCCTCGTTTCCACTGAGAGGTACGGTACGGTACAGTACAGTATGGGTTCGGGTCGGGTACACCATCATCAGGCTTGAGTTTCCACCGCCAGCAGTATCCTTACTTGATAGGCTTGGTGTTTGCCGGAAAGAAGCGATCAACGTCATTTTCGCGCGAAGAAAACGACATAGTATGTCTATGGTAAACAACAAGGGATGACAGACAGCAGATCTTGTTCTTGCTTCTCGGCATGTTTGTCACTAGAAACAAGCACTGGCATTAGGCGTTTCTCCATACCAAGTAGCCATCACAAAGTCCGACTCAGGAGAATGATCCCGAGGATGCGAGTCCAGTAATTCTGCTAATGGAACAGCGCGTTCTTGAATGCGGCACTCAGCTCGCTCTGGCTCTGCAACTCCGGTTATCTCTGTATGTTCATTTTAGGCAACAATAAAAGGAAACCACTCTGCTTCTTTTCGATTTAATTTCAATACATTTTAAACATTATAAAGCACACAAATGTGGTTCAGGCAACACATAGAATATTGATTATATTCACTGCATGTATGTAACATTATATTTATAACAAAACTAAATATAAAACACAACCCTGCCTCTTTTCGTTTAAATTTAAAAATATTAAACATATTCCAGGCAATATGTAATGTATTGCATATCGTAATTGGTACAAATGTTGCAATAAACAACAGATTATCTTGTAATAAAATTTAAAAAATGACAAAATTATCTATTTTTGTGGAATTTCAGTTTTATCAATAATAGCCATTATAAAAGTATAAGTAAAAGGTACAAACAGATATACAATAAAGCTTAAATAACATAAAGAAACAATTAAGTCAGTCAAATATACAAATTCAGTGCTCAAAGATATATAACTTCACGTAGCCTTCTCTCAAAGCTATTGGCCAAGGAATTAATTATAGATTCACGAGACCAAAGATCACCTGTTGGGTTTAGACGAACTACACTCACCGGCCACTTTATTAGGTACCCCATGCTAGTAACGGGTTGGACCCCTTTTGCCTTCAGAACTGCCTCAATTCTTCGTGGCATAGATTCAACAAGGTGCTGGAAGCATTCCTCAGGGAGTTTGGTCCATATTGACATGATAGCATCACACAGTTGCCGCAGATTTGTCGGCTGCACATCCATGATGCGAATCTTCCGTTCCACCACATCCCAAAGATGCTCTATTGGATTGAGATCTGGTGACTGTGGAGGCCATTTGAGTACAGCGAACTGATTGTCATGTTCAAGAAACCAGTCTGAGATGATTCCAGCTTTATGACATGGCGCATTATCCTGCTGAAAGTAGCCATCAGAAGTTGGGTACATTGTGGTCATTAAAGGGATGGACATGGTCAGCAACAATACTCAGGTAGGCTGTGGCGTTGCAACGACGCTCAATTGGTACCAAGGGGCCCAAAGAGTGCCAAGAAAATATTCCCCACACCATGACACCACCACCACCAGCCTGAACCGTTGATACAAGGCAGGATGGATCCATGCTTTCATGTTGTAGACGCCAAATTCTGACCCTACCATCCGAATGTCGCAGCAGAAATCGAGACTCATCAGACCAGGCAACGTTTTTCCAATCTTCTATTGTCCAATTTCAATGAGCTTGTGCAAATTGTAGCCTCAGTTTCCTGTTCTTAGCTGAAAGGAGTGGAACCCGGTGTGGTCTTCTGCTGCTGTAGCCCATCTGCCTCAAAGTTCGATGTACTGTGCGTTCAGAGATGCTCTTCTGCCCACCTTGGTTGTAACGGGTGGTTATTTGAGACACTGTTGCCCTTCTATCAGCTCGAACCAGTCTGGCCATTCTCCTCTGACCTCTGGCATCAACAAGGCATTTCCGCCCACAGAACTGCCGCTCACTGGATGTTTTTTTCTTTTTCGGACCATTCTCTGTAAACCCTAGAGATGGTTGCGCGTGAAAATCCCAGTAGATTAGCAGTTTCTGAAATCCTCAGACCAGCCCTCCTGGCACCAACAATCGTGCCATGTTCAAAGTCACTCAAATCACCTTTCTTCCCCATACTGATGCTCGGTTTGAACTGCACGAGATTGTCTTGACCATGTCTACATGCCTAAATGCACTGAGTTGCCGCCATGTGATTGGCTGCTTAGAAATTAAGTGTTAACGAGCAGTTGGACAGGTGTACCTAATAAAGTGGCCGGTGAGTGTATATCTCATGTTTAACCACTATAGAGACGTCCGAGTCAGCGGCAAACATCAGGATGACTAGCCGAGGAAAGGCTGTTCCAGGCGGGGACACGAGCGCGAGCGTCCGGTGATCGCTTGAAATGGATCTCAGTCAAATTATCATAAATCTATAAATAAACCACAGATTTGAGCTTTAAAAAACTACTTTTTCACCTGAAAAACTCTTAAAACTATATTTTGTGACACAATAACAGTAGTATTTTATTTCAACTGTATGCTTCTATGCCCTTGTAGCTCGCGCGAGTGATGATACTCTGTCCACCAATCACCGTTCTGCAGTGAGTCTAGCTCCACCTTTTAGTACCCTTTCACTGTGCTAGGTACCCCAACAGAAGGGTACCCAAAAAGTGGTACGGTACGGTTCGGCTTTTTGGTACCATTCACAACTTTTGACAGTGGAAACGCAAATAATTGCTTACCGAACCGAACTGTACCATACCACTCAGTGGAAACGAGCCATTAGGCACTACAGAGGAGGATGCAATGTCTGTCGCTGCATCACAAGGTGGGCAGGATTCATAGAGTGAAGACTCGGCAACGCTGCTGCCTTCGGTGTGCAGTCGTTCGCCGAGACTGATCCCGAGATGACTGCCATGCTTTCCCAGGCGGCCTTGAGCATCGGTTTAGAGTAGACACCTCCACCCTGTCCTGAGCACTCGCGGCTGGATGATTAGTTTTGGGTGCGGCCGCCGACTCCAGTCCGCAGCCAACCCCAATACCTTACTGCCCAGACATATGTGATAAGATCTTAAAGTCCTGGAAGACCCCCATGTCTTCCTGTGATCGCTCGACCGATGTAACTTGAAGTGACAACGAAAGGGAACATATCGGTTACATATGTAACTCTTGTTCCCGGAGTAGGGAACTTCCGCTGTACCACCGGGATCACCTGAGCTCTGTCTTGACTCCTCAGCAAAGAATATCTGTATATTGCTGGCGTCCTCCTTTTATACCTACGAGGTGGGGCGGAGTTGCGCCATGCAAATTCCATCCCCATGCTCATTTTGTAAAAGACTCAAAGTTGATGGGCTTTCTAAGAGAAAAAAAAAAACATTTGTCGTCATCTGACGTAACGTCTCCGTTCCCTAAACAAGACAACACTAACTGGCATCTGTATATGATTTGCTGTTTTATAGGTTTCTCTATTGCATACGAACTACTGCATTAGTTATTTCTAAGGGTTTTTTTTTGTTTCATTTTTTGTTTACCCCAATCCATGTAATCGCTAACAGAAAACAAGACAGCAAAAAATAAAGTTTTTCTTTCGGGACTGTGAAATAGTGCCCCAGATTTGATGGTGTGACTATTTCTCACTTCTCCTCCCTAATCTCACGAGACAACATTCTGGAGTAAATACTTGTCAAATGACATGTAATAGAAAGAATGGTTTTGCTTGGGGGAAAACCTAGACATCTTTTTGTTTCTATCAAATCCTTAGATTATCATTTGATGTGGTGTGATGAAAGCAGCAAGAAACATATCACAGGTTTCTGCTGAGCAAAATCTTATAAACAAAACACAACATTTTTTTTAAAGACCAAAATAGAACCGTTGCCCATCAAACATTTCCAGAAAAAGTCCAACGACAAGATGCATGGTAAGACATGGTATAAAGTTGTTATTCGGCACTGATTCACTTGTTGTGATAAGACGTTTTTGCTGTTGCTTGCATAGCAGGTCGACGAAATTCTGAATATATGGAAAATAGTAGATGAGCAGAGGGGTGTCTCTGAGCACATGTCAGATGAGACATGAGGCAGATCCAGAAAGTACGGAGAAAACAGACTGTGATGGCACTGAAGCAAAAATGCAACACAGAAATCTGTCAAGGAATCAAAGTGCTGACATGTTGAAGGGAAGGTTTCAAATGCAGCAAAAAACATAGTGTTTTTCACCAAACTAGGGGGTGGAAAAGCCAATCGTAATCTACTTCACCGAGGTATTTTAGAATGTCCACGCAAATGTTAAGCACTGTACGTACTAGGTATTGCTGGTCCAAACCGCAGGACTCAAAAAGGTCAGTGTCATAGTCAAGTTTTGACCTTTGTGGAATGTTTAAGCATGGAACCCTTGTGCCCAATATGTAGTGAACATCTGATTTGCATAGCCGGAGAAGTTTGCATTGACTATCTACTTATTATCAGTGGTTTGTGGTGGACTAAAGGGTGGACTTTTTCCCTATCTGCAAAAAAGAAATAAATACATAATTAAATAAATATACAACTTGGTCTCACATTTAATTTTTTGAGTAATTCCATTATTTTCTTTAGGATGCACCGAATATTCGGCCACTCGAAAATTTTCGGCCGAAATGTCCAAGTGCATTTTTGGTTTATGGCCGAAGACTTTTATCACCGAAACTATACGGCCGAAATGTTGTGATGACGCAAACAGAAACCGTGACCTGCAGGTGCTTGTCTGAAGCAACATGTCTGCGGTGTGGATGTATTTCAGTGTATCTGAAACCCGCGAGGAGACGGAAACCTCGTTTATCCACCTATATTTATTCCCCCCAAAACGACGACTCCGGATGCGAGCGGGTCAATTATAAACGCATCGAACCATTTGGAGTGGTGCGCGCACTGTCTGTGGAGACTTGCGCTGACTCTGGAGACTTGCGAAAGTATAAACAAGGCAGCGCTAGTCTCCACAGACAGCCGCGCAGCAGCATCCGAACGGTCAAGGCGTCTATACTTAACCCGCTCGCCGTTGTACTATGTCCTTGAAACGACAGGGGACGACTCCAAGTAACTGTCCTCCAATCATTAGGAATCGGTGAGAAGAAGAAAGATAAACACATGACAATGTTTATTTTTTAGTATTCTACCACCAATACAAAAATAATCATGTAAAACCCAGTAAACCCTGAGATTATTACTTATGACATTACAAAATTATGTATATGGGAACAACTAAATTAATCCTCTCTTAAATATTTTCATATTTAAGATATTTTTATATAAAACATATTTCATTAAGTTTTATGTACATTTGTATTAAACATGGACCTTTGTTAATTTAAAAGGCTTTTTATGCTATTGTATGCTACATTTTTTAAATTTAAGCAACTAATTTAGAGCGTGCAAACTGGGTGCTGGTGTGATGAGAAGTTCGCGCTTCGGCTTTGTTTTTATGAGAGAACATTTAATTTTAAAACCTTTCTGCAGGCCAGTAGATTATTATTTAATGTACACATGAGTGGGGTCAAAAACATTTTAGTTTGAATTTTATTTTATACTGTGTATTGTGCTAAATAAATATTTGCATAATTTGTAATTGATTTATTCTTTGAAAATGTTATATTAATTAATGCCATTGCAATGCCTTGATTTTAGTCAAGTTTACTTTGTACACAGTCATAGCCATAAATGCAATGATACTAATAATTGGCATAATTTCTTTCAGTGTTTCGGTTTTCGGCCTTGGTTTACTCTTTTTGCTTTTCGGTTTCGGCCAAGAATTTTCATTTCGGTGCATCCCTAATTTTCTTATATATATATATATGTATATATTTTTTTTTGAGACACTTCCTTTCCTCGCTTTTTTTTTTAAAAAAATGACCCTGTAGATCTACTCTGTGTACTGTAGTTGCTCAAAGCATATTAAGAAACCTATAAGAGAAAATGGTTTCCCACTTTAAAGCATATTGTTCTGTGTGGGAATGCCTCTCATGTCTGTTTTATTGGCCATGTACTGGGAAAAATTTTCAGTTCACTATAGTAACCTCATTCAATGTGTACCCTGTGCTATGGGTATACAACAGAGGTGAGAAAGGGCAAAACAATCCCTTTTCAAGAAGTTGACTTAGCCCAAGTAATCAGGTTTTACAATATACGTTTCATCTCAATTCTGTTGAGGATCTCTGAGTTTTCAAGTGCCTTCAAGTTATTTTTGGTCCAAAATTACCAGCTAGTCTTCTAGATGCAATCTAAAATTAATTTACTAGCCCTGTGCTTTACATTGTGTCCTTCAGACATGTGCTTATTTCAGCAGGGCGAAGTCAAAGGTGATTGTTATGATTCTTGCTACCTTGACAAATTTTGCTCATATGGTGTGACATATCTAAAGCACTCACGCAGAGCCTGGTGGGACTTTTATGATGATTTGCTACCCCTGAAGTGATTAATGGCGAGTCATATAAACCTGGCATTGTTTTTTTTTTAATTGTACATTCATTAAAGGTCTGTTTTACAGGATTAGTTAAACAAAAAATGTAATCTGCCATCATTTACTCTCCCTGATATCATTCCAAACCTGTATGATTTTCTTTATTCCATGGAACACAAATGCTGAACTTTTGAATAATATCTTGGCCACTGTATTTAGCATGTTATTTGCGAAATCGTGATTATCCATGCAAGTTGGTCTTTGTGTATTCATGAGAAAAGAGAAAGATTCAGCAATAACGCAAACATGAAAGCATTGACGTTAGATCGTGGGGAATATTTCCTTCAGTCTTTAGCGGTTGGATTTAGGAACATCAAAATTACTGTGTCTGTTATTGCACCCATGTAGGGTGTAATAATAATAATAATTGACTGTGTTCGTTCATTACACCCAAGAACAAAACGCCACCCAGTGTATCAACAATGACGGACTATGGTGATCTGTTGAGATGCTGCTGTCAATCAAACATTGTGGGAGGGGCATCCGTTTTATTGACGTCACAAAAATGAAGCCTCAATTTGTGGCAGGGGAAAACATTTAAGGAGACAAAAACACTTGATGAGATATTTATCATTATATGATGGTTGTGTACAGGCACTGCCAACACACAATTCGGTACAATCCACTTGAAAAAGTGCATGTACCATTATATGACTCTTTTAATAAAGGTCTTCTGAAGTGAAGCTTGATATAACTTGTTATAACTTGTAATATCCATATGCGATTCTACTTCCAGCGGAAGAGTGACCTCTGACCATACAGTACGTCTGACCATACGCATGACGTCAGAGCAAAACAATACACCGGTAACAATTCACGAATTAAGTCTAAAATGAGAATTTTTAAAGAGAAATGTCAGATGAGTTTTATTTTGTTACCCAGCCCTATTTGTTTGAACTGCCAGAGGCGTCTATTCTCACCTGAAGCTTACCCTAAGTGTCATTCGCCAGAACTTGATTCTTGTGTGAATGCATAGACGGACTTTACAGGATTTAAGTGATTACAGTTTATGAAGTTATAATTCTGGATTTTTTTTTTATCTTAAAAAATGGTACCAAACACTCCCATTATAAAGTTGTGAAAAAGTTGTCAAAAGTTGTCCCACTGTCAAAAGTTGTGAATGGTACCAAAAGCCGAACCGTAACGTACCACTTTTTGGGTACCCTTCCGTTGGGTTACCTAGCAGTGAAAGGATACTAAAAAGGTGGGGCTAGACTCACTGCAGAACGGTGATTGGTGGACCAACGTGATTCTCATGAGAATACGTATGCATTTGTACGTAAAGTGTCGTTCTATCATACGTATGTATAATTATGTTTTATATGCGCAGAAAACGTATAATACAGACGTATTTACAGTATTAAAACATAAAATATTTACGTATTGACAGCACAAAAACGTCATTTATTTACGTATGAACAAATCCACCGACGTACACATTTGTACGTATGATGTATCACAATTTATTCATATTAATATCGTAGCATTATGTTTTGACCCTATTGCATTAAACGGTCTTATTAATTAAGTTTTTAGTCGCATTTATTGAATATAATACTAACATTTTAACATTTTGCTTGTTTCGCCTGCATGGTGTTAAACAATAGAATATAAAACCTTAAAAATACATTCTTTAACGTTACTCGTTTAACCGTTTTGTAATAGTTTATTTACCTTGAGACATATAAAGCGTTTTCTCCTATAAAAAACACAACAAAATTCACAAAAGACATCAATTTTATTAGGTTGATGTAATCCAAATATTTAGAATCCATAGTTGTATGCAAGAAACAACTCCTAATTCAGCCTCTTATCCTGTCGTGATCTTCGTCTCCTCCATTCTCAGCAGCGACCGTACATGTCAAATGCGGGGCTGGTTATGAATTCAAATTAAAAAAATGCGCCCTTGAGAAGCGATACGTCATATTTTACGGCAGTGATATCAAACGTTCATTGGCTCTTCCCTGCTTCGTCACAGATTGCGACATGAAGGACTGTGAGACGGTTGGTTAATCATTTGAAATGGAGAAGTGCGAACCGAAACCAGATGAACATTTTCATTGATTATAATTTCATTTCTGCTCCGTACTTCATACAAAAACTATTACAATACTGCCAGAGAAGACTGCGACTGCAACGCATCATCATGTGAACGGCTTTTGGTATTGAGTTTTAACATTTTCGCAATAAATAAATTATTGTGATTATACTTGTTTGTTAGTTATGTTTTTCTTTATAATTGTAGTTTGTTATATGTTAGTTTTAAGGAATTGTTATGGGTAGGTTTAGGGGTAGGAGTAGGATTGGTGGCTCAAAATAGACTTTAATGCTAACGTTATATTGTTACTAAAACTGCCCTTTCCCAACACCGTTTTATCCTTTTTTATATTCTGTATAAAATGGGTATGTTTAGGTTTGGGATTAGGGTTATGGGATCTTACATTTATCTATAAAATGGTAAAAAGGGAAATTATACAGATATCTGTATGATATAGAATATACGTAAACAGTTTACATTTTTTAGCTGTAAAAACGTAATAATGTTACATTTAAATGTTGCAGATACGTTCATATTATACGTTTCAGCATCTATCAAAACGTACTAAAAAGTATGTTTTCTATCTTTGCAAAAACGTAAAATACCTGCGTATTAACAATGAGACCAGGCTGGGTGGACAGAGTATCGTCACTCGCGCTTGCTACAAGGGCACATAGAAGCATACAGTTGAAATAAAATGCTACTGTTATTGTGTCACAAAATATAGTTTTAAGAGTTTTTCAGGCGAGAAGTAGTTTTTTAAAGCTCAAATCTGTGGTTTATTTATAGATTTATGATAATTTGACTGAGATCCATTTCAAGCGATCAACAGACGCTCACGCTCGTGTCCCCCGCCTGGAACAGCCTTTCCTCGGCTAGTCATCCTGATGTTTGCCGCTGACTCGGACGTCTCTCTAGTGGTTAAACATGCGATATAGTTCATCTTGTAAACCTAACAGGTGATCTTTGGTCTCGTGAATCTAATCGTTCCCTGGCCAATAGCTTTGGGAGAAGGCTATGAAGTTTCATATATTTGAGCACTGAATTTGTATATTTGACTGACTGAATTGTTTCTTTATGTTATTTAAGCTTTACTGTATATCTGGTTGTACCTACAATGGCTATTATTGATAACTGAAATTCCACAAAAAGAGATAATTTTGTTATTTTTTTATTTTATTACAAGATAATCTGTTGTTTATTGCAACATTTGTACCAATACAATATACAATACATTACATATTGCATGGAATATGTTTAATATTTTGAAATTTTGAAAAACGAAAAACAGGCAGGGTTGTGTTTTATATTTAGTTTTGTTATAAATATAACGTTACGTATGCAGTGAATATAATCAATAGGCTGTGCGTTGCCTGAACCACATTTGTGTGCTTTATAATGTTTAAAATGTATTGAAATGAAATTGAAAAGAAGCAGAGTGGTGTTTTATAACATATTTCGTTTTATTATTGCCTAAAATGTACATACAGAGATAACCGGAGTCACCAGAGCCAGAGCGAGCTGAGTGCCGCGTTCAAGAACGCGCTGTTCCATTAGCAGAATCACTGGACTCGCGTACTCGGGATCATTCTCCTGAGTCGGACTTTGCGTTGGCTACTTGGTATTGAGTAAATGCCTAATGCCAGCGCTTGTTTCTAGTGACAAACATGCTGAACAAGATCTGCTGTCTATCATCCATTGTTGTTTATTATGTTGCTTTCTTCGCGCGAAAATGACATCGATCGCTTCTTCCAGCAAACACCACGCCTATCAAGTAATGGTACTGTTAGCGGTGGAAATGCAAGCCTGATCATGGTGTACCCGACCCGTACTGTACTGCACTGTGCACGTACCCCTCAGTGGAAACGAGGCATTAGATGACGCCCTAGGATCGCATCATGTAACTGACGCTAAAGGATGCCTAAAGCATCAGATATGGAAGCATGGTCAAAATTGTCAGTTAGATGATGCCTTGGGATGAGAATGCGTTGCTATATACATCATCTCATAACAAAAGGTATTTAAGATGCAGTATACACCACTGAAATTCATTTACTGCATGCTGTTCCCAATATATGCAAGCCCATAACAAATTAAATTTTCCTGATCCCAAGTCATTCTTCCCCATGTGTCCCTTGTTGGACACCTTAATATTATTTAGATCTTGCTGCAGATACCTCATAGACAATATGAAAGTCAATGATATTTTGGGGAGAAAATGATTACAATTAAAACTCAGCGGAAAGGAGGGGAAGATAATGATGGCTGAAATAAAAGCTATCTTTCCCAATTACTTAAGGCTTCCTTATCAAGGATAATATGACCAGCAAGCTCTCTAGAATGCTGATGAGATTGTGGCACTTTTCTTGGCTCCCCTTGCCTCTGTCCTTTTAGTGTTTGACAAATGTAAACAAAGCTTGTACAGTGGCTGTCAAGAGTCCTGCAAATGCAAGCATGATTGTTGGTTTAATCAACACAAACTCAAAATCTAAAAATGGCTGCATTGTTATTTGTGTTTTGTATTTCAGTAGCACTACATTGGAGTGTGCCTTTCATGATTGATTGACTCCCATGTAACATGTAAATGACCTGCATCATTTACGTAAATTTGGATAATTCTTCTTATGGTGTGACATTTGTTTAAAAAATGCCATTGCTTGAAAATCTCATGCAAATGTATCTGCACTTATCTTAAAGGGATAGCTCTCTCTCTCTTCTCTCTCTCTCTCTCTCTCTCTCTCTCGCTCTCTCTCTCTCACACACACACACACAACAAAATGTATTCTGTCTATACTGTATAATTATTGACTTAAAACGAAATGATTACAATAACCATGGTGATATATACAAGGCATATATGCTAAAAAAAAACAAGTTAACCTTATGGTACTTTAAGGTAGGCCTTATTTCAATCTGTTTTGATGTCTTGATCTGCTGTAGCTTACAGTCTCCACTCACAACCTGTAAAATGAATTTGCTAAATATCCACTTTATCCAGAGCTTTTTTTTGTTCTATGTGTTCTAATGTGTATCTATTCTAATTTAGTAACTTATTTACGCAAAACTTCTGGTTACGTCTGTATCCTTGGTTCCTTGAAAGGGGATTGAAACACTGCATGGAGATTTGATGCTGTGGGGACACTCTGTTTTATTGTTTTTTTGAAACATGTGTGAAATCATTCCAGTGGTGGGAAGGGACATGAGGCAGGTGATGACGTCACAACCAAGAAACTATAAAACAAGCCCAAACCAAGCAACTCTGATAAGATGAAGTACTGTAAGTTGCTTACAGGCATGCATGAAGCATAGCATGGCCATGCAGCATCTTGTTTCTTTTTCAGGTAACCAAGGTTACAGTCTTAACCAGAGACCGCATGATGTGGGAACATTTATACCCATGCCGCCATAATGACAAGTGCCTTTCTTTTGTGAAATTGTAAAGAACATCACTAAGGCGAGAAGCACCTGGGATCCTGCTTTAGATTCCAAGTCTAGGTTGTAAAGGTTGTAAAACACAAAGTAAATATATGCGGAGAAGACCAGCCCACCACATCACAAACATCTTGAAGTGAAACTCCAAGCCTTAGAATAGCCTTCAGAGGCAGCCATACTCCTATAGTAGAGTGGGCTTGGACTGACAAAGGCAACTGTTGTCCAGCCGACTCATATGCAAGAGAGATAGCCTCAACTATCCACCTGCTCATGCTATGCTTTGCTGCTGGGGACTCAACATATGAACAGATGTTCATTTACACCACAGGGAAGCTCTGTGGATGTAAGCATGTAATGCCCGAATTGGGGACAGCAGATTATTTCTTTCCTGGTCTGGATCCCGAAAGGAGGAGGGCCTGCAGAACAATAGACCTAGCCATGTTGGTTGGGACCTTAGGAATGTAACCTGGTCCAGGGTGAAGAAATGCCTTCATCATAGCAGGTGAAAATCTCTTATTCTTTTCAGAGATGTGATGGCAAGGAGAAACAAAGCTTTTAGAGTCAGAGAACTTTAATAGGCTCAAAGGGAGCCAGGGACAGGCCTTTTAAAACAATGCCTAATCCCAGGCTGGCGCCCTAGTATGGACTGCTGGCCTCAGCCTCAAGGTACTACAGAGGAAACAAGTTACCAGTGGGTCTCTCCTCAAATACATAACACCCAAAGGAATATGGTAAGCAGCTATGGCTGTGACCTAAACCTTTCAGGTGGATGGATAACCCTGCAGCACATCGTTCTTGCAGGAACTCCAGCACTGTACGAACATGGAAACTGTAAACTGAGTCCAGCTGATGACCACTGCACCATAAAGTGAACACTCCACTTCGGGGATGACCGTTTTCTTGTGGAGGGAGGTCTGGGGTGAAGTATGGCAGAGATCAGGCACTCTAGTTAGAGACTCGGACTTGAGTCACACTCAAGTTGCATTTTAATAGCCTTCAGACTTGACTCTGACTTGACCTGAAATTACTTCAGACTTGACTCGGACTAGACCAAAGGACTTGTGAATATTTTAAAAACAACTCAAATCATCAATCCTTAACCACTGATATAATTAAAGTAATAATTTGTGTTTTGTTTGAATGGTTTTACATCTCCCTATATATTATCTCCCTTTATATTTCCCTACATGTAGCGGTAGTTCGGACTTTGGACCCTTGTCATAGAATTAGATTATGTCTCTCTTGTGCATAAACTCCACACCATATGTTCTGTCATGATGCAAATAATGTAGGAAAACAATTAAAGACACCGGAAGGCAACATCAAATTTTCTCAAATGAGTCTCATCCACAAAGGTTAGTCACATTATTATACTGTGGTGTATCTGCATGGCTTCTTTGGATTGCAAGCCTGTTAAAACATTATCAAATGAAATCTAGCCTTTAAACCCATAACACTATGTTTTACTTTATCAGTATTTTAGAAGAATATGCAGATTTTCTCTCTCTTAAAGGGACACTGTCTGTTAGTCCTGTAGGTATTTTATTATCTGAAATCAATATTTTTATTCATAAATATGTCCTTAATGGTGTTACAAATACCTCTGCAAATTATCTGACTTATCCCCGTAAATGAAGAATTTACTATCTTAATTATCATGGGACGGGTAGGTTCACGGAGGCTTCCATGTCGTTCCGCCATCTTTGAAAAACTCTCAATAGCAGAGAGTGTCAAAAAGTACCACCAGCCAACGCCGTTTCCACAACGCGTTTTCGTCAGACTCGGAGCTCAGCGTCACGTGACTGAAAGCATCAGAAACGGAGGAGGAGAGCATTGAGGCGGCATTCGCGGCAAGTTTAGTTTAGTGCATTGCACTCCTATGTTTTTTTATTTCTCTATTATTTGTAACGTTAATGGCGGACCATACATACGCCGAGACCACAGGAGAAGACCTCGTCAGCGAAAAAAGGCCAGACTTGAAAAGAAAAAGGAAACGTGACCGGAGATTGCAAAAAAACAGAGTAAATGTCGGGATAAGTTAGCGTTTTCAAGGTGGAAAGAGCTAATGCAGCAGAAAGATTTCAAAAGAGACGCTGAAGTTGCCTGCTTTCTCCTGGACATGTAAGTTAATGTTACAGTCTTACTTAATTTTTTGTCATTGCTTGGTTGTGTATTTTATTATATAGACAGTATAACATTTATAGTTAAAGTTAAACAAACTCTTTGATTAATAGCAGCTGAGTAACATTTACTTACTCAATAGCTGCCATTGTGAAGGTGCTAAAATACGAGGTTTGTAAGTTTACACTTTATAACCTATAAATTCATTAAGATATATAGAGATAATGATTGTTTTTGCATTGTTTGCACACCTAAGGCTATTTCAAGATTTTAGTTTTCTGACATTTTATGTTATTTATCATTTATACTGTGACCGCATACGAATAATGCAGCGACATACAGTCATTTTGTATGTAGCCTATGGCTATAGTTTCATTTGTGAACATTGGAGAGGGTCAATCCTACTTGTGATCGTCTACTTGTAGCTGCCGGGTATCTTTATGTGGTCGTTGTGTTGAACACTCGCGCTCCTCGTCGTCCATCTCCTTCGCCTAGATCCCACTCGATCCACTGCCTCTCTGTCCTCTACCTCTTCCTCTCCCTCTTCCTCTTCCTCTCCCTACTTCTGAATCATCCGATAATGATATCTAACAATCACGTAAGTCAGAAAATATAACGAATAAAGTCGCCATTTCTACTAATTACAACGGTTCAGTGTTTTTCAGTGTCAGCAACTAATACTGTAACATTCATTTGTTTGTTGTGTCACGTCGCTGTTTTATTTTTTAATTACAAACCTGTTCATCGAGAAGAAACTCGATGAAGTGTTACTACAAGACATCCTGTCATAGCATTTTTGGTACATAACGGCAACCGTAGATGCAGTACGCACTTGAAAAGCGAGGGCGCTGGAGACAAAATTCGTTTGAATGCAAAACGCTTTTAACCACTAGATGGGGGTAGATCCCACACAGTGTCCCTTTAATGTATAGGGTGTCACGATTCTCCCAAATCCTCGATTTGAATTCCATTTACGATTCTTAGGTCACGAATTCGATTCTCGATTTTATCAATCGGCCAATCAGGATGCTCTCTTTACTATGTGTCACACTCCGTACATATTACACTCTGTGTGCAGTGCATATGCAGTGCGTGTGGCAGTTTATACAGGAGCAGCACACGCTAAAGTGCTTTACATATGCTGCGTTTGCAGTGCGTAACTGATCCACGGCTGTACGACAAACACATTCGCTATTTTTATTTCAAATTCAGAAGATATGCAGCAAATTTTATTAAAAAAAAGTTTTGTCAGCATTGCGATTCTCTTTGTACACTTATACAAACTTGAATGGACGTATGCACATTTAAACACAATATAAACAACATAGGCCTATAATTACATGCATTACTTCTATATATATTAAGTTTCTCAAGCAAATGGTCAAATATTTAACCATGTAGGCTACTTATATTAAAATCGCAAACATTTTAAATTAAAACTTAAAATTGACAAAAACAGCTGACTCTGCCTTTTCTTTTGCCATTTAAATTTTAATACAATAAATCTTGCCCGTCACAAAGAGGTTCGCACCACACCTGGAAGGATCGACAGACTGCATCCCCGTGCAGCGTGAAAGCAGTTAACATGGGTACGGAAACAAATACGCACCGTATATGCATTGCAAACAGAGTGTGTGTGAAACGGGCGTTATGAGGCACACATGCAAGCCAAGGTCTCTCGCTATCTCCCTCTCTATCGTGCGCGCAATACGGTTTGGAGCACAGTTTTTTCTGTCTAGCATGCACGTTCGCTCTTGTTCGCTCACTCTAGATTTCGGGAAGATTTTAAATAATTTGCGTGCATCAGGGAGCCGCTATCAATAAGCGGAAGCTCCCGACACTTTGGTGAGACTTGGATGTCTGCAAACTGGAGCTTTTTTGAAGCGCGAACGTTGTCAACATAACTCTACTGGAAATCCAAAAAACTTCCACACCTGCGACTTTAATGAAAGAGGAGGGGGTTCAAGTTCTGTGGACGGGTCTCCTGCATCTGCAGTTTCCATGCTATCTTTTGAATGGCTTAAGGAGGGTTGACCATAGACTCACTCGCAGCACTTCAACATGCGTGTTTTTTCTGCTTGGCAAGCTGAACCGACGTTACATGGGGGCGTGGCAATATCGACCATTTTGAATTAATTTCTATCGATTTCTATTTTAATTAATTTCAATCGATTTCAAATCTATATTGTGACACCCTTTTTAATGTATGTCTATGAGAGAGAGGAGATTTCTATTGACGTAAACATTCCAAGTTTGATATGTTATACAGATAATTACTGTCGTCAATAACAATGCTGCTGTATAAACAAACAAACAAACAAACAAACAAAACTACTGTATAACAAACCACGACTGGCGCCATCTTGCGTCTACTTAGCGATTGTATTGAAAATGACTAGCCTACTTGTCTTGTAGCCAGGACGATTGTTTTACACATTGTAATGGATTATAAAGTGGATTATCCCTTAAATCTTAGGACCTTAATTACAAACAAAACAGATAACAGAAAGAATATATATTTTGTCTATATAATACAAATAATAGGATCATTATTTGTAAGGCATGTAATGACTCGAGAACTCAACTCGGGCTTGTGACAAAAGACTCCAGACTTGACTCAGACTCCAGTGATAAATGAAAGACTTGTGAACATCTCTGAAGTATGGTCTCAACAACCTCAATTGAGAGACCAGCTCCTATTAGCTGGTTCCCCTCAGAGGCCAAGCCCACAGTTTCCACAGCACTGGACAGGGGTAAAGAACTGCATAACCTGCCTGGACAGAAGCATCTCCCAAGGAGAGCTGTCGAGGAGAGATACATGATCCAAGATACATGATCAGTACTCAGACCCTGCCACAGCGGAGCTACTTGGAGAAGACAGAACCGTGAACTTTCTCCAGAAGCCCCAGATGCAGATTGATTGGAAGAAAAGCATACAGACTTAAGCTCAGCTATGTCTGTACAATAGATTATAGTCCCAGCAGAGCTGGATGTGTGAGGGAAAACGATCCCGGACAGTGTGTCTTCTCAAGACACAAACAGATTCTCTTCTGTCTGGCCGAACACCCTGAATATCTGCTCCACCACCTCAGGGTGGATCCTCCATTCCCTGTGCCTACGCCTCTACAGGATATCTACTCCCTGGTTTTGGCAACCAGGGATGTAAGCTGCCCTGAGTAGAGAGCAACTTTCTCTAAGACCAAAGGAAGATCTGGTGCACCAGTTTGCAAAGTGGACATGACGCAAAGCAACCGCCCTGGTGACTGGACTGATTTCACACGTGTTTCATAATGGAATCACACATAGCATTCCCACATCGTCAATTGTCGATGCAGCGCAGAGTTCCCTTGAAGGGAACCATGTGTGGTGCTTGTGAGTGAACTGTAAATGAATGGGCTCCTTGCACGTAACCACTCCCTTTACCGGAAATGCGGCTTCGTCTTTTCCGGTGTAAACATGGCGCTATTCTACACTAGATGCAAGAGTTGCCGAAACTTACAATAACAGACGTACATCGTCTTTGTAAGTGCTCCTCCAAATCACCTAGCAGCAAATTAGATAAGGGCTTTAAAATGTATGCCTCTTCATATATCCACGGATATGAAGGTAAGTCTATATATCTCAAACTTTATGGCTAACGTTAGTTTGCTAGCTTACATTAGGCTAATAAACAATCCCGGTCTAACAGAATATGCGTGTTATAATGTTGTACTGTTTTCTAGTATTAGGCGGAAAATGTGTCTACGTTGTGTCTTTACGCCTTCATGCATGTTCCTAACTTCTTATTGTGTTAATATGTGAATGGCATTAGTGTCAAACAAAGACAGGGCCACAAGTGAAGTCGCTGTAAAGGCTTTCTGCTTCAGATCGATGAAGAAGCACGAAAAACCTTTCACATTTTCCGCCTAATACTAGAAAACAGTACAACATTATAACACGCATATTCTGTCAGACCGGGATTGTTTATTAGCCTAATGTAAGCTAGCAAACTAACGTTAGCCATAAAGTTTGAGATATATAGACTTACCTTCATATCGTGGATATATGAAGAGGCATACATTTTAAAGCCCTTATCTAATTTGCTGCTAGGTGATTTGGAGGAGCACTTACAAAGACGATGTACGTCTGTTATTGTAAGTTTCGGCAACTCTTGTAAGCATCTAGTGTAGAATAGCGCCATGTTTACACCGGAAAAGACGAAGCCGCATTTCCGGTAAGGGAGTGGTTACGTGCAAGGAGCCCATCGCAAACCAATTTTACCTTACGAAAACATGTTTTGTCAGATGAACTGTCTTAGAATATGAATCAATCATGAAATGACATCGCTGGTCCTGACAGAAAACAGAACTCCAATCTGACATATTGAATTAATGGAGTGAAGGATTCTAAGTCTGAGTAATTTAAATAGGTAACTCAGAGTTTGTGAGATTATACATCAAAAGATCCAACAGGTGAATCATTCTGCTCTCATACGATAAATGGATTTGTGAACTAGACTGCATGGTGTATTTTTGCATCTACTCCATGAGGACAAAATAATAGAAATACATGCTATCTTGCCTCTTTTTTTTCCAGTACTCAGTCTTTTTATCACTTCACATTCAATTGGCAACAATAACTGCTGAACACCAGAGTAGGAACGCAAAGTGCAAAACTGAGTGAACTTGACTAAAGCGCCGATAATGCACATTTGCAAGATTTTCTACACGTGTCTGGGCCTCGGCCATTGTGCCTCAGTAAAACATAGCAACATTGTTTTATGGACTGTTTTTTAGAATTTGAAGTCATACAGTAAGTTTTTGGAACAACATTCTGCAAGGGTATGCAAGTGAATTTTCATTTTTGGGGGTTGATTTTTTCATTAAGCGTGCTATGGTGGCTGTAATCATATACAAAACCAAGAATAAACCTCTACACTGTAAACACAGACCAACCTTAGGGCATGACAGTGTAAAAAATGATCTCTACCCAGAAATAGGAGGAGGGTAGACTACATGTACAATAATTGTATGAAAATGTGAGTATACACGATTACGCCCCTCTGGCAAACAGGTCTTTTTTGGGCTTGCTGCTGATTATCACATTTATCTAGATGTCTGTGAGCACTGGGGGAAGCTAGTACAGAAGTGTACTACCTGGCAACAACTTCTCATGGGACATCCCACACCTGCTGGGCCCCAGATGTGCTCCCTCGTGTTTTTTAGGGTTCTTGCCTGCAGAGAAATCCCGCAGGGTTTTCCCATTACTGCTGAGAGAGAGAGCAGTAAAGAATATCTACCAATATACACGAGTAGTGTGCAGCATAATGTCCAGTGTGAGGTTATCTTAGTTGTTGTATTTATTAGTTGAGAGTAAATCACATCAGTGTTTATTGTAGAACTGATTCATTATCATGAAATGTGGACTTTACTTTCCACACTGGTAAACATCAGTGACTGCCATACAATAGGGTCTTGAGTACAAGCATGCTATTGGACATTTAATTAATTGTCTGATCGTGGTTATTCTAATTGAAACTATTTGTGGTAACCGTAATCATTGTGCAGTATACACTCACCGGCCACTTTATTAGGTACACCTGTCCAACTGCTCGTTAACACTTAATTTCTAAGCAGCCAATCACATGGCGGCAACTTAGGCAAAATTAGGCATTTAGGCATGTAGACATGGTCAAGACAATCTCCTGCAGTTCAAACCGAGCATCAGTATGGGGAAGAAAGGTGATTTGAGTGACTTTGAACGTGGCATGATTGTTGGTGCCAGAAGGGCTGGTCTGAGTATTTCAGAAACTGCTAATCTACTGGGATTTTCACGCACAACCATCTCTAGGGTTTACAGAGAATGGTCCGAAAAAGAAAAAACATCCAGTGAGCGGCAGTTCTGTGGGTGGAAATGCCTTGTTGATGCCAGAGGTCAGAGGAGAATGGCCAGACTGGTTCGAGCTGATAGAAGGGCAACAGTGACTCAAATAACCACCCGTTACAACCAAGGTGGGCAGAAGAGCATCTCTGAACGCACAGTATGTCGAACTTTGAGGCAGATGGGCTACAGCAGCAGAAGACCACACCGGGTGCCACTCCTTTCAGCTAAGAACAGGAAACTGAGGCTACAATTTGCACAAGCTCATCGAAATTGGACAATAGAAGATTGGAAAAACGTTGCCTGGTCTGATGAGTCTCGATTTCTGCTGCGACATTCGGATGGTAGGGTCAGAATTTGGCGTCTACAACATGAAAGCATGGATCCATCCTGCCTTGTATCAACGGTTCAGGCTGGTGGTGGTGGTGTCATGGTGTGGGGAATATTTTCTTGGCACTCTTTGGACCCGTGGTACCAATTGAGCATCGTTGCAACGCCACAGCCTACCTGAGTATTGTTGCTGACCATGTCCATCCCTTTATGACCACAATGTACCCAACTTCTGATGGCTACTTTCAGCAGGATAATGCGCCATGTCATGAAGCTGGAATCATCTCAGACTGGTTTCTTGAACATGACAATGAGTTCGCTGTACACAAATGGCCTCCACAGTCACCAGATCTCAATCCAATAGAGCATCTTTGGGATGTGGTGGAACGGGAGATCGCATCATGGATGTGCAGCCGACAAATCTGCGGCAACTGTGTGATGCCATCATGTCAATATGGACCAAACTCCCTGAGGAATGCTTCCAGCACCTTGTTGAATATATGCCACGAAGAATTGAGGCAGTTCTGAAGGCAAAAGGGGGTCCAACCCGTTACTAGCATGGGGTACCTAATAAAGTGGCCGGTGAGTGTACATTTTAATCACATAGATATGGATTTTATCAGACTGCATTATTATGTCATATCATATTATAAATGATCACAGCATTAAAGTAAACAAAATAATAATAACATAATAGGCTTAGGGAAATAAACAAAACAATTCAGTTATTAATCACAATTATTTGTATGACAATTAATTATGAGCGCAAAATTCATGATCATGACAGGCCTAAATTGCACTATTATTGGACCGGACAATTTACAGCTCATTGATCCCATAATAACCCAATAACGAACATGTTGTCTCTCTATAATGGGGTAGGTTGTCACAATAGATTCAAAAAATGCATTGCAGGAACATTTAAAAATGAAATTCACATCAGAAAATATATAACATAATATTTGTGTTTGTAAGGGGTTTGTAGGTGTGGATTCACTCTTCATCTCTAACCTCGAAAAAAAAAGAGATATCCCATGTGTTAAACATGACTAAAATGACTATGCTGTGATAAGCGTATGGAACCATTGCTATGCATCGTTGAATGCAGATGGCCGTACCATAATTATACAACAATTTGATTATTGTGGCGAGCAGGACGAGGCTGAGGGACATGAGAGCAGTGCGTGGCGGGTGGCGTGAGTGATAATGAACGCACCAGCTCTCACACCTCACATGGAGGAGCGGCAAGTAGTGACGACAGTGAAGATCAAGAGAGGAACAGGCCTGATTTTATGTTGTGTTTTGTTTTATGTGACGTGCAGTCGTCCGTTAGGGGCTGCTGGCTTATACTTTCGTTTTGTTGTTGATTTGTTTTATTTATTAAAGGGTACCTATTATGGCATTTAAAATGTTCCTAATATTGTTCTGGGAGTCCCCAACAACAGTTTTACAAGCATGCAATGACAAAAAACCCTTTTGTTGTCTTATAATATGCATTTATTTTACCTGATTTGTCTCACCGACTCCCATATGAATTGTGTTCACAGTCCTTTTTCCGAAACCCGCCTTTGCTGTGACGCTACATCTGCGGTGATTGGTCAGATGACCTAGTCAAGTTGTGATTGGTATTCTCTGTGCAGAGTATGTCGGAATAAACTCGGTACTGATCCTTCCTTCAGTATCAGCCGGCTCGCGAATCCATACTTTTATAGCATTTAGGTTTGTGAAGCAATCATCTTCAAAATGACGCGAACACAGAACAAGGTTTGGGCTATACTTGTGTGGTATACTTGTATATATGAACTGTAGCCACTTAGTCTTCAAATGCTCCTCTCCTGGCAGATGAAAAAAGTTCGCTTTTGCATCGCACTTCAAAACACAGCGTCTCGTCGACATGATTGTTTTCCGGTTTTCCCTGGCGTCTCAGAGCGCAATAAGTGGGCGTTTCTTATTCTAAATAACTTGTCAAGTTGACGTCAACTAGACAAAGGAAAAGCATCGTTCGTTGAACGATTCATATCAGAGACTCAGAGTCGACTCTTACTTTGAGAGACAATAACTTTGTATACGTGAACTTTCATTTTAAAACTTTGCAGGATGTTTTCGTTCACTAGATCTATGTTACACACTACATGAAGGGCAATTTTCAAAACTCCATAATAGGTACCCTTTAAAGTCCACCTCCTCCTTCCCATAACAACAAATTATCATTTAGAAAACAAACCATCATAGAGGAAGCTTTCAATATCATATTCCAATGACACCAGCCTGCAATGTGTTTTTGTGTGCATTTAGCAAGTATGTCTTTTAGTGTTAAAAATGGTAAGAGGTTAGCGTCTGGACAGCATGGTGTTTAGGGGCCACTGTAAATGTTAATGTTCAAGGGCTCATTAAATGTTGTCCTCTGTCCCTTTATGCATCAGTGACCAAACACTCTTCACGAACAGCCAAATATATCTGCCATTTCTTGTTGTCTTTTTAATTTAAAAGGGAGCTTTCCATTTTTTGCGGATCTTAGAACATTACAGTCCCTCCGAGGCATCTGACTCGCATCTCGCTCTCTTCTGTTTTCAGTGCATATAATCTTCTATACTTGAATAACACAAAAAGGTTCAGATAGACTGAGCCCAAGGTGAAATGATTTCTTAAGAGAATTTGGTGAAAATAGAGCAGTGTACTGATAACGATCAAGAGGAATCGAATCGCTCGTCTGTGTAGCTTCCGCCTTGCATCTTCCGCTTGATGGGGACGGGCTCAAGTACTCTGACATGTGTTGGTTACTGGCCCAATGTTTGCTCTCTGGAGTTTCACAAGATACTCAGAGAAACATCCAGGGCTTGTCATTTGCCGTGAATGTTGCCTACAGCGACCCAGAGGCTCTGCTTGTGTAAGACAGACATTCTGCCCAGAGGCCATTTTGCTTTCCTGTATCCCTCTCATTTTATCTCAATGCACGATCTGAAGTCTGATGCGTAATAAGTTGTTTTCCTAGTGTGAAGCTTTGTGCTTTGTTTGATTCAAATTGTATTCTGTGAAGACCAAACAAATTTCAGTTTCACCTTTGCACCACGGGTAACCTGCTGAAAACTTTACACCTTCTGAAAGAACGAAATCGACAACATCCACTGGAAGAGATCCGTATGACATTGTGTGTGCGATTCTATCAGATTTCAATGAACTTGATGATTGCTCTTGCAAAACTTAGTATGTGGTTGCTAGGGGGAGTTTTAGGTTGTTTAACTGCCTAAATCAAAGAACCCACTCCAAATTCGGCAACAGTTTTGGTCAAGTATGTGGGGTTGTTTCAACCATTTTTAATTATTTATAAGTGTACTATCACACTTCTCAGAATTTAATTTATCAATACACATGTTTACATGCACTTTTAAATGCACAATTGGTGTGGCATTGGCTTTGAGTGAAGAGTGACATCACAGCTCCAGAATTATATTTGTTATTTCTAAGGAGAAATAGATGTTCATTTTAACAGCACCGGTAACAAATCGAGCACAGACGGCTGACACTGGTTTTGTGAGATTTAGATAAAATGGAGTAGTGAAGTGATATCAGAAGATCCCCAATAATATTTGTTATAGGGCTGGACGATTAACCGAAAAATAATCGAAACCGAAATTCAGAGCCTATAACCGACGTGATTTTACCATGTCGGTTATTTCGGTTTTTGAATACTATTAATGTATCCGCCCACTGTGTGTTAACGTACTTTCCCCTTAAACATAGTAGTCACGTCACTCCACCCCGTCCAGTCAGCGACATTGAAACAACATGAGCCCTTTTCACACAGCGCGTTGATCCCGGGAAATTGCCAGAACAAACACCTGTGTGAGCGCAAACACGGCCCGGGATTGGTGCCGCCAGGTTGGGGACAGAGTAACAATTGCTGTGTTCAGTCCATGGTTCAGTCACGGAGCGCGCGCTGTGTGAACAAAAGCCGTAATGTAATCAATGTCGCGTTGCAGCCTAATGATGCCGTTTAAGCCGGGATCGTTCGCCAGCGTGAAACGGTACGTAATGCGCTAGTTTATTATCGAATCAGAGAAAACAAATGCGCAAGCGTGGTTTTTCGAAAAAGAAAATCGCAACTCATAAGCAAACTATAGACGCTGCTGAGACATGTCAAGTGTCTTTGCGGGTAACTTGTGTGTGAACGCACTCTCTGATTCCTAGAATACTGAGTCAACTCAGCAACAGGAGCTGCTTTTACCAAAGAAACACGCAAAAAAAAAGAGAGAGAGAGACAGACAAACGCCCAGCAACAAGTGCCTCCACTCCACAAAGCAGCTCACGATAACACAGGCATTTACAGATGCCATACAATATGAAAAGGATTAGTTTTTTAGTTTTATACAAGTTATATTTTACTTTTTAGATGGCAATATTTACAATAATTTATTTTATTTACAAAAATAACTATTTTCTACATTTTTTATTATTTTAAAATATTTAATAGGCATTAAAAGCTATCTGTGTGTTTCCTTATTTTAGAATCTCAAAGATTATGCACTAAAAAAATACATACATATTTACAGAATAAGCCTTGCCAGTGACATATGAGAAAAAAAAATCGTTCAATAATCGTAATCAAGGTGACTTGTTCGATTAATCGTGATTATGATTTTAGCCCAAATCGTTACAGCCCTAATTTGTTATATCTGCATGAGGAAAAAAAAGTTGTGTTTTTTTAAAGGCACAAACCGAACACAAACTTATGGCACCGGTTGGAGCGATTTGAAGGACATAGGGTTTGGATAGTGACGTAACACAACCAAAACAATAATGTTCAGTAAACCAAACCAGCATAAACATTCATCTTTGTGGCACAAATCAGCACAAACTAGTAGCACCGTTTTGGGGATTATTTCATATTATGGGTGCTATACCTTCAAAGAGGTAGAGCCACATCTCAGACAGCATACCAGTTGAGTTTTCTTTTGCTTTCTTCTGAGTTTTCTTAATAAGAGTGAGTTAAATTTATTCAGTAAACACAATGCATTGTAATTTTTACATTTTACTTAATTCAATTTCTGTAGGATTTGTTACCTGAACACCACAGTTAGACCCACCTAAAATCTTAACAACCTTATTTATTAAAATACAAAGACATAAAAAAAAATCATCTACATTTTAGAAGGGCCAGTACAAATCTGAACTTGAGGCCCGAATATATATAATAGTTGTATATGAAGATCCTGCATATTGTACCTTTAATAGAAAATAGTAAAAAAAACAAAAAACAAATCACATATTATCACTTGACTGTATTTGAACTGCTTTAAATTAGTGTAGCTTAGAAACTAATATAGTTCCACAGTAGCTTATGCAACACTCATTTGCCCCGTTATTCTAAATGGAGAAGCAGCCGAATCAATGTTCAGTCTTTCTGTATCTTGTTAAGAATTTGAAGACCAAGCCTGTATCCTGTGAAGCATAGTCCTGAATGTAAATCACCAGGCTAATGACTCTTAAAGAAATCCATTGTATACACCCCACCTTGTCACACTCACTGCTTTTGCAACCTTTGCATGGCTTTTGCATGTTATCTTGAAGAGTTCTTGAGATTTTAAAATCAAAATGTGGTTTTATATCTCCAAAAAAAGTTAAAGGATGCCATGCAGATGCAAATGGGGGATGCTTGTACTAGTGTTCCAGTTGTCACTATCATTTTCAGTCTGCTGCATGCAGCCTTTGTGGTGGTTAAAATTGCCCCATGACCAGTTTTAAAATCACCGATCCCTGACACATTCCAATTCGAAATGAAGAGTCAATCCTGATAACAGTCCCCCAGTGACATCTAACTAGTGCAGAAGTGAAGTAGTGCCACGAATGAGAAGCAATGAGCTGCTGTGGGCAGAGCTTTTGCAAATGTCTTTGATGCATAATAATCTTTTCAATACCACAAGCATCTGTGGAAGAGCATTTGTAGTCTGAATCTGAATACAGAACAGGCAGTTTGGCCTTTTTAATTGTAGTTATATATCTGAATTTAGAAGCACTGGTGCACGCCTTATTCATTTGGTGCCTTGGTACCCTAGAGCCACTTAAGTGTTTCATTAAATAAATCAGCGGAGCGGGATTCCTGTAGCCTCAGTTAATAAAGGAAAAGTGTAACATTGTCAGCTTTAGGATTTCAATGAATATATTTTACATATTGAACAAGCCATACAAAGCCACATGTTTATGGCAAGTTCTGCAAAAAAGTTGACATTTTTACTCAAAATATGTACTTTAAGACTATTTCTACCATGAAAGCCTTTTTTTCGGTTCTTTCATAAATGTGCTCAAAAGGGGTCATAATTGTCAGAGTACAAACCCTTTGGATCATCTTATGATTTCATGCTTTGTTCAATGGAAATTTGTTATGGCACTTGATCACCACCGAGGTTTCCAGCACATTCCTTTATCCCACCATTTCCCTTTTGGGATTTGGCCTAGAGCCAACACACTTTTAGTGGTTTACTTGATTAACACATGCTCTTGACCCTTTTTATGGTGCATTATTTGCAGGTTCAAAAACATGGATGTACACTTACCGGCCACTTTATTAGGTACCCCATGCTAGTAACGGGTTGGACCCCCTTTTGCCTTCAGAACTGCCTCAATTCTTTGTGGCATAGATTCAACAAGGTGCTGGAAGCATTCCTCAGGGAGTTTGGTCCATATTGACATGATGGTATCACACAGTTGCCGCAGATTTGTCGGCTGCACATCCATGATGCGAATCTCCGTTCCACCACATCCCAAAGATGCTCTATTGGATTGAGATCTGGTGACTGTGGAGGCCATTTGAGTACAGCGAACTCATTGTCATGTTCAAGAAACCTGTCTGAGATGATTCCAGCTTTATGACATGGCGCATTATCCTGCTGAAAGTAGCCATCAGAAGTTGGGTACATTGTGGTCATAAAGGGATGGACATGGTCAGCAACAATACTCAGGTAGGCTGTGGCGTTGCAACAATGCTCAATTGGTACCAAGGGGCCCAAAGAGTGCCAAGAAAATATTCCCCACACCATGACACCACCACCACCAGCCTGAACCGTTGATACAAGGCAGGATGGATCCATGCTTCCATGTTGTAGACGCCAAATTCTGACCCTACCATCCGAATGTCACAGCAGAAATCGAGACTCATCAGACCAGGCAACGTTTTTCCAATCTTCTATTGTCCAATTTCGATGAGCTTGTGCAAATTGTAGCCTCAGTTTCCTGTTCTTAGCTGAAAGGAGTGGCACCCGGTGTGGTCTTCTGCTGCTGCTGTAGCCCATCTGCCTCAAAGTTCGACGTACTGTGTGTAAGAGATGCTCTTCTGCCCACCTTGGTTGTAACGGGTGGTTATTTGAGTCACTGTTGCCCTTCTATCAGCTTCGAACCAGTCTGGCCATTCTCCTCTGACCTCTGGCATCAACAAGGCATTTCCGCCCACAGAACTGCAGCTCACTGAATGTTTTTTCTTTCGGACCATTCTCTGTAAACCCTAGAGATGGTTGTGCGGAGATTGTCTTGACCATGTCTACATGCCTAAATGCACTGAGTTGCCGCCATGTGATTGGCTGCTTAGAAATTAAGTGTTAACGAGCAGTTGGACAGGTGTACCTAATAAAGTGGCCGGTGAGTGTATATTCACTCTGATTGTATATAAATACTACATGAATTGTATGTATTCTCCCTGCATACTGTATGTGACATATATCCTATGAAAGATTATAAAATAAACACTTTGGGCAGTGAGGAATATCAGATGGAATCATGACAGCTTAAGTAAGTGGGCTGTGAAAGACTGCCATCTTCAAGAATCTTCTCCCACTGGTAATCTCCCCATCTCATCAGACTGATGCTAAAGCCTCTTCATCCTTTTGTCATTCAGCATTACTTAAAGGGACACTTTGCAGTTTTTTTAGCTTAACTGAACCATTTATTGAAATGGTTATATGGCATCTTTCGGGTTGAATGGTGGCCGTCTCCCGGAGGTGCCTGTGATAAATTTAACTTGCAACTTTGGTCCGACGGGCCGCCGGCCTCAGCGTCAGGAAGTATTGTGTGATATCAGCTCTCGCGATGTAACATAATCCTTTACCCCATTGCCATACACGCCCTCGTCCAGGAACAAGGTAGGGAGGGATGGAGTTTTTCACACAATCGTCATGGCTGAGCTGGCATATAAGCAGAAAGCACTGTTAGACTTTTCTGTAATTTCTACAGTTATTTACTTATAGGTGGCATATGTAATAATTGAGGTAAACATATACAGAAAATGAGCTACACACATCAAAAAAATTGAGAAATAAGTACAATGATGTCATTAAAAAACAGACAAGTTATATTTCTGCCGAGATATAAACCTAAATTAGCATACTAAATTTCTAGCCCCGGCCCGTCAGGTGTCGTAATACCAGTTTTCGGCCATGGGAGGCGATATGCTTGCGGGCAACAAACACCAGCCAAACTGCAATAGACGAGTAACTCGCGCAGCTTGTGTGTGTACTTGAACCTGATGTCAGTCGTGTGGAAATACAGCCCAGTACTACATTTCAGTTCAGGGAAGAGTTCAAAAATGATTGGTCGACATTATGCATGAGGAATACATTTTGGTAAGTTGTAGCATACTGCATCTTTCAACAGTGTTCATGTTCTTTTTCCATTAGCTAGTAGAGATGATCTATTCACGTGTGCAAGCCAGGGATCTGTGGTGTAACACGTACAAGCGCCAAAACAGTTATTTATTGTTTGAATTGCGTAATAAAATTGACAGAATCTGAGAGCTTAACTAACCTGCTTGCTAAGTGTCATTTGCGTGTGTCTCACGGTGAGATCGTGAGAGTTGGCAGCTCTGAATGGAGCTAGCTTGATCAACATCAGTGAATGCTCTGTCAAATTAATTCAAACTAACAATAAAAGTGTAATATGAACGAAACAAATACCGTTCGCCCAGGCTTTTATTTTCCCATTTCGCCGAAATGCACCAGCTTGTTTTTGAGACAGGGGTCTATGAGACGGTCTTCATCGTTTAGTGTTGAGAGAGATGTTGTTCATTGAGTCTCTGATCTCTAAAAATCTCCAAATGCTCCACGTGAAACTGCGGTCTTCCAACCTTTTACTATCGTGTCAAATGATTTGAATAATATTGCTGAGAAAAAAGAGCAAAACAGCGCTCGCTTGTGTTTGAAGATGTGAGAGTGCGCGCGGCCGCGGCACAACTCACTTTCTGGAGGTGTACTGCCCCCATCTGTTATGGAAAATGGAATAGGTTTTGATTTTTAGTTTCAGATAGCACCTTTAAATCACCCAGAATTATACTGCCATTTCTCTTTAGAGTAAATAACTGTGATTCCCATTGCATCAAGGGAATTTTCTGTGATGTTAAACACCACATACAGAGACTCACTGTATTTTTTTTTAAATTTGCAGTATACTACTGTATTCTATGTAACAGTCTCTCTGACTGGCACCATTCCATCGTACTTTTTATTTCCTAATTTTTCCTTACACCGCGTGTCTTTCATTATAACAGTCAGAGGTTTTCTATAGTTGGCCACATTGAAGCGACCGGACCATTAATGCAAAATGCAAACCTGTTTGTCTCTTGTCAGAAATAGCACGAGTGCTTGAACTCAGAGTACCGTACATCAGAAATATAACAGCACTGGGTTCTGACTGTCTTTTGTTAGAGCGCACGGTTCGTGTCTGGCCCGGGGAACAGACGAAATTCAGCTTTACCAGAGAGACCAGAAAGCAAGGTTAAAAAATGGTTTAACACAGGGCTCCAGACTAACTTTTCCACTGGTTGCACTGGTGATACCAACTTTCTCAGTTGGTCGCACCCAGCGTTTGATTTGGTCGCACTTTTTTTTTTTTGCTAAATGTCATGGGATTAATCAATGCATGCTGATGAATAGTGGTTTTAATGGACCAAAGCTAGCAAAGGCATTATACCTGTAATATATTAATTATCATTGCCAAATTTCAGGATTTTCATGGATTTTGGACAGTAATTTTAATCTGTAATTTTAAGCATTTTACATTTTAATTATATACAATCTATCTATTTACATTGGAACATCTATCTGTCTGTCTGTCTATCAATCTATCTTTTTCCTCAGTCACATTTTCATTTTTATATGCCTTAATTCTTGAATTTCACCCTCATGTGCAATGCGCGTGACGTCTACGCTCGTCGATAAATAAACTGCACGTGTCTTGCGGAAGAACACTGTAGCCGGAGCTACTTCTCTCCGTTAATGTCTATGGCGAGTCACGCAGGCACTGGGCAACTCCGCATCCAAGTCGACCTCAATAAAATAGTCAGAATATAAACATTTATTATAGGTGTATCGTAGTGATTCAGGATAAATCAAAAACACGGTTTGGAAAATGGATTCATGATGTAGCCTACTCGTTCATTTTGAACATTAGTTACGACTGCAGCAGCTAATATAACGGCGTTCTGTTGCGCGAGCGTCCACTCGCACATATGTGACCACATACAATTTTAACTCGCACATTCTCAAAAAACGGTCGCATATGCGACCAATTTGGTCGCAGTCTGGAACCCTGTTGACAGGTTTGTGCACTATAATGGTTTGTGCATTATACTCGTCAACATGTTATACGCTTGAACACTTTGACTCCATTCACACTCTTGACGCGTGTAAAAAAATTTTAAATAATAAAGTTTGAAGCAGAATCGCGCACCACGCGGTCAGAATGAAACCCATTGGCGGACATCTATTTTATGTTGATCGAGCATTTCATCAAGAAAGTCACCGCTCTGTAGAGAGCAGAATGACGCCGTATGGGTCATCGTCGCTGTATTTGTGTCCACCAGACCCGGAGGCAAAACAAAAGGGTTAATCAAAAGTGTTATCTGTCCTGTGATTTTTTTTTCTTTCTCTTACACAACACTGTCCAGACACGAACTTATGCACTGTAATTTGTTTGTCTTTACATTATAATAATATTTCATATAATCTAGATTCAATACAAAATGTCTCATATATTGAAATCAAGTTTTATGTGATACAATATTGGCTTTGTTGTGCATTAGAACCACACCAGACATTTAGTCATATTACAGAATAATGTATTTATGCATCCAGATACTTCACCACATGACAGAAGCAAGCAGCTAGGCTCTTGATTGGTTAACGCTGCATGAATTGATACCAAATTGATGCTCTACACCTAATTCGCGCCACAGGAATCAGTCTCATCCAAAGACGTCATATAACTGACGTCTTGGGACGTCTTTTGACCATACGTCAATATCCGCCTTTTAGGGTACCCTTAAACGTCGGTTATATGACGATCCTGGGACGTCATACAACTGACGCTTTACCTTTAATGTCAGTTAGGTGACGGGTAGGTTTATGTAGGTTTAGGTCTGGGGTAGAGTTAGGATCCGATAACATCATCTAACCGACGTTTAAGGGTACCCTAAAAGGCGGATATTGACTTATGGTCAAAAGACGTCCCAAGACATCAGTTATATGACGTCTTGGGATGAGACTGCGCTGGCATAACATGTCTTTGCATTGACTTAAAGGACAACTCCGGCGCAAAAAGAACCTTTGGTCTACTTACACATTGTTGCCTAGTCAACCGTTATCTGAGATTTGTTTTCATGATTGCCGATTGTAAATAGTTTTATCTCTAAAAACAGTTTAGCTTATAATGCTAGTATAACACTAGTATATTGGGCATAGAGTAATGACAAATAAAAATCACTTGTTATTACCACTAACAAGGCTCAAAATAGCCCCACAGTAACATGGTAGCATAATAAGGGTCCCTACATTCAAACCGAAGCATTGAGAACTTTGTCAGTGTCCATACAGTTTAATAAGAAGATATTTTATACACAGAGTCAACTTCGCGAATACAGGAAGAAGCCATCTTTGAAATATAGTCTCTACCAGTCGATCTACGAACGCCGATCCAAGTGCGCTGAACTGTGCAGAATCTCATATAGTCCGTTGTTTCCGGAAGAAACACAAACACGAACCATTTCTTGTCTTCAATATGTACATGTTGCCTACTGGTCGCGCTCACCTTATCACCTTATTCACATCTCACGAGCGCACTTGGATTGGCAATCGTAGATCGACTGGTAGAGACTATATTTCAAAGATGGCTTCTTCCTGTATTCGCAAAGTTGACTGTGTGGATAAAATATCTTCTTTATTAAACTGTATGGACACTGACAAAGTTCTCAATGTTCTAGATGTAGGGACCCTATATTTGCTATCGTGTTACTGTGGGGCTATTTTGAGCCTTG